>JARKHS020024789.1:0-381469 GCA_030143305.2 Amblyomma americanum | reverse complement strand
ATGGAACAGAATGAGGAACTTAAAGAGGCGTAATGCTCGAGACTCAGTGGGTGAGGATAATGAAGAGCAAATTGACAGCGAGTTCGTCATAACCGCCACCTGGGAAGCGGCAGTTTCTAATTTTCATAAGGCTAAAATTACTGCTAATAATTGAGCCAGACAAATTGGAGTGAAGTCAGGAAGATGGAGAGAAAAAGTCCAACCTAGTGAAGGCAAAAAATTCCCACACGTGCCTTTACGCGATCCTGCGAGGCATCGGTAGCAATAAGAACATGAGAGGGAAAACACCTTAGGTGGTCCTGCAACAAACCCTGAAGAAGAGGAAAAACTGGAGCTTTGCATTCGATGGAAAAATGTCATCGAATTTAATCTGGACAGAAGATGTATTATACATTCGGCGGACATATGTGAAATGAATGTTTATGGTATCAAGGAGGGACTGCACAAAACATATCTCCTGAGTATGAAAAAGAGACCAGGCGGCTCTATTAAAGGCGGAAGGTTGACAGAAATATTATACTTGAGGCGTTAAGAGGAGGTCCGAGCGCGGGAGCGAGAGAACCATATTCTTTCTCCACCAACGCAGGCGCTTCTACTTCTACAGTGGCACGTATATATATATATATATATATATATATATATATATATATATATATATATATATATATATATATATATATATATATATATATATATATATATATAGAGTATGCCGGCATGCTTACACACTCAATAGATGTAACAAATAGTTATCCCAGACTCCTAGAATAATAATTATCCCAGACTATCAAAAATAATTATCCCAGACTCATAGAACTGGCGGCAGCGTACATAACAAGCATAGCTTCCGACGTGTTTTCCTTTTTTCACTTGCATTGTCCCCAGTTTTCTCACTTGCATTGTCCCACATTTACTGCTATTTTCTTCCACCTTTTTATTATTATTCTAATCTTGTATTGTCGCGCATTGTATTATATTGTCACCCATTTGCAGTTATCCCCCCTCATTTTTTTGCTGTCATGTCGGTCTTCGCTTCATACATTGATGAATTGTTTACTCTGAATGGTCATTTGTCTTGCGGTAGATTTTACTTCCGACTCATTGCAGTTCGTTTCTGGTGTTGGATTTATTGTTAGCCTTGTCTTTTGTCTGTATCTGTATGCGTGTGTACGGAGTGCCCTTCTAAGGATTGATTAGGAACTTGTATTATTTGATTTCTCTGGTTTTGCCACAACCCTTGTCTGAATGGATATTTCCAAGTCTTGTACAATGGCTCTTCTTTCCTTTTTCCCTTAATTTCCTTTCTTTTTCTTATTCTTTTTGTCTTTGTGTTTTGTTTCTTTTTTCTCTTTTTTTTCTTCTTTTTTTAGAGGCCTCATTGGCATTACTCTTTACCCTCCTCCCTTCCCCCCTACCAGTTCCTCTGTAATGTTGCCTTCTGCATGTACAGGGGTCAAGCCCTTCACGCTTGTCACCAAAATACGCCCTTCCCCCCTTTCCAATGCAGCCCTGAGGTGGTGGAAAAGAATCCCCCCTTTTTTCTTTTTTTTCTTTTGTTCATTTTTTTAATGTCCTATTTTGTATTCTTCGTGTTGCCACCACCCTTCTCTGAATGCATATTACCAAGCCTTGTACAATGGCTCTTCTTTCCTTTTTTCACTACTTTCCTTTTTTTCTTTTTTTCGTCTTTTTTCTTTATTAGAGGCCTCGTTTGCATTCCTCTTTACTCCCCCTCCTTCCCCCCCTACCAGTTTCTCTGGAATGTAGCTTCCTCCTTGTACAGGGCGGGGCGGCTGCGTTTTTATGGAGGAAAAACGCTAAGGCGCCCGTGTGCTGTGCGATGTCAGTGCACGTTAAAGATCCCCAGGTGGTCCAAATTATTCCGGAGACCTCCACTACGGCACCTCTCTCTTCCTTTCTTCTTTCACTCCCTCCTTTACCCTTCCCTTACGGCGCGGTTCAGGTGTCCAACGATATATGAGACAGATACTGCGCCATTTCCTTTCCCCCCCAAAAAAACCAAGCATTATTATTATTATTGTACAGGGGTGGAGCCCTTCACGCTTGTCACCAAAATCCTGAGAGGAACGACACCTCGAGGGCCTTTTCAAGGCAGCCCTGAGGTGGTGCGAAAGAATCTCCCTTTTTTTATCTTAATCTTATTGTAAACTTTGTACCTCGCGCATTCTCTATAAAAACTGCGTGTTTCAAACGCTGTACTACACTCGAAAAAGGCTGGTCCTCCAGCCGAAACGTCGTGAATTAAATCCTGTTATGTTTCTTCAAGTGTTGGTGATTTTATATTATATATATATATCAGATGCTCTCGACATTATTAAGACAACATGTATGCCACCAAATTTTGTGTGAGAACTTGGGGAAACGAAAGCTGAATGCGTGACTTGTGCCGCACTCCCTCACACAGGACCAGAAGAAGACGCGGACATCACTAAGCGCTGATTTGCTCTCCGAGGCAGAGAACGTTGTTGCATTCGTCAAGGGCATCATTGTTGAGAACGAAACATGGTGTTTTCAATACGATTGTCAAAGAGGCAGAGCGCCGCATGGCGGTCCACAAGCTCTCCGGCGTCGAGAAAGGTGTGGCGACAGAAGACCGAAAAATGACGATGGTGATAGTTCTTTTCGATGCCCAAAGTGTCATACACCACGCGTTTCTCCCACAAGAGCGAGCGGTGAATCAGGAGTTTTATATCCGCGTGCTCCAACACCTGCGTGATGCACTGTGACGCCGTCGCCCTAACTTAAGGGCATCAGGACAATGGAGCCTTCTCCACGACAACGCAAGCGCGCACAATGCTCTCAGCGTGACAGAAGTTCTCGCCAAGCACAGCATTACTGCACTTCCCCATCAGCCACACTCGCCTGACTTCTCCCCAGGCGATACTTTCCGGTTTACTCGTGTGAAGAGAACCCTCAAAGGTTGCTGAGTGGGGAGCGTGGAGGCCATTCAAGACGCCACTACAAAGGAGCTGACAGCCCTGCCAAAAGAAGCGTTTTTCAACTGTTTCCAAGACTTCAAGAAGCATTTAAAGCTGTGTATAGACTGTAGGGGAGACTATTTGGAAGGGGTGTCGCACAAGTGATTTCAAAGTTCAACGATTTTAATGAACTCAGTGAGGCAACTTCACACACACACACACACACACACACACACACACACACACACACACACACACACACACACACACACACACACACACACACACACACACACACACACACACACACACACACACACACACACACACACACACACACACACACACACACACACACACACACACACACACACACACACACACACACACACACACACACACACACACACACACACACACACACACACACACACACACACACACACACACACACACACACACACACACACACACACACACACACACACACACACACACACACACACACACACACACACACACACACACACACACACACACACACACACACACACACACACACACACACACACACACACACACACACACACACACACACACACACACACACACACACACACACACACACACACACACACACACACACACACACACACACACACACACACACACCACACACACACACCACACACACACACACACACACACACACACACACACACACACACACACACACACACACACACACACACACACACACACACACACACACACACACACACACACACACACACACACACACACACACACACACACACACACACACACACACACACACACACACACACACACACACACACACACACACACACACACACACACACACACACACACACACACACACACACACACACACACACACACACACACACACACACACACACACACACACACACACACACACACACACACACACACACACACACACACACACACACACACACACACACACACACACACACACACACACACACACACACACACACACACACACACACACACACACACACACACACACACACACACACACACACACACACACACACACACACACACACACACACACACACACACACACACACACACACACACACACACACACACACACACACACACACACACACACACACACACACACACACACACACACACACACACCTAAGGGAAAGGGAGATTAGGGGCTTGTTATACATGTGAGACAAGCTAACAGTCACAGAATCCAAGGAGCTTGGGGTATTGGGGTATTTTTATTTTAGTTTCTTGTGTTAACCAATGGAGATTATTAATAAATATTTTACAAATAATTCGTACATCGTGGGCTGGCTTCCTACCGGTGGCATGCGGTCGTTTTTTCTGCTTTTCTAATCAGTACGTTCGTTTCTGCGAACAAATATTTACCAATAATCTCCGTTGCTCAACGCCACAAACTAACAAAAAATGGTTGCAGTTTAACTACGCTATACTAGCGAAATTTGCAAAGGGAAAGCTTGGTTTCGCAGTGGTTTTACTTGCTCAGGCGGTCGCTACATTTTTTTATATACTTTGCATGGCTAGCAATGTCCTTGGGATCGTCAGACTAGGCCTGGCGCCGCCGGTACAAAGTCGCAACCGATGGCTGGGTATATATGGCTAAATATTAAAATGATTCTCAAATGCGAAACCAAATGAAGAGCGTTAGATAAGTTTTCTGCTATGCTTTCGAAAAAATCGGATACAGACGTGTACATCAAAAAACGACAATTCGTTTGATACAATCCGTATCACTCAGCGACCACCGGTTACACCGCCACGGCCTTCTGAAGGTCGCCCCTCATTACGGTTTTGAGGAATTAAAGTCGTCGGTACAAATCCCTCGCACAAGCCAGGATTCACCTCGACTAACAAAGTTGTGCGCAGAATTGCGCCAGTTTATTTGACATCACTCCCAATCCTCTGCGCCAAACCGATCGCCCACAATTTTATCACCGGTGGTGACTTCAAGTGGCTCCATTCTCGGCACACGCTCCTATTCATACGGTACGTATAGAGAAAAACGCCAGCCACCTGCTGAAAGTAGGAGAGCCGAAAGTTAAGAGAGCAACGTGGGTTGTGTCTCAGCATGATCCAGTGGGCAGGCCCGTGCACTTTCCTTTTCATTTTTCCTGCCAGCAATAGCAGAGAGAGAGGTGATGATGAATCAAGATTTATTAAGCGCGAAATAAATTGGTGGTGCACGCAGGCATTAGACGGCGTGGTTCCCTAGTTACGGGACCCATATGCTTCCAGCATCTCCTGGCCCCTCTTCGTCAGTGCGAGCTGAATCGGTAGGGCGGCGCTGGATAACAAGGTCTCCCTTCTCTCAGGGTTGGGATTGGGGGTGTTGGCGGGAAGGGAAGGAGGGGATGTTGAGTTTTTTGCACTCTGCCAAAACGTACGGCAGGGTTCCTCTTTGTCGTTTGCAGAAAGGACAGAGCATATCGTGTTCCGCAGGGTACACGCGGTTCGTCAGTACAGGATGCGCAGGCCATCCCGCCTGCGCTCGACGTAGGATTGTCTGTTGTTGCCTGGTGAGTTTGGCGTATGGTTCTGGCAGTCTGCACCTTTCCTAGCAGTACATCCGGGTAATGTCCTGAAAGTTGCAGGTGCGGTAGCTCTTTCGGCTCGTGATCGGCCCGGATGGACATTTCTCGGGCATGGTAGACGGCGATGACGTTGCGTAATATCTGCCAGTGAGCCTGGACCCACACGAGCTCTATGGCTCTTCACTTGCACTTGGATAGAATGGCTCGGGCCGCGGAGGAGATTGCACCTCCTCACCCCCCCCCCCCCCCCCGCGGAAGCGTCCGTAGGCTCTCTGAGTCGGTGACCACGGTGTCCACGCTCCGGCTGTGCGAGTGCGAGGGCCACGGCCGCTTCTTCGGCAACTGCGGGGTCTGTTGTCATCAAGGACGCGCTGATGATCTGCCTGTCATTAGACGTAACCGCCACCTCTGCACGGTCACTGTGTTTTCGGAGCGAGGCGTCCGCGTAGAGGACGCTGGGGTTCTCTTCCAGCTTCCGTGGTATGGCTTTGGCCCGCGCGGCGCGCATCTCGTTGTCCTTGCCCGGCGTTTTCTTCAGGGGAAGGGGCTTGGTCTGAATGGTCGTCTTCCAGTCATCCGGAAGGGCCGCCTTGATGGTTACTGGCTCGATTTGCAATCCTATCTTGCGTGCACGGCTCGTCGGTGTTCCGTGTGACTGAGCCGGATTCTCTGATTAGAGAGGTGGGCTTCGATGAGCTCCACCACCGCGTTGTGGGCGCCCATGTCTAGCAGTCTGCGTAAACGAGTATATGAGCATGCCCAGTGCTTGCTTCGTTGCGTTACGAAGCATTGTGTTTAGAGTGCCTCTATTCGCCTTTGTGAGCTGAAGATACGGGGCGGAGTAGATAATCCGCGACACGACGAACGCGCCTACCAGGCGCATGGCATCATCCTCTTTAAGGCCTCGGTTTCTGTTAGATACCCTCCGAAGCATACGAAGTATCTGTTCGGCTGTAGTCTTGATCTCTGTGACGGCGGTGTGTGCCTTCCCGTCGCTCTGAAGTAGTAGGCCGAGAATCCTAATCTGCTGTGTTGGCTTGATGACCGTTCCGTCGATGGCGATGATCACGTTCGGCGGCAGCTCCTGTTTGGAATTTTCCGGCTGGATCGTGAACAGTTCTGCTTTCTGGGGAGCATAGCTCAGTCCGCACGTCTTTGCATATTCGTGCACGGTCGTTGCCGCCCTCTTCAAGGCTTCCTCCGTCCCGGCATCCGACCCGGCTCGAGTCGTCCACACCGTAATACCGTGGGTGTAGAACGCGTGGTCCACGCCTTCGATTAGCTTGAGTAGATCGGCAGGGGCAGGAGGGACAGATTGAAGAGCAGGGGCGACAAGACCGATCCCTGAGGGGTGCTCTATCTCCGAGCTCGACAGGGTCCGACTCCTCCTACACTATCTGATGGTCGCCGTTCGGTTTGACAGGAAATCTTTTATGTAGCCGAATGTGTTTCGGCCACACCTCTTCTTGTTCAGACTGTGCTACACGCTCGCATGGGACACATTGTCAAACGCTCCCTTCAGGTTGAGGGTAAGCATCCCGCGCGGCGCGTGGCTCGTTGCGGGCTTGACGTCGAGTTCGTGGAGTTGGATCAACACGTCTTGGGTGCTGAGATGTTGCCTGAAGCCTTACATCGTCTCCGGCATTTGATCCGTTTCTTCGAGGTGCTTTCTGCAGCCGGCGAAGGACCATGCGCTCCATCACCTTCCCTACGCAGGACGTGAGGGAGATGGGCCGCTTGTTGTCTATCGTGAGGGCATTGCCGGGCTTTGGAATGAAGTGGACCTCGGCATCCTTCCATTCCTTCGGCAACCGTGAGATCTCCCAGGTTTCGTTGATGTGCTCTAGGAGGCCGCGGGCCGCTGTACCGCTCATCTTACCGAGTAGTTTGTAAGTTATAGCGTACATGCCGGGTGAACTTCTCTTGTTACTGTCATCTGTCGCTGTCCACAGTTCCGTCATAATAAACGGCCGGTCCAGCTCTTCGGTATGGGTTCCTTCGTACTTCCCGGGCACCGAGTACTGGCCTTTGTCTTAAGTACTTCGCCATCACGTCTTCCAGGAGCCTGCGGCGTCTCCCTTGTACGTGTTCAATACTTTGATGAGGATGCGATTGGTAGCAGTTTTACTACTCAGCGGGTCGATCAGATGCCTCAAGAGACACCACGTCTTCCCTGTCGTGAGCTTGCCCTGCAGGCCGTCGCAGGTCTTCAGCCAATTTTCCCTACATAGTTTGGACGTATACCCGGCGATCTGTTTGTTCGACTACTGTATGCTTGGCCAGCTTTCTGTTGTGTCTCTGACGTTTCCACCGCCACGCTAACAAGTGCCGGGCCGCCCACATGTGGGTCAGTCTGGCGTCCACGTACGGTGTCTGCGATGTCTTTGCGATTTCTTGGGTAAATTTTTGGAGGGCCTTCTTCTGGTCCTTCGCCCATTCAGTGTAGGTCTGTTGTGTTTCAGCTTGTTCCGATTCTTCCTCGGACGCCTCTTCTTGTTCTTGGTAGACTTTCTCATCTTGTCCCACACTGTGATCCGTGCCATCCCTAGCACAGACTGATATCAGGAGCCTCGGATCGTGATGCCGACCACGCTTTGGTCAGACCCCAGGTCCACTTCTTCGCTTCTCCAGGAGACGTCTAGCGTGGCCGATAACCACGACATGTCTAGGCGTGGTGTCCCTTGCGACACTGTTTCCTCTTCCGATGGTTACGTCCGGCTAATTCAGGAGGGCCATCTCGTGATCCTCCATTGCTTTGCCCAGTGCGTTCCCTCTCTTGGCCTGGAATTGATCACCGCACGTTGTGTGAGGGGCATTGAAGCGCCGAGAATCAGGAGCGGCCTGGTCCCAGCCAACCCTTTCGCCTGGCTCACAATGTGGTGAAATTCGTACTGCCGTTGGGACGGCCGTTAGTACGCGCTCATTACAAATAAATTGCCCGATCTGCCAAGTTGTTTCGCATTGATTTCGACCAGCGTGTGTTCGCATATGTCCAGCGCCGTGACATGTTGAGTTGCCGGCACGTTCCTGCGGACGAGCACTTCCGTTCCGTTCTCCGTGGGATACGTGTAAGTGACGTGCCACCGGAGCTTTGGTTTCCCGTTTGTTTCCTGTAGAGCAATTATATCGGGCTTGCTTTCTTGCCCGTCAACGTGTAACATTAGTTCTGCTTCTATGTTGCGAATCCCGCGGCAGTTCCATTGGTAAATTATGGTGGTGTCCCCTAAGGTCTTCTGCTTGTGCTTTTTACTTGGCTTGCATCATCCTTTCCGAACGTCTCGAGTCGACTGCGCCGAGAGAGAGAGAGAGAAACAACTTTACTGAGCCGAGCTCGACGCCGTCCATGGAGGTGGTTCGCTTTTCAAGGTAGCCAGAAGCTTCCCTAGCCTCCTGGCCCTGGGAGATCACGACGAGCTGGTCTTCCACGGCGGGGCTGGTTACCAAGGTCTCCCATCGCTCGGTAAGGGAGGATGAGGGATGCGGAAGGGTAGTGGGGCAGGTAAGGGTTGACGGTAAGGTAATGATGTGCTGAAGCGTGCCTACGGAGTCGTGCAGAAATCAGATTCCTTCTCGTACATTCCCGGGTACATTTTGTTTTTTAGGTAATGGTACAGGAAGAATTCTGCCTGTATCGGCCTCTAGATCGCTTGCTGTTCTCTGCTAAGCTATTTTGTGAAGATAAGGGTAACGTCGCCTCTCTTTCCTGCAGTGCTTCATAATGTCCCTATAATTAATTGTGGACTGTGGCTCACCTTCCTCTACCCGGTGTTCCATCTCTCAGGTGAACAGGTGGTCAATTGAGTTCGTTGCCCTCCAGCCCAGATTGATCCGGTGTCCATATCAACTCAAGTTTTCTTGCAGGAACGTCACATTTACTCTTGAGAATATCCAGCGCCGCAATAGAAACCCATCTCTTTCTGTAGCTGTTATACGGCTTTTTCAAGTCAGTGATAATTCTTCGAGCTTTGGGCTCCGCGAGTGCTAGCGCTATCGTTGCCTCTTCTGCCACCTCCAGAAAAGACAACTCGATGGCGGCGCAGGTTAAGAGCACATCCCGCGTCGTAACTGAGAGCCTGGTTTCAATTAAAACTTCTGTAACGAAGCGTCTGAGAAGAGAGTGATCCCCTCTTCCTCTTCTTCTATTTGATCTAAAGTCTCCGTCAAGGCCGCTTTACGAGGTGAGTCCCAGCGCCTTCTTGGCGGTGAAATACATAAGCACTCGTGTACTGTGCAAGTCAGTTTGCACGTTAAATAACCAGAGGTAGTTTAAGCTAACCTGGAGCCGGCCATAGCTGCATCGCACACAGCCGACATGCAGAACCACAGTTTATTCAAACTAATCCGAAGCCCTCCGCTACACCATGACACGAAGCCCTCATGCAGCTTCGGGGCACTAAACTCCATTTGCCGTTCATCTTACTTTTTATATTTAACTCACAGGAGGCGACCAGATTCAATGACCAGATTCCTCCAGAGTCTGCGCATGTCCACAGTGATACTTTTTTTCACAGCGGAAAATTTGCTCGGGAATCTCAGAAAGTAAATAGATAAGACCTTCAGGAACAAAAAAAAAACGAATGAAACAAAGGAGTAATTCCGTACGTCGGTCCCACTACGCTGCTTTTAAAAAATAAAGGGGCTAAGGAGCCGTAGTTAGATCACATTTTTACGCTCCACAGGGGCTTGCTATTCAATGTGTAGACTAGTGAGGGTTACCATCGCGCAATGTATCTGGCAAGCAGCACCATTACAGGATTTTAAATTTGTTGCGATTTGTGCTGTTTAGTTATCCTGTGGCAACTCGGGTGTTGGCAAAGAGCGGGCAGTAAAACTAGTTTAAAAGATCAGTGACATAGCAAAAGTAAAGGATTAATTGTCATCTTGGCTTCCATTCAGAAGCTGCACACAGCTGTTGAATCGAAAATTTTTAGAAATGTTGGAGATTGAATATGTGGCCACTCCTATGTCAGCTTTCACGCTGTTTTCGATTGGCCGAACAGCATTCCCACATTGCTACAACAGTTTGAAATGTGCGAAGCATCTCTGCAGACGCCTTTTGGTGGTTTTACTGGGTTTCTCTGTATATATAACATAGTTGCTCCCACTATTCTGCTGCACACAAGATATAAACTAGGTCGGCGCGGTCGCGTGCGGCTGCTCCGGCACGTTGTTCTGTCTGGCTTTCTATGATCATGCACAAAGTCGAATTCCTTTTGTGCGGTGCGAAAAATCGCACTTGAAATTTGTACAGAGTAAACGAAGTGATAGTGAGAAAGATGATTGCCATTAAGAGTTCATTACCTGCATAAATAAAAGCAGTGCACAACAGTGATGTATACTTCATGCAATAAAACTTTTTATGATTACGCACACGTTTGCCCTGCGTGGTTCTTGCTTTTTGCAGCGCCTATGCACTCAAGCAAGCGGCAAATATTAGCGGTGAATATGAAGCAGTTGCCTCACCCGCCACTAGTGGCTTCTAGCTGGCTCATGGCTTGCTGGATTTGATTGACATTCAGTATTGAGCAGGCCATGAGCCAACGGCAAGCTTTTGAACGCGAGTGTGTAAATACTTGTTGCGAAGCTCTCAAGTCTATAGGAGTAATAAGGACAGGGATCCAAGACAAAGCCGCATTAATACAGCTTGCCATCGATTACCGGGGCAATGTCGGTGGATGGTTGGACAGCGGTCTCAAAGTGATTGGTTCTTACCTGGGCTTGCATTCGCACATGATATTGAGCCACATACCAAACAATTCAAATTCGGTCTCGGATGCGCAGAGGCTCCTGCTCGGCTCTACGTCAGGAAGAAAAACACCTGTGGCTGCGGAGCACTTCCAAAAGCGACGTGACCGTGGCATCCGAAGACCCTTTTATTTCCCACGTTTGAAGCTGGTGCCGAAAAGATGCTATGTCCTCGTCATCGCTTTCGTGATCGGGTTCCCAATCAGAAAACTGTGCAAAAGCTGTATCTTACCGGTACAAAACTACGGAACATAAACGTAGAGGCTCACGAAAAGGGGTAAGCTTAGTTTAAGCACAACGCAGTGGTCCATGGAAAGAAAAATGATAGGTGTATCCTTAAGAGACCGGAAGCGGTCAGAGTGAGTGAGGGAACAACCGCAGGTTAATGACATCCTAGATAAAATCAAGAGCAAGATATGGGCTTGGGCAGGACATGGAATGCGAAGGCAAGAAAACCGCTGTTCCTTACGGGTAACGGAGTGGATTCCAAGAGAAAGTACGTGCAGCAGGGGCAGCAGAAAGTAAGGTGTGCGGATGAGATTAAGGATTTTGCAGGCAAAGGGAAATGCAGCTGGCAAAAGACAGGGTTAATGGGAAAGACATGGGAGAGGCCTTTGCTTTGAAGTGGGTTTAGTCAGGCTGATGATGATGAGGATGATGATGATGATTATAAACCTGAGGACATACAAAGGCCCTGATGATGTCAATAAGCGTTTAAATCTATAAAAACCGATGTGGTTCCAGGTTGAGCGTCTTCACTTCTGGGGCCAGAGCTCGGCACGTCCTTAGTGTCCGGCACCAAACATTCGGTCCCACATACATCACGCTGTAGCTGGTTGCACTGCTTTGACATAGGATCTGCACCAGCTTCGGCCCACGCAGGGAGCTGCAGGCTAACTTCAACACGTCATTTCCTTCTACGGCGAAATTTCTGCTCATGACTTTCGGCTGACGTTGTGCAAATCTACAAAGGTATCACTCACTTTTTTGATAATTATCCATCGTTCCACAACGCGCACGTGCGAGTCGCTTGCTTGCGTCGGTGGTGCAGTGAACTTGAATATTTGATCACTGTACCGGCGTTGCGGATGCAGACTGGCTTGGCTTAAATGCGAATTGTCTACACAGTGTAATGACGATAATGCTGATGCGCTCATAATGCAACGTAGATTCTGGTCTATTGCAGTAACAGGAGTCCTCACTGTTTTTTTTTCTTTTTCGTCTATATGTGAATAGATTACCTGGTAGATTCTGGCCTTTGGAGTAAAAGAAGACTTCACATGCTTTTTAATTTTTCGCCTATATGTCAATAGATATATTCTGCTCTCTCTTTTGCATCATATTGTTTTAAAAGGTCTGATTTATACTGTTATGCCTGAGTGGAGCAGGAAGACGCAGTTTTACTCTTTCTTTTCGCCCTGAAATGAAGCGAGTGGCATCCTCGGCCACTCTTAATGTGCACGACTACATACTGCATTTATGGAAAAGTGTGCCGCATTCATTCGGGTGCCACAGTTTACTGTTACGTAGACAGAATGCGCATCATTGTACAGAGAATCCGTCTAAACTGGCTAAAAACGAAGACCTCACGAATTAAGAATTATTGTACAATCATGCGTTCATCGTATTGCAAACAGTCCAGAACAACTCCCAGTACAAAAAACACTAACCAACCAGCCCTTATTCTTGCCGTGTAGAATGGGCGTGACGACGTCGCCTCGGCAAAACCTTTCTTCATTACTTACTTTGCGATACGGTAATGTATGGCATAAAATCTAGACTCCCATGCATCTTAGGTTGGTAATAAGGGAGTAATTACTCATTTGCATCCAGCCAAGCAATACCACACGGATATAAAAGCAGGCTATTGTACAACTTTCTCAAAAACTTCCCAGTTATGTTCGTTCCGGTCGAGGGTTTGTACCCGGGACCACCGCTTCACCGGAGCAGTCGCTCTAACAACTGAGCTAACTGGGACTGAAAGCTTTTGGTAAGGCGAGTGTGAATTGCAGATGTAAGACATGAAAAGACGCAAACAATTGGCAGCTGCGATAATTTCGGCGAATAGGCGTATTTCTCGGAAATGGCTCAGATTCTCTGAAAGCGGAGGCCACTTTGGAGTCTAGTTTCGCCTCCAAGGCTAGGTCCGCGGAGGTGTCGCTAGAATCCTGCCAGCTTTCTTTCCCAGCGGAGCGGAAGTTACGAAGTCGAAACGCGCCCTTTCTTCTCACGCGGTGGAATATGGTCCTTTCTAGAAGGCATATCTGTAATACTAACGCCAACCTAGAACCTTATGAAGTCAAGAAAAAACTTTTTTTATTAAAACGAATTCGGTAAGCCGGTCTTGTGTCAAGATGCTTCGGCAGATGACGCGAGCTACCCCATCGACGGGCTGTGGCTATCGAGCATAAAAGAGCAGAAATGGGCCAGGCGGCCAGACGCACCGTCCTATGGCCGAATTTTTCGATGGTGTGACAAAATTACGGAGCCACCCGGAACCCCGACACAGGAGGGTCAAGGGGGGCAGCCCCCCCCCCCCCCCCCCCTCAACATTGTTCTAGAGGGGCAGCGGCTTCAGAATATCGATTTCTACGCAAGGGAGGCAGCAAATAACGGCCGCGGTTATAACGAGCACTCGCTTATTACGAAAGAAGGTGGCGCTACCGTAAAAATGTGTATAAGAGGAGTGGCACTGCGTCTCAGATAAAACGAACGACTGCGGCCGTGCAACTCAGTTAGGTCGAACAAGGATTCGCCGTGAACTCGACCCCTGTATAAAAAACTCGCACTTTCCGCGACCGCAGATGGTGAATAACGCCACCCACCCCCGTGACATTCCTCAGAAGGGAACATCGGGAACCAGAAAAGTAACAAAAGGCAGCATTAAAACTACGCAAACTGACTGGGAGGAGCGCCGACGGGTTAGGCATACAACGCTCATAACTGTGTAAGAGTGTATCGGCGGGGAAAGCCTCTAAAGTGCAAGTGATATTAGAGCGCGGACGGTGGTCAACCAAAGGTAGCCAATAGAGAAGTTTGAATAGCAGTCACGTGACATGCCTGCCTTGCCCAGCCGATCACGTTGCAAGCGCCACCAGTCCAATCTGCTCTCCACATTCGGCGCTGCCACCGTGAGTAGACAACGCCCAGACAAGTTGTGCAGTTGATACGTTCCGCGCGTACTTGCGCTAGCTTCACGGCCGCATGGATCCAGGCAACGCAGACGACTGTGACGAACGAGGTGTTTGTGGCAACGTGTCGTTATTGCGCAGCCTACCGGCACGGGTGACTTCGTTAACGCCGACATCACTGATCCACGAACTGATGAAGCATTGTAGACCACGACGAGGAGGCGTACCTATTGCCACCTGCCTTGGACGCTTACCTTAATTATTTATGTCGCGTCCCTAAAGCAGTTTGTTGGCGGCAAGGTTCTTGGCGGGGAGCACATGTCCACCGCGGACAGCTTGGAAAAGCACCTTAATAGGGCTTTTCAAGTATCAGACGCCCATTACTCCCTAACTCACTTTTTCAAATATATGTATTATTTTTCTGATTTTATAATTTGGGTGTAACATTAGAAGTTCACTTAGAACAAACATGGAATACAACGAACGCTATCAGTGCGACCGTCAGGCTCGTTTGGACTGTAATCGTTAGCTTGCTGGAAAAAGCGGGCAGTGTTTCCTGATGGAAAATGAACACAAAGCGTGCACAAGCGCGAAGGCACACTTTCGAGCGAACTACTGCTACTAGTCATGCTGATGACTGCGTCGTGCTGTGTCCGAAAATCGTGTCATTCAAGCATTCATTGCGTATTTGTACGGCGATTTCATGATTTGTGCTGTTTTAACATATTTACGACATGAAAAGGCGTTCGTCAGCAGAAAGGCTATTTCACCAGTTAACTAGGCATGATAGCGTCAAGCACAGAACGGCGCGATAAAACGGTTTAAGAATTACTTGCAACTGCTCGTGTAGGTGCAGTGCGTGCAGTGGCGGATTCCCTTCGTGCTATGCCAGTGTTTCCGCCGATTATGCATTTCCATGTTGTACTGCGTAGTGAGGAGGTCGCCGTACTTCTCACAGGCGTGAAGCAGGCTGTGCAAAGGAACGATATTGACGTCCTCTGAAAAAGATCCAAGCAGTGGGAGGAGCGAATGAGCACATGTAGAGTTAAGGACTGCCTAGAGAATTCAGTGTTTTCAATGTGTACCGTGGCAGAGAGGAAAAGGCCGGCAGTAGTACTTTTTCACATCAGTTCCTTTGTATCAATTAGGTGCATGGTAGTTTCCTTGAGATAGTAATGGATTAGTAGATCGTAATAAATAATTTGCCTATTCCCGATTCAAAGGCAGCGCGATGGTACTAACCCGCAGAAATCAGTCAATACTAATATAAACACTAAATATATAAAGACAGTGTCTTTTCTGAAAGCGTTATTGACCAGCTTCACATCAGTATACACGCATCAAATGAGGAGTTCTCTCACATTGCTGAGGTCCTTTTCATGCACTAAGAATAAATACATAAAAAACGAGCATTCATTGTCTTTTATCCACAATTTTATGTCCCTGCTTATTAGGCAATGTTTCACTCTTCCTTCACACTTCGCCCAGATGTCCTTGCACAGAAAGGTCCGCCGTCCCTGCTGACATTCAAAGTGTTCATAATCAGGCATAATCGAATTAGCTTAGACTTGAAGAGGGAATGGAGGAAGCTAGTGAAGGGCAAGTAAATTAGCGAGTTAGCATTAAGAGGGAAAATAGAGTAATTCAAGATATCGCTGCTGAACCAATATTCAGTTTAACTGAGGAACGCGATCTTCATTTGCACACAATGAACGACCACCTGACAGCTGTCATTACGGAGTGCGCAGTAGAAGCAGGCGGTAGGGCGGTTCGACAGGATACCGGCAAGCTATCTCAGGAGACAAAAGATCTGATTAAGAAGTGCCAAACTATGAGGGGGCCTAACCCTACAAACAGAATAGAACTAGCAAAACTATCTAAGTTAATAAACAAGCGCAAGGTAACCGACATAACAAAGTTTAATATGGAGACAACCGCGCATGCTCTTAAGAACGGAGGGAGCCTAAAAGCGGTGAAGAGGAAACGCATTATTGCTAATGTACCATACCTGCAATCAAACTCTCAGCTCTTTAAACCGTTCAGTATACTCAGAGGTATTGAGCTATACAGGTTTAGGTTATCACGAGAATATTATATTAGTCAAAATCGCGGAAGCAATACCCTTACCGACTTTGCCAGACACCGCTTAGCCGATTCAGTATTAACCACCAGGTCTGCCTCATTTTGGAAAATATCTACCTGCCGGACTAATTACGGTCTACAAATGCTGCATGATCTGTTACCACGTATGTTAAATGAATATATAAATCAAGGTATCGACATTTCAAAACTGCAACTTTCTGATCTCATCGCAATGTTCATCCGCTGAATATTTATTATTTTGTGTAGCATGTCATATGCGCACAATTAGTGCACTGTGATATGTTTATTTTAATAAGTTTAATGTTTGTACCACTTGGTACTGTTCCATTTTTATTAATGTATATTTTGCTTTATACTGACGGAGCTAGCTGTGTCCTAGGACATTGCTTTTTGCGCTTTTCTTGCTGCTGCCACAGCCTGATAATTGGGGCCAAGGGCAACTCAAGCCGTGCTTGAATGGCTTTTTCTTTGGCTCCTTTCTTCACTGTATAGTGAGAAAAAATAAAGAATGAATGAAGAATGAAAGAACAGGAGCGCAATGACATTATCAACATGAATAAGATAGTTAAAGAGGCCGGAGAGGCCTATACAAATCTATACAGTAGCCAATGTAATCCGAACGTCAATGAGAGAGACAGTAGCCCACACTAATCCGTCGTCCTGCCAGCAACGAAAGAGGAAGTAACGAAAGCCTTAAGAGCAATGGGAATGGGAAAAGCAGCTGGGGAGGATCAGGTAACAGCAGAACTGTTGAAGACCGGAGGGGAGGTCTTGCTAGAAAAACTAGCCACCCTGTACATGCAAAGTCTTATGACCTCGACCGTACCAGAAGCAAACTTTATCTTAAATCATAAAAAAGGAGAGGCCAAGCACTTGAAAAATTACAGACCGATCAGCTTACTCTCCGTTGCCTGCAAGATATTTACCAAGGTAATCGCTAATAGAGTCTGGACAACCTTAGACTTCAATAAACCAAATGATCAGGCAGGCTTTCTTAAAGGATGCACCACAATATATCGGATCCAGACTATCAATCAGGTCAAAGAAAAATGCGCAGAATACAACAAGCACCTATATATAGCTTTCATTAATTATGAGAAATTGTTCCATAGAGTGGAAATCTCAGCAGTCATCCAGGCATTGCGGACTCAGGGTTTAGAAGAGCCTTATATCAAAATACTGGAAGCTATATAGAGCAAAATGGCATCCCTCAGGGACCGTTGGTATGAATACAGATTTGGGCCAGCGTGAACTTTGGGACGCACCAACGTAGACAGCCACATTGCAACACGGAACACCATATCTACGGTTGTCCTCCATACAGTCAACAAGAGTATGCAAATAAGGAAGGGCGCCAGGCACGGTGACACGATCTCTCCAATACTATTCCATCCCCCCCCCCCCCCCCTTCTGCAGGAGGTATTTCGAGGCATGAATTGGGAACAGTTGGGGCTAAGAGTTCATAGAGAATACCTAAATAATCTGCGATTCGCTGGTGATATTGCCTTGCTGAGTCACTCTAGAGGTGAACTACAAATCATGATCAATAAGTGAGACAGGCTGAGCAGAACGGTGGGTCTAAAAACTAACATGCAAAAACCAAAGTAATGTTCAACAGCTTAACGGCCTAGCAGGAGAACAGCAGTTCACAATTGCAGCGAGGTGCTGGAAGTGGTAAAGTGGTATACGTCCACTTAGAACAAGTAGTCAAAGCTGATCCGGATCATGAGAGGGAAATAACTAGAAGTTTAAGAATGGGATGGAGTGCATATGGCAAGTTCTCTCAGACCATAAATGGCAGTTTACCAATATTCCTCAGGAGAAAAGTGTACAACAGCTGTATCTTACCGGTACTCACCTACGGGGCAGAAACACGGAGGCTAACGAAAAAGGTTCAACTTAAGTAAAGGACAACCCAGCGAGCCATGGTAAAAACAAAATACTTGTAACGTTGAGAGACCGGAAGCCGGAAAAGTGGGTGAGAGAACGTTAATGACATCGTTAATGACAACGTTAATGAGGGCGTGTTAATGACATCCTAGTCGAAATCGAAAGGAAGAAACACGCTTGGGCAGGGAATGCAACGTGAAGGCGAGATAACTGCCGGTCCTTAAGGGTAACAGAGTGGATTCCAAGAGAATGCAAGCGTAGCAGGGGGCGGCAGAAATGTCGGTGGGCGGAGGAGGTTAAGAAGTTTGCAGGTATAGGCTGGACGCAGCTGGCAAATGACAGTGTTAATTGGAGATCAGGAAATCAGCCCACCTTTTTTCATTTATTTAAGCATCTTACTTATCTTTCACTTCATAGTTTTTATGCCCTGAGGCAATAAACATCTCTTCAAAAAAAATTTCTGGCTGCGTTCTGAGTGCCGTAATCTCCTATGGAAATTTCCTATTGGTCGCCGGTGCCATTTTGAAAAGGTGCGTCACGGGAAGCTGCAACGGCGTCACGGACGAGAAAAAACACGACGTTGCACACCTAAGTATGCCCGCGGTTTTAGACTGCTTTTTGCGAGCACGAAGAGTCGTTCTAAAGAGTTTTAGAGAGAAAATGGCGGCGTCGTCGACTGCTATTTATTGGTGGCGGAGGCGGCAACGTCGGTGCCAGCAACGATGCAGAACGGTGTACGAGGACGCGTATGATTTGCCGGACGAGCTGTTCCGTCGCTTATTTCGAGAGGATAAGGAAAAAATGGAGTGGTCGTGCGGCGAACTTGCCGACGAACTGCGAGGCGTACGGACGAGCGCTTTGTCGGTGCGGCGGCAGGTGCTGTGCGCTCTCCGTTTTTTTTTTTTTGCCTCCGGGGACTTTCAAGTGTGCGTCGGCAACGAGCAGACCGTCGGCTTCGCACAACGGACGGTCAGCAAGTGCGAGCGGTGTGTGGCTGAGAACATATGCGAAGTCGGCGCACAGAAGGTATGGGTGCGTTTCCCGGTGCACCCCGAGGAAAAGGCGGCAGCGAAGGCGACCTTCTTTCCTCGCGGCACCATCCCCGGCGTTGTCGGCTGCGTCGACGGCGCGCTGATTGGCATAAAAGCGCCGCGGGGAGACCCAGCAAACAGGGCAGCATTCTGGAGCCGCAAAGGATACTACACGGTGAACACCATGATCATGAGTAGACTGGTTTTCTGACCGCATGTGTTCGAAATCCGCGACCTTGACAATGGAAGTTCACGACTGAAATTGTCTGCCTGTGTTTCTCGCAGATCTGCGACGCAAACATGAAGATCCTTGCGGTCGACCCTCGCTGCCCGGGGTCTTGTTATGATGCCTTTTGTTGGCGCTATTCATGGCTGCGTCGGAAGGTGGAGCGCGGGCTGCTGGAGGATGGAGAGTTTCTTCTGCGTAAGCAGCCTATTGATCATCGGGCCACTTCGCAGGCACGTATTAAGCTACAGTACTGCGCAGTGGCTCATACCTAAGGGAGGCGGGTTATAACATGCATGACATGTAACCGTACGATGCATCGTATTTATTTTTGTGTATTTACTGTTACAACCAGAGGAGAGGCACAAGACACAGTGCTATAAAGTGAATCGTATTTCAAGCGTAAAACACCAAGTCAAAAGAGGTGTGCACATCGCTAGTGTTGTGTGTTATATCACAGTACATCAGTTACCTAGAAAGCTGTGCTTGCGGAGGTACCCTTTAGTCCTGAATCTTCTGCATGCCTATGAATTCTGGTTGAGCATTCTGGTTTTGAGCTGCTTGGTATGAATAATTTATTATACTACACTGCAAATTTTGGTCGTGCAGGAGACAGCGCATATCCACTGGAGCCGTGGCTGCTTACACCAGTGTCAGGGCATCCTGGTGCAAACACTGCAGAAGGGCAGTGCAACGCCGTACTTGTCTCAATGCGATGTGTTGTGGAACGCTGCATTGGAGTTCTGAAAAGCCGCTTCCGGTGCCTTAAAAATTACCGGACACTCCACTACGAGCCGGAGCGGGCGGTGGTCATCATTGCAGCGTGTGCTGCGTTGCACAACGTTGGTCTAGAAGAAGCCCTGGCAGCAGACGAAGACGACACTACCGATGACCCTGACAACCATGGGCCATCTCTGCTTGCCGGGTACTTGGCGGGGACAAGATCCCGCATGACCTACTTGCGTGGTAGAGCAATGCGAGACCGTATCGTTGGCCTCTTTGGCACAACCCGTCCGCAGAGGCAAGCACACCAGCAGATGGTGCGGCGACAGCAGCAGCGGCAGCAGCGGCAACAGCAGCGGCAACAGCAGCACCACCTGCAGTAATCTCGACACCATCTGGCAGCTGTGGCCGCAATGACTCACCGTGCTGGAGTGGCGGATTGTCGCAGCCACTCTTGCTACTGGCAGTGCCATTGCCTTGTTTTAGTGCGTGAGCCCCTGTGTGATATGATGCCCTTGGGCACAGGTAGACACATTCCAGCATTTCTGATTTACTTTTTCTTACGTGTGCTTGAAAACCTCCAGTGGCAAGATATCAAGTGCACAGACCAGCTGCCGCTTCACCAACAGTGTTCACCAGTATGCCTTTCAGTGCATCAGCAAGCTTGCCGCACAACTACTGCACTTTCTCCTTCTCAAGTTGAAATACACGATGAAACAGCTCGTCCAAGAAGTGAAATGCATCTTTGTACACCGTCTTTCGCCGTTGCTTACGTCAACCTCCCATTTAGCCATACAGTTGCTTGCGGTCCCTACGTGTTTGATGAATGTGCACGAGGAAAAAGTGTGGTGTCGAGACTGCAAGGCACCAGTAAAGCGTTTGTTTTTGCACCACATTTATTCATTGGTCAGAAAAATGTTTTTCGCCACAGCCGTTCATACCAGTTTCCCAACTGTAAAACACAGCAGGGAAACAAAAGCATGCAGCATCAAGTGATTCGCATATGCCTTGTCGAGTGCTGCGCAGTGATTGCACAAGAACAGTTGTATCTTACACTGTGGCCTAACGGGCGAGTTGGCTGTACATTTTTAAGGGCGAACAGTGCGAAAGACATAGCCGGAAAGCAGAGGAAACACAGGACGAGCGCTCGTCCTATGTTTTCTTTGCTTTCCGTCTAAGTCTTACGCGCTGTTTGCCCTGAATAAAAAGCTTCATCTTGACTGCAAGCTTGAATGCTAGAAATCACAGGTTTGGCATGTTGTGCATATTTGTAGGCCCGCTGTAGCCCAGGTTTGCACTTTGCTGAAACACATTACATAACTGGTGGAATGCACAGCATGTGCTATACAAGACATTGCTCTTCGTAGATTTTACTGGGCTAAAGAACCATGTTACGTGTGCAAGGCGCACGAGTATCACAGACGATGATGCCAACAAGGCTGCGTTTGATGTTGTAAAGGGACCCACAAACGAGAGCCATTAACATTGTTGCATCATACTTTTAAAGGCGGAGTTCAAGCATCCCCCCAAATTTTTGCCTGCATTCAACACCAGTTCAGAAGTGACTTTGAACGAATGCTGGCAAGATTCATTTTTCCTCGGGTCTCATGAGGATAGAACATGTTACAATACACGCAATGGACACGCTACGAAAAAAGCAGGAAAACTAACGCGAAAACAACAATTCAGGAACATGCGAACAAACTTAACAGACACAAAATCGAAGTGTTCAAAATTTATCCAGAATCCCCAAATTATGGCGCCCCTTATAGCTACAGTCGCTTCACAACACATTGCCCCAAATATTGCACTTTAAAAGGAAAGAAAACAAGCACTAGAAATTACACCTTGTGCAGCTGCCACAGCTGTAGGCAAACAATTGAAAGAAATGAAAAATAAAAAACAGTATATGAGGCTTCCACACCTGGCAGCGCTTAAAATACATAACTGGAAGAAAATAAAGTGTGTGAAGCGCCTGGGCCCTGCAGAGCTTTCAAGAAATAAAAAATGATGCTATAGCACATGGCAGAGGTGATCTTGAATAAATACAAAAACATAAAGCTGAGAGATAAGCAAACAATTTAAATAAAAATTAACACACAAAACATAAATTTTAACACGCAAACTAAAAATAGTTCAACGAGTCTGCACCTGGCAGAGAAGTAATTAATGTTCTGGAATAAGTATAAACATTTCAAGCTGTTCTTTCATAAATATAAAAACACGCAAAGAATACAAATAAAAATGAAGTTCAATGTGGTGCAGGTGACTCAAGCTGCTTTTGTAAGATTAGCGTCAGTAGGTTCACGTTCCAGATGAGCAGCTCTTGCTGCCCATTTGACGCGTGCACATCATCTGCAACATTCCGTATGGCCTGCATGTAAAAATACCTCCAATTGCAAATTAATACTGACAACCAATAATGATATCTCGCTTAAGTTTTATGTAAAATGTCAGGTGCTGAGATATTTTGGACAAAGTATGGTTGTAGAAGACTCGTGTCAGTTTCATAAACTGTGCTGTCACAACCACCTCCCACAAGAGGCGTCAAAAGAGAAGTAGAGGTGCTCAAAAGAGAGCACTGATATTTATGCTTCAGGTGAAAGCTTCGACTCTTCAAAGTGCAGTGTGCGCAGTGAATACACACCTCCAGCATGCTCTGCTGAAAAGCAGCGTCCTGGCGGTTCCGGACCTCAGTAGGGGAATCCAAATGATGCGATTCATACAGCGTTTGGCGCAGCACTTCATTGGCCCCATCGTCTCGCCGTCGCTTCACAAGAAGGCTAGGCGTGGCACGCGGTGAGGGCTGCAGGAGGGGCTCCGGTGTGTGCTGCTGTGAGGGCTGCGGCGAGGGCACCGTTGTAGCTGTCGGGAAAGAAAATGTGCTCATCACGTGGTGGAATAAGCAAAACATTTGGTACAATGTGTTAAATTTACAGGACAGCAATCTTGGGCAGCATTGTTGTAGCATATTTATGTGCACATTTGCTAGACTGCTAGGAGATATCACAGCCTCACTGCAAGAAAAATAAACATTCTGCACTGCGTGGAAAAACCAGAGAGAGACAGTATTGCGTATACTGCAGAATCACTGCAGTATTTTGGCAACTGCTGCAAATGCTGCTGAGGCCCCCGTTCATCTCCTCTGCTGTAACAGGTTAAAGGTGCGGCTGATTGGTACTGGCAAACCATGAAACTAAAAGAGCACTAGCAAAAGAGAAGCAATCAATAATGCTCAACCACTTGTCTATGCATTCCTGCACCTCCTCCGAGACTAAAATACACCACAGATGGAATAAGCAGTGCTAGCAAGGCGCAAGGCACAGACATCATGTTTTTAAACGGCCGACCCCTTGTTGTTGAGAATCGACGCAAGCTGGATCCACAGCTCGCGCTTTTCAACAGCTGTGTATGAGTTTGTTAGGTCGGCAGAAGCCCGAGCCAAGAGCGTATAGCTCTCCATAAACTCTGTTATGATTAGCTCTTGCTCGCTCGGCATTCTTCGTGTTGGCGCTATTTCGAGACTAGAACTCCCGCTTAGAGAATTGCAGCAGCGAACACAGCGGGGAAAACAAACAGGCAATAGTTTCTGTTCTGCTTTTCGAAAGCACGGAATAACAGGAAAAAACCTTTGCTCTGGGTTCGGGCTAATATTTTTTTTACAGGAACATATGCGTGTGCTGCGCTGCAGCAACTTATAGCACTGCCAAGAACGAACGAAAACAAGCAGGGTTGTTAGTGTGCGCCCAACCGCTATGCTTGGTTCTTGCTCCTTCTCAACTGAATCATTTGTGCCAGACGTTTATGAGGCCAAAAAAGTTGATTTTATCCAACAAACCGTGCTTCGTGGACGTCTTGTATTTCCTAAAGCAAAAGAAACAGAACCCAAATCATATGCTTGGCATATGGCATCTTCAAACCAATAACACAGGCTTACCTCAAGTTGTCTTCGTCAATTTTCGGGCCCGACGTTTCGTGCATGTTCTTTATGGAGGCCCGTGGCCTTCACTGGCTCACTTTGGACAACCAAATAGAACCTTTTTTGAGACGACGCGTAAAAAAGCAGGAACTAGGAGTGCGACAAGCGGTTTTCTTGAAGGCCGCCATGTTCACTGTTTACATTTGCCAGCACGCCCTCATGGCAACAAAAGTTACGCACGAAAGCAGTTATTTGCAAAAGTGAATGTTCTTGTTTTGCTTCATGGTAGTGAAAGTGAACTTCACGTTTATGAAAGAACAAAACAATGTTTGTTTTGTTCACTGCGTGTTCTTATAAAAAAGTGAGCATAAGGCCCCTTGCCGTGCAAATAGGCTTCTTGTCGTGCATATAAACGCTTTCGGGGCCGCACCCTACTAGCCATTGGTTGATTCCGCGTTCCGTCACGCGTTGACGGCTCGCCTTGTTGTCATGCTGTCGTCATTTTGACGTCAAGCTCTACAACTTTAGAGCGAGTTGCGTAATTCGGGCCCAGGAAGAAGAAGAGTGCCGCTCGTAGATGTTCCTTCGCTTGCGTACGTAGGTGTTAATATATTCTTTCCCGCAACAATATATATATCCAAGGGACAGGAAATGGAGGGGCTCGTTATACATGTGAGACAAGCAAACAGCCACAGACACTAATGAGCATAGGGTACTTTTCGGTGAAGCAATTCCCGGCAGAATAGGCAAGGCTAACCCCACTTGTAGCATTCAACTCAACTCAACTCATCTCATAGCGTCTTTGTATTTTAGTTTTGTGTTGTTGACCAATGTAGCTTATTAGTATACATTTTGCTAATAACTAGGAGGTCGTGGGTTCAGTTTCCACCGGCGGCATGTGGTCGTTTCTTTTCTTCTTTTTTAAGCAGTACCTACCTTTAAGCGAACAAATATTTACCAATAATCTCCATTTAATAGCACCTTAAATTAAAAAAAAATTGTTGCGGTTTAGCTTCGCTATACTAGAGAAAACTGCAAAGGGAAGTTCGGTTTGACTGGTTTTTCTTGGTCAGGGGTTCTCTATCCTTTTCCATATACTTTGGATCGCCAGCAATGTGTTTGGGATCGTCAGACTCGGCCCGGCGCCGCTGATACGCAGTCGCGACCGACGGCTGGGTATCCATGGCTAAAATTGTAAAATGATTCGCGTATGCGAAGTGAAATGAAGAGCGTTAGCTAAGTTGTTTTCACCTATGCTATCGACAAATTCGAATACCAACGTGTACATCACGAAACGACGATACGTTTAATACCAACCGTATCCCTGTGCCACCATCGATTAGCTCGCCACGGCCCTCCGAAGGTCGCCCCTCAGTATGGTTTGAGGACCAAACGTCGTCATGCAAGCCGGGATTCAACTTGACTAACAACTTTGTGCCCAGAACCGCGCCAATTTCACATCGCTCCAAATCCTATCCGCCGCACGGGTGGCCCAGAATTTTGTCATCAATGGTGACTTCAAGTGGCACCAGTCCCGGCGCTCGCTCGTATTCATACGGTACATATAAAGCGAAACACCATCATACGAGGCAAACCGGCGAGCCCCGCGAGGCTCGGCGGATCGGTGGTTCCGACTCCCGGCGTAGCTGCGGCAATGCACGTTGAATGACACGTGGTTGTTACGTCACGCTACGGCTGTTGCAAGGATGGATTCTAGGAGCCGAGTTTGCTCGCCCCTTCTGGGCCAGTAAATCTCTCGCTACGCTCCTTAGTTTCTGTGACTGTTAGCTTGTTTCATATGCATAACGACCCCCTCATTTTCCTTCTCTTGTCTGCTTAATTGCCTAACAAGAGCCTCGGTTCTGACAGCCTTGATGCTATAGGATTCGTGTGACCACTGCACCACTGCGCCAGGAGCGGCAGGAAAACTGCGGTTGATCTATTAATGGAGAACGATCAATTTCGCATAGATGCACATTAACCCGTTATCGCTATCCGAACCACTGCCATCAGTGAACATTGCATGTGATCACCGGAACTGAAATGAAACCAGAACTTCTAGCGCACTAAACTTGCCTTTGGCTTAACATCGCAAATCAACCATGACACTTTTGCTATTCTCGATTGTTCTGCTTTTTAGTGCGCTATAATTTATAGCGGCCATAAACCGCATTTAGCCGCTGTTTGTCTGTCTGTCTGATTGAAGCCAGTATTGTGGCAGGCTGCTGATCTCCCTGCAAGTGGTTTCCAACCTATCCAGGTGCGTGTATATATATATATATATATATATATATATATATATATATATATATATATATATATATATATATATATATATATATATATATATATATATATATATATATATATATGTACATCGAAGTATACGCTTCGTTTAAGGAAACATTTTTATTATACTCGACGTTTCGATCGGAGGACCGATATTTTTCAAGAATATATATATATATATATGGGAAACGGAAATGAGGGACTCGTTTTGACAAACTTATGAAGGGAGCCAGCAGTCACCGAAACCAAGGTGCATAGGGAAATGTTTTTAATTTTTTTTAATGTGTAATGCTAATCAGTGGGATAATATTACTGAGATTAATCTATCGCTTAAAGAAGATACCTTATAAAGCAGCAGAAAAAACAACCATGCCGCCGGTAGGATCCGAACCCACGACCTCCGAATATCGCGTCCGGTGCTCTTACCAACTGAGCTACGGCGACGGCTGTCCAATCTGCTGCTCTCGTGGGTATTTGTTTGTTGGGTGTAAGCGAACCTTGAGAGTGTTTATATATATATATATATATATATATATATATATATATATATATATATATATATATATATATATATATATATATATATATATATATATATATATATATATATATATATATATATATATATATATATATATTGTTACGAGCAATTTGAAGGAGAACCTACGGAGAAGAGACATAAAACTTCGGCGGTCCCTAAGTGGTCCGAGCGCACGAGCGAGAGAGAATCATCTTTCTCTACAAATGCAGACGCTTCTACTTATTCACAGTGGCACGTATCACTGCCCCCTCTTCTGCAGCATCGCAACGATGCTGAAAATATCGCCGAAAATGTCAGCGAAAACACAGCAGCAGTGAACCGCTGTTCAGTCAGGTAGTCAGTCGTGGTAAAGCTTCATGCGAACAATGTGCACGACTTCAGTACGGTGCGACCGGCGAAATCAGCAAGCAGCTTGGTCGGGAGCAACTGCATACGTCACATCACTGATGCGGCGCAAAACTTCGTAAGGGCCGAAATATCTGCGCAGCAACTTTTCAGAAAGGCCGCGGCGACGAACAGGTGTCCACACCCACACCAAGTCGCCAGGCGCGTAGCTGACGAAGCGACGTCTGAGGTTGTACCTAGCGGCGTCAGTCTCCTGTTGGCGGTTAATTCGCAGGCGTGCCGATTGCTGCACTTCCTAAGCACGTTGAACGAAGGTGTCTGCGTCGAAGTAAGCGTCAGAGTCGCAGTTGGGGTCAACGGGCAACATAGCATCCAACGGAGTGGTCACTTGCCGACTGAAGACAAGCTGAAAGGGGGTCAGACGCGTTGTCTCCTGCAGGGCGGTGTTGTGGGCAAACGTTACGTACGGAAGAATGGTATCCCAAGTTCGATGCTCGACGTCAACATACATAGCATCTACTCGTCTGCTGCTCTTGTTTAGCGCGGCTCAGCTTTTTATTGCGAAAGCAATACTACGCTTAACGGCCCATCGCGTATGCAATGCTCCCCCGAGAGCCGGCGCTGAGCTTGGCAGATGGTGTGACGTCAGCTCTCTTCGTTGATATGACGACGCATGACGTCAGCTTGCTCCCCGCCGCAGGGCCGGCGTTATTTCGACCAGGTGAAAATAACGGAAAGCCAAGCCAAATCGTTATTCCGACCTGGTCGTAATAACGAAAGCGTTATTTTCACCCATGGATTATTGATTGGCTTGGCGTCATTTGTGATTTGTGGATCGCGGTCGTGCGGGTGCGGGCGTTTTGCATCACTTGCTTGTTTGGTCTGCCTCTGGATGCTCAGGACGTGTGGTGTGGTACATTCATTGTGAAAGGACGCTTGTGTGGTTTGTGTGCTCGCACTTGCGTAGTGCCTGTGCCTTCGAAGGCGCTCCAGAAAAATGAAAGTCTTTTCGAAGCTTTCTCAGGAAAATCTTGTCGTAATTGACGGTATGAAAATACGCTTTCATTTCGCGTAATTTATGGGCTGTTCGAGTGGCCATATGCGCGCTCCTCCGTTCCGAGCTTTCGTCCTGATTTGTGCAGTGTATAGGCGAGTTAGTAATATTAATTCTTTACAACGTGTGGCAATGGTCAGAAATACGATCAGGCACGGTGGTTCTGCAGTCCACGAGGCATCCGTCGGTCGAAGCGAGCAGCGGTCCCATACGTACAGGGTCGTCCACCGTGAACACGCGAGTGCGTGGCTGTACTCTGGAGGGCCACTGCGTCCGACACGGGCACTCATCGCAGTCGAGTGGCGCAGAAGTTGGACCTGTGCGTGGCGCTTCGCGTCATCTGCCACTTCGCTTCGATGCGCGGCCGTGTCGGACGGAGTGGCCCTCCAGAGAGCGCAACCATGCGCTCGCGTTACAAGAGATGAAGGCTGCTAGTGGGACGTCGACAGGACCAGATGGTATTCCGATTATGTTAACAAAGAAGCTAGGACCGAAATCCAAGCAAACATTAATAGAGGTAGTGAACAAAATGGTAGTGGATGAATGGCGATCAAGTATAATGAACATGATATATAGGGGAAAGGGGGACAAAGCTGACATAAGCAAATACCGTCCCATAACAGTGAGGTGTGTGGTTTATAGGGTGGTTATGCAGACTATAAAAGACAGACTGCAGGCTTGGGTGGAGAAGGAGAGGGTGCTAGGGGAGCTACACAATGGGTTCCGGAAACAGAGGAGCTTGGAGCTATCGACAATCTGTTTTCATTGACGCATTATATAGAGATTGCTGAAATGGAACACAGGCCCCTATGGCTAGCATTTCTGGATATCAGGCGAGCCTACGGCAACGTTATTCAAGATGATTTGTGGGACATACTGGGCACATTGGATGTGCCCAATATGGCACATCCAATGGCGATCAAGTAGAATGAACACGATATATAAGGGAAAGGGGAACAAAGCTGGCATAAGCAAATACCGTCCTTCAGAAACGCGCTGCGATGAGTCTCGGTTAGCCTGAGCAGCTGTTTGTGGAAGGTATTTAGCAATGAAGAGGGAGCATGCCTGGAGCGTGCGAAGATGCGGTACGCGCGCGCTTCTTCGCTGCTATCGCGGTGGCCGCAATAAAAATCCCATAGAATCATCGCTATATTGGAATCTAGAAATTCTGTGTTTTAAGGCGCAGGCGACAAGTATAAAGCGGATGGCACAAACAACATTGTCGGAGCGAACCCACGCAAGCGCATTTCGTACAGCGCTGTTTGTGCCATTTGCCGCGGCATAGTTTCGTTTTTGTGCTATCGTTTGCGCTAGCGTCGCAGCGTCGATGTAACTGTGCCAACAGACGCACAAAAATCACATGGTCTGTAAGTATGTTGGCATTGGCCTGGGTGCTTCCAGCCGTATCCGAACGCAGCGTCGAACAAGTGCCTATATAGAGTACGTGTATAGTATCGCTTTTTCTGGCCGGCGTAGCCATTACGCGCGCATTGAACGAATTCCGGGACGGTGTAAACTACCATCGTGAGATGATTTTCGCTATGTACGACAAGGGAATTATGCAACAATTGCATTATGTAACAGATGTAGGCGATCGAGTTTCAGTTCTCGGTGCTTCTGTGGCAGCTGGACTACCTGGCTCATGTGAAAAAAAAAAAAACGTACCGGGAAAAACGCAGCAACCGCGAACGTAACAGCGGGTTCTACTAGATGTTTGTTTTGCAAAGGGAAAAATTAATCCTACCTCTTTTCCTTGCGAGGGCTGGAAGCGCCAGATGCGGAATTCCATCTTATATTGATATCACCGTTTCGCTGTGCCTCATGCAAGCACTATTATCAGTGCGTTTAGTGGTAAAACCTTTTATGCGCGATCCTTCCTCAAACACACGCTCACACAGTGAATTCTCATCGTTTCGTGCTCGCTTTTATAAGTCAAACTTTCTGTCAATCTATTGGAACTGAATTAAGAGCGCCAAGAGTGAGCACGTGTGTGCGGCGGTGGTTTTGTAGTCGTGCTCCCTTTGAGCAGTCTCATATATAATTTTTCGCTATAATGAACTGTTGAGATTTTCGACAGGTTTGTTTGAAGATGAAGACAATATATCCAACGGTCATTACGTTTAGAGACAAATTGTGCGCGCGCCATGGGTGGAAATATATATATGGCCACGTACCAATGGTCAGGCATTCGACGCCTCGATCCTTCAAACTATTAAGTGAGCGAAAATTTGTTCAAACTATGCTGATTAGAAACAAAGGGTAAGGATAGCGAAAAATAGTTCATTATGCAGAGTTCGGAATAAAGAGAGCCCGACCACAGGGGCTGGTACGGGTCTTTTCATTCTTATGCGACCGCTCATCAGCACTGTCAGCGGCGCCTCGTAGATTCCACTCGATAGGCCCCGCATACGGTAACATAAACTGGTCCCACGTCGTGGCAGGAACAGGAGCGCAGCTGGGAAGAGATCTGTTCTTGAATATGCTAACGTCGTTTGGTTTCCTTATACTAATCAAGATATAACCAAACTTGAAGCCGTTCAAAGAAAAGCAGTCAGACTTATATTTAACAAATACAAAATAACCGATTCGCCTACTGAATTAATGAAAACTGAAGGAATAAAATCATTGCAGACCCGTGCAAAAGTCGCACGACTAAAACTCATGTTTCAACTAATAAATCGACATCTAAAACTCCACACTACTAAATATATTTCCTTTTCCGAAGCAAGATCAACGCGTCATAAACATTCACATACATTAAGTGAGTATCATTTCCATACTAACTGCTTTAAAAATTCCTTTTTCCCACTAGCAATTCGAGAATGGAACAGCCTTGATCCCTCCATTACTAACTGTTCATCATTGACAAAATTTAATATTGCAGTTGAGAGTATGTCATGTTATTAGTTATTCATTCCTGGTTGCTTGCGTTCTGTTATTATTATACCCATGGTTATTTATTATTTTTTTATGTGTAAGCTTTTTTTGTCAAACTATGCAGCGTTACATAAACTAAACACCTATACTATGTTAATGCCTTTGCAGTGTACGCTTATAATATTTACTGTTTACTTATTGTCTGCGTATTATAACAACTAACAATATTTCAACATTTTGTTATTCTTTGTATAATACTACCGACATTAGCCTTATTTTATGTGTTATTTGATTGTTTTCGTCACAGCTCGGTTGTATTTTCGTTTTACCGTTTGTTGTTTTTCTTAACATTATGACTAGTCGAATGTTCCGATTATGTTTGACCGCGTTCTGTTAACCTTACTAAGCCCTCCTGCCACAATCCCAATTGGGATTAGCCGTATTTGTAATAAAATAAAATAAAACTGCACTTCGAAAGCACCGTGTGACAGGGGTAGTAGACGAGGGGTTCTCCACGATGGCCACATGCAGCGCGCTGCATTGCCATGCTTCATCGGTCAGGACAGGTAAGCTGTACGGCCGTTGCGTATGCCTATATTACCGGCAGCTTTGTCGCACTGAAATGCGCGATTTTGACGGGAGCGAAGTGCCAGTTTGTAAATACCGTGGTTTGAATTAAGCGATTTCCCTGTCTAGAGTACACACCTTACATACCCCTCTGGCAATAATGTCCTTCAGCAGCTGAGAAAAGAAAAAATAATCTGACATTAACAGGTGATGCGAATTCCCTCAGCCACCGTTCTGCTTGAGGAAAGATAGGTTACAACAGTAAGAGAAGACTATAAATCAAATTTAGCAAATATTTAGGGCCTCTTGTGAGCAGTTAAAGCCTGATATTACCCAGTTTGTGCACCCAAAACATAAATCACGAAAACCAGGGTAAACCCAATTCCTGCTCAAAAAGTGCCTTCAAGAGAAATGTAACTTTCCAGTGCAACAGTCTCAGGCTACCGTATAGAAACTGGCAGATGTCTCGAACCTGAAGGCAATGGATAAACTGGCCATGTGATGGTTTCCATGTCATGTTGCATGGCATGAATTACCGAGGAAGACATCGTTTTCTTTATGCTCTTTTACAGTGCAGTTTCGGGTAATGCGAATTTCAAAAACTGCCAGCAAGAGCCCAGTGCTACAGAATCCGCCTCGTTTGCAGCGAGTAGCAATCCCAGTAGCACTGCTAGGACTGTTATCTTGCCTTTGTAAAATACCTACAAAGAACATTCAATTCAAAGGACCTCAATTACAATGCTCAGTGGGCTTCAGCACCCGTTTAGCAGTTGTCTCAAAGCAGTATGTTGGCGAATTTATTGTTTTTCACTAGCTTTGTGGAGCATTTTCTGCTGCAATGGCATAAACAGGAAGGCAATATGCGGTTCTGCAGCAACACTTCAGCCTGTGATGCGACACACGGCAAGCACTTACCTCAAAAATGAGTAGGTTGCTCAGAGGAAACAATGTGGTGGCTGGGTATGGCCTTAAAAAAAACTGCTTTGTAACACGGTTTTTCTATACGGCCAACGGAGTTGTTACTCATTTATTCACACGCTTCATCAATTACTGACAAGGCGTGTAGGTAGGAACACTTTATTTGGTAAGGAAATCCTGGCCGACGTGGGCCTAATGCGACTGTGCCTGTAGGCCCAGGTGCAAAATTGTGGTCACAATCTTGAGCCAGTAGCCTGGAACGGGGAATAAGTGCCTTGGACCAGAGAATGGCGCGCCATGCAAGGTCGGCTGCTACAGTCCCTCCACTAGTGTCAGTCATACACAGGGTTGGATGCCATGAAAAGAGAAAAAAAAGTATGCAAGCTCGCAAATATAAAATGCAACTAATAAACCACTAAGAGAAACCCACAAACAAATACACAAAAAATGGAATGCACATGAGGGAAAAAAGATAAGGACATCTCGCAACAGGCTACAGCAGCAGCCCATGCACTGCTGTAGTGGCTTTGCGTATGGACATTAGAAAGATCCTTAAAAAAAGGATAAAAAAAACATTCTTCAAGATGTGCCAGAGAAACCACACACAAAAAGAAGTGTGTGCAAGGCAGAGACCAAGAATGAATAAAAATAGTCAAGACAAACAACGAAAGGGTTTCTGAAAGGCTTCTGACGCTGGCAAACAGGAGGTCACAAGCTCCACATGCTAAACCGAAAACCTTAAAGGGGCGGAGACATCAAATGTTTGGTTGGAGTGGTCTTAGTTTCAAACATTGTATACTCCCACCCGGTGCGTGATACGTGCTCCGCAATTCAAATATGCACATTAAATATTATCGCATTATTTATACTCAGCGATTTTGGTTTCTGAGTGTCGGGGTGCATTATGACGTCACTCCCCTGGTCATGTGGGCTCCAAAAGTAGTGACACAGGGACCGCTGCATCGTCTGCTCTCGTACACATGCTGTGCATATCAGGGCCTTTCGAAATGCCGGCCAGTACTGCGATATGCTTTATTTTCGAGTAGTTCAAATTATAAAACAGATATTTGAAATTACAATACAAGCATGTTTCCACAAAATGCAGTGATGTCAAGAAACATTTCATTCCTCTTCATAATTGATCGCATCCTAAAGCTTATTGAGCATCTCAATGAATGAGGGAAAATCATGAAGAATGGTACAATTAGTCTGAGCCATAACTGTGTTCAGGAAAAAACATGACAGCTTGACTTTGTAAGCTGCCGAACGACAATCTTTCGGCTTTTCATTTCTCAGCCTTTTGGCGAAGATCATAGCACAGAAGCGCGGCCTTGTGGTAGAGCATCCGCCTCACATTCGGGAGGTGCTGTGTTCGATTCCCAGTGCCGCCGGGTACCCACCGGATTTAAGACTTCCCCGCAATGGTGCTCGGCTCATCTAGGGTGAGATGCTTGGGAGAAGGGTCTTCGACCAAACCGTTGCCTTGACGGATCAGAGATAAGTTCCGCCGTCAAGCAACCCTAAATCCACCTCGTGCAGTAGAAGACCATCTTTTTTTTTAACCCGTCATGCACGCCTGCCGATGCGTGTGAGCCAGCCACAACGGTAGCAAGCAAATACCGCCGCGCTTTGCTCGAAGGGTGTTTGTGAGCGGAGAGTGCTTATGGCACATCTATCTTGAGGCTAGAGAAGTGAACGTTGTAAGTTTTGTAACTGGCACAAGGCTAGAGTTTTGGACTGCGGGTTTTAACCACGTGGAGACGTTTTTGTGCCTGCATTTGACGGGAATTTTGAGGCGCAGGCTATCCTTCCCACGCAGTGCACCCCTGGAGAGCCGAGCACTAGGCCGGGGGACCGCCTGTTCCTATTGGATTAATTGGCTGGTGGACCGGAGGCCACGGGAATCGTACCCACGACCTCCCGTAGCCGAGGCGAGCACTTAAGCACGAAGCCACAGCTGCGGTGGAGATGCTCTTGTCACAGTTCAGACACTGAAAAGGCGCATGACGTGATGTGGCATTGTTGAGAAACATTATTGACACAAAAAATCTATGAACAGCAGCTTAAGCTACAACAAAAGTGAGAGCATTAACATGACGACCTCTTCCACACTCCCTTGTGACACCTCCAGCTGTGAAATGCTGCCCCAGATGCAGCATTCTTGACGGGACATGGCCCGCTAACTCTTGTGTATGGGTTTCACCACACTGGAATCCCTGGCCGTAACGGACCCACAGATGCTGGCACATTTCAACTAGGAATCTGTGCAGAAATTTCAGCAGCTGATTCCCTTCTCACTAGATGAAAAGTGCCTGGGTGATCCGGAGTCTTAGATTTGGAAGTTTGTTAAAATTATGCTCACAAGTTTTTGCTTTCTTTTAATGGTTCATAAGAGTGGTGGCCATATGTGCTGACATTACATGTGCTTTCACAAAAGAAACAAACAACTCTACTTTGAGAAAATTCTGGAAAATTTCTAAACGGAACACTCTGCATGCTTTCAGCGGCTCCATACACTGCTCATTGTACTGAAAAAGAATACTTCAGGCTTTCAAGAAGGAACCCTTGAACAAGAGGGCTGACAAAGGTTGGTTTGCTCATCACTGAGAAGCACTGCCTTTTACTACCTTTCCAATGAAGGCACACTCTGGCATTTCTTTCGATAGCAGCAATGGCACAGGACAAGCATCAAGCGATTTCCACAAAAGTAACAGCTTTTTACGACCTCGTCATCACAGCTCGAACCGCAGAGAAACTAGCCTCTGTTTGTTTCTGCAATAGCCTACAAGATTGACGAGGCCTGAGAGCAAGATTTACAGATCGATTTTGATGCCACACTGGGGTGGCGTGGCACCTCGCATCAGTATACTGAAAGTGCATGAATTCTGCACATTACTATGACTACGGCTTATTCCACAGAAAATACTTTTGAACGTAGCTGTGTCTATCCATATGCACCAGACCAAATTTAATGAGGAGTGTGGCAACCTATACAGAACCAACCAGTATATACAATGCTCACTTAATTGAAGACAAGAAAAAGACAGCTAAAACAGACAGGCTGCCATGCATAATACTCATTAGAAGCAAAAATATGTCATGCCAATAAGAACGAACCGTGTGCTGGACACTCACAATATCGTTAAAACTAGCAGCAGACCTCTGCGTTAATTTCAGTCCGTCCTTTTCCGAGACTTGACCACTTTCTTGATGGTATCCCTCACAACTATCCAATTTTTACAGGTAAACGAAATTCCTGTTGACAATTCTAGGTTGCTAGACACCCTTTAAAACCGTCACAGCCCTTCAAAGAAATTCAGTAGAACCTTGCTGTTCTGTTCTTGGTTCGTGTAATCTGCAGTATCATAAAACCAAAACTTATGCGTGTTGTGCTATATTTATTCACAATACAAATCCTGCATAACTTTTTGAAACGATTCCCTGGTATACATGTCCATAATTTTGGCAAATTCTGACCATATGATTCATTCAGAGACCAAGAGAAAATGCCAGCCAAGCTAGTTATCATTTTGGATGCTTTGCTCACATGCACTTGAGCACTGCGAAGAAGACGCCGCTGCTGCCCTGCACAAAGGCAAGGACACAAAGCATCTTAAGAGCAGCTGCGGCTCTTCCACAATACACAAGTGTAACGGGTCAAAGTATCTGAGAACCGGAAGAAATAGTTGACGGACTGGACATGCCATGAAACTTCACCCCCATGGAAAACAAAAATATGGAAACAACTTGCAAGCGCTAGAAAAGAAACTTTTAAAAATTTGTACCAGCACATTCACAAAAGTTTTAATGTTAGTGAAGGTGCCAATAAATGCCAGGGACTAGGAAATGGCGCAAAACCTGAACATGGAGACAGTCACGTGCAGACCAGCAAAAATTTTTTTCATAGGGGCTAATTCAAGCTTGTTGCTAAAACACTGCATTCATAACATAAAAAAATATGAAGGGGGACAGAGTGGGGGGGGGGGGCAAAAAAATAAAAGGGAAGGTGGCACAAACCTTTGTCTTAAAAATGCAAAAGGCCTTGTTGCGTACCATTTGCAGAAGCTATCATGTCAGGATTTCCCATTCATTGAAAAGCAGTGTGCAATCACCTTGAAATCAGTGTGTGGCAGACTAGCCAGCAATTAAATTGCTGTAATATAATTACAGTAATAAATTACTTTTCTCAGTAATTTCTAATGCAATTCATTACTTTTGCGGCCTGGTAATTTATTAATGTAATGAACTACTTTCAAGCAGTAATTTCACGGAAAAGTAATCAATTACTAGCAATATTACTTTTGCTGCATACTGAGTCCATGCTTCTCGTATCTGCCATGCTTCGGCCTCGCGTTTGTGGAGATGAGCATATACAAAGCAAAGATGCAGTTAATGGGGGTTTAACATCCCAAAGCAATCGACAATGGCTATGAGGGACGCCATAGTGAAGGGCTCCGGAAATTTCGACCACCTGGGGTTCTTTAACGTGCACTGACATCGCACAGTACACGGGCCTATAGCATTTCGCCTCCACCGAAATGAGACTGCCGCAAACGGGATCGAACCAGTCTTTCGGGTCAGCAGCCGAGCACCATATAACCAATGAGCCACCGCGGACACTCCCACAGCAAGAATAAATTACGGAGGGCACTTGAGACTACTTCGATGCTTTGAAGGCAAAAAACATTCATTTTTTAATTTATATTGTTTCCTTCCTTTTCTAATGACACACCTACTCATTAGCATACAGTCATAAGGTAACACATAAATTAAATGAATCATTATTCGCCAAGACGGAACGCAGTTTTGTGGCCCATAGGTTGCGTGATCACCTCGCAATCGAAGGCCCTCAATTGGTTCGATTCTCTGCACCTTCGGAAGAAATTTTTCCCTCTGCTGATGACGTCATTGGGGGTTGTGGACCACGTTTCCTGGACATCGACGATGACGCCGGGTATCAATGTCAATGTGCCATATAAGGCGTTCCCCTCAAAAGTGCACAACCAGTAATGGCCAGCTCTCCAGGGAAGCGGCGCACGTGGACGGGAGGTGACGTGCGCATAGGCATCAGCACTGCCTTGGTGAAGAGTCTGCATATCAGTCACAGGACTGCTACGAATCTTCCTGCGCTGCACACGATCTCACACACAACGCACTGCGAGCACTTAGTGCTTTGACGTCGCCGCACTGACAAGAAGTCTGAACTGACACGTCTAAGAAAGTTGGCCATGAGTTGTCGGGTTTTTGTGGCCTCATTTGAGGCCCTATTTCTAACTCAAGGGCAACATAGGCAACAGCGTCTCAGTGACATGCAATGCATTTCCACCAACTTGCCTCCAGAACAAATCAATTTAACAGCAGAATTGGCAGCTTCTCGCGCACCTGTGCACTTCTGGGATGATGCGTGGATAAGCAGTCAATGCACTCCCGCTGTTTACGCGGATGACAAATTCTTCAAAATCAGGATGGTGGGACCATATTACACATCGAACGATGTACTTCGGATTGAAGAGTGATATGACAAAGACCTCATCTACATCAGCAAAGCGGCTGTTCAAACTGACTAAAGAGGGGCAAAATTTTTGACGCCCATTTTCAAGCTCAGTGGCGGTGCAAACAAAAAACTTTAGAAATTTTGCACAAACTATGACTAATGCGCAACATTTTAGCATCGAAACAAAGTAATTTTCATTACTTAAGGCGGGTAATTGTAATGTAATGTCATTAAGTTTGAGACCAGTAATTTGTAATATAATTTAATTACTTTTGATGCCTAGGAAAGTAATTAGTAATGAAATTTAATTACTTTTCAAGAGTAATTTTGCCACGCATGGTGTGTGGTCAGCGGCTGCCTACAGAACTTCTCAGTGTCCTTAAGTTCTCAAGCAAACAATGACACAATACCCAGTTTCATTCATGTGACAATGTCCATGAGAAAAAGTAATATTGTGACAAAGACCACGAAGCTGGCTGTGGTGCGTTACAGAGCACTCGCGCTAGGCCAACGGCCATTAAATTATATCTCTGCAATCGTTCATCGCGCCTCTCTCTGGACGGCAACCACGTAACAATATTATACACCACACAGCATTTGCATTGGAGGGAATGACCAAGAGCATTTTCCATTTGGTTTTCTGCGTACTAAAGGAATATAGACACGTATTTTGGTGGCATGTTTTCTTCTCTACAACGATGCAGAAAATACTACTACCCATGAATCACCATGTGATATTTGCCCATGGCCAATAAATAATTTATAATTGAATTTTTTCTGTCACGCTGTTTCAGTTTGAACAGCCGAACAATTGCTGTGACGTCAAAGAGTGCTTTTGTGTCACGTGAGGCATGAAAAAACGCCCATATAATCGCTGCTTCATCGTTATGATTTACTGCACTGATGAAGCCAGCCTTCCTCAAGAGCCGGAATGACAACTAATGTGGAAGCAGCGATTATATTGCAGTTTTTCACGCTTCACATGACCTACAACCTCCCTTTGATGCCACAGTCATCGTTCAGCGAGTGAAACTGAAACAGCACAAGAAATAAATTCAGTTATAAATTATTTAGCAGCCATAGGAGCATACCACGTGGTAATCCGTGTATAATAATGCCTTACACCTCATTACAAAAAAAGATTGGCTTGGTTTATGGAGGTTTAATGTTCCAAAGTGACTCAGGCTATGAGGGATACTGTAGTGAAGGGCTCTGGAAATTTCAACCAACTGGGGTTCTTTAACGTGCACTGACATCACACAGTACATGGGCCTCTAGAAATTCGCCTCCATCAAAATTCAACCCCCGCGGCCGGGATCGAGCCCACGTCTTTCGGGTCGGCAGCCAAGCCCCATAACCACAGAGCCCCGCAGTGGTGTCATTTCATTAAAAAGAAGAAACCACGCACCCAAAAGTTAGGTGTCTATGCTCCCTTAAAGAACACCAGGTGGTCAAAATTTCCGGAGCCCTTCACTACGGCGTCCCTCATAGCCTGAGTTGGTTTGGGACGTTAAACCCCCATAAGCCATAACCTTTCAGCAAATAGCTGTCACCATTTCATTAAATAGCTCGTGCCATACGTTCTCTGCTTCTTCGACCTACACATAGAGGAGGTGAGTGACTGTTTGAGGAATCATAATGAAAACCTAGGCGGTCAAGTCGAGCCGCATGGGCAGCATTTCAGAGCTAATTCGTAAGTCGCCTGTGTGTATACATGCAACGATTTTTTTCTTTCTGTGAAACGACCATTTCCTAGAGCAGGTTCATGGTAAAACTTCATTGCGATTTACTGCTTGAAAATTCTTGCAAGTGTTTCAGGATTTTGGTGGTTGTTGGTGTCGGCGGCATGCAGTTGGTTGCAATTTCGTGACGACAGCAAGACTATTGGACAGTCGGGCCGGCACTCGGCCATTCGTTTTGGAAGCGGCCAGTGCCAAGCTGCATTTGAACTGCCTGAGCTGTTGTTGCACGCTGCCGGCACCACCGCGGAACTTCACAGAACTAGTGCAGAGAGTGCAGCCAAATCAAAGAAACCTATCATGACCAATCTTTACAAAGTTGTAGTTTGGGCTTGTTCGTATAGCATATTAGAAGACAGCGCAGCACAATGGGACAGAGAAAAGCACACAGGACGAGCGCTTATCCTGTGTGCTCCTTTTCTCTGTCCCATTGTGCTGCACTATGTCTTCTTCTAATATCACCACAATGACCTGTCACACACTGCAACAGTTCCTTGTGAGCTTTATGCACCTCACAAGCTTCCAAACAGTTAAAGGTTACCAAGCACATTGCCCACAATGTTCATCTCTTTAAGGGCTCTTTACGCCATCAGCTGTAAAAATGTCTTAAGCTTAGAGGCCTTAAAATTAAGCTTGCTTCTCCAGTTGCCTCATGCGCTCCATTCTAGTTGGCTACCTGGGTCCAAGCACCTTTCCCACGTAAAACCGATGCTCGGCGCAGGTGGCACAGCAGTCATTTTAAAATTCTCACAGAAGGTGGAGGGCTCACCTTGTGGCGCCTTAGAGCCTTTGCTGCCTCAGCATTTTAACGTCCCATTTGTTCAGCCTCTGCGCCAGCAAGCCAACGCCGGACTCGAAGCAGGAATCAGGAAGGTCCGTGCATACTACAAAACTGCCAGTCAATTTTTCAAGTCCTGTTTTCTGAAATAAATATGAATTTGAAAGAACATGTTTCGCGCTGCAGACACCAAAGTGTAATCGCTTATCTCGCCACAATTTTCGCGCCTGTTTTAGAAAGCCAATTGTAACAGCAGCACACAACTGTAAAATGCAGCATTAATTCAACACTGCAGACCTTCACAGCCGCGGGGCCACAAAAAATCTGACCACGTACAAAACTCATCGCACAAACGGTTAGTTCAACTGGACTGTTGTCAAAAGTTTCCCGCCTTTTTTCTGGAGCACCCAGAAGCTGGTAATTATGCGTGTTTTACATGACCATGAGTTACGTTGGGCTGGGTTGACAAAAGATATAAAACACGCTCACCGCAAGCTCTTTTCTGTTGAACTGCGTAGAGCTTTTGAGCAGAACTTACGAAAAAACAGACGAGTCTTTCCCTCCGGGCCTTTGGGTCCACTGCCGGGCAAGCGGGCTCAGCGCTAGTCCTGGGTTATCTGCTAAGACCAAATATTCGGGCGCAAGGAAGTTGACAACGGAATGCTGAGTGTCAGATAACGGGCAATCACTCAGTATGTGCATACCAAAAGATAGCAAGAACAAATTACTCACGTGCAACACGATCGCGCGTTCTTTCTGTCGACCGGCCATAATGCTACTGAAAGCAATGCTCGGCTCGGCTCAAACATGGCTCAAACAGCAAAAAAATTGCCGGACGTGACGTCTTTTTTTAAAACCGGATTCGACGTCATGGGTTGAAATAACGCTTGCGTTATTTCGACCTGGTTGCAGCAGTCACTGCCCCGCCGCGGCCAGAAGGGAGCCGCTCGTCGCGTGTGCCGTCGCCCCCGAGCCGGCGCGGCGCCTAGCAGGTGGTCGTTGATATGACGACATCGTCGCCTTGCGCTCGCTCCGTGGCGGCTTCACTGGGATATATAGAGGTGCGCTACACGTTGGTTGATCAGTCTCGCATTGGGAGTTACCGACGAAGAGTCTGTACCTGAATGTAGTTGCTATACTGCTTTGGAACAGTTAAATTCTAAGGCGAAAGGTACGCAAGCTTTCGCAGCTCAACCAGGTTTAACCAGAGCTAAACCACTGCCAATTTTATAGCCTCCGGTGACCGTGGGAGCGGCCAGCCGTTCAAACCCAATAAGGTCACGGCACTGGTCTCTGTTTGAATCCAACTACTGGACGAGAGGAGCTCGGCCGTTCGAAGTTTGCAGCCGGGTTAGGGCTGCCGGCGAAGTGTCGATTGTGGCTCAAGACGGCGCTTGCGAGGGAGGAGGGGACGGATTCTGCCGGGCAAGCCTGGATTAATCACGCTGCAAGCCGCGACCTGTACGAGAGTCCGCGCTTGCGCTGCGCAATGGAGCGCTCACGGCGCTGGCTTCCACGGGTGCCAGCGCAATGCGTGCTCGGGCATAATAGCGCAGGCTTCGTTCACTAAGGACGCACTTGGCAGCGCCAGAATACGGCAGGGCAAGAGCACAATTACGTGGCTTTGCTCATATTTCACGGGCTTTCTTTAAATGCTGGAAAAAAAGGACCACATAGAAGATAAGTTGCTAAAAAACTTAATCGGTTGTTTCGTAACTTTCTCCGCAACATTATCGCATAATTTTCGCATAATTAACATATGCTAATTAACTGATTAAGCGGAATATAAAAAAATACGCTGAGGAGCGCCACATGACGGAAATATTCTCTATTTGATTTCATCCAGCTCCGATTCGCCACTTTTTAAATCCTTGGTTTAAGTTACGTGAAACGCCCTGTATATGCTCGCTGGTATAGGGCTCCCAAGCTCAAGTTTGACGGCGCAACAACAGCGCCGCGTCGGCACGAGGCGAAGTTTTACGGAGTGCCGCGCCCAGGAAACCCAAGCGCAGGGGCGTGTTTAAAAGCGCCAAACGCGCATCTCGCATGATATTATTGCAGTTTTTGCAATGGCATCAGCTCCTTCGTCTTCACGGAAACCTCGAAGCCATTACTCTTGTGTTGTGGAGTGCCATAACAGTCTGCACAACACGAAGAACCGGGAACCGCCGGTGAAATTTTACCGCTTCCCTGGCAAATGGCACGAGAAAGACAGGTGCCAAGCGTGGATCTCAGCAGTCCGCAAAATGAAGTGTTTCCTTTGGGGTAGCATGAGCTTAATTCGTATCGCGCAGCAATACTAGTTATCCCAGTTATACCTGTGAGGCTAACTAGCGCGAAGACTGGCTTAGCCCGCAACCGATGCTCTCGGCAGCTGAATGTGTGGATGGGCTTTTATCTTTATCGCGCACGTGAAGGGAGCGCGCGTTTTTAGCAGGTAGAATAAAATGAATATGACAGTGCCGCATAATTTGCAGGCTAGGGATTAGAGTGGGTTTTCGATCCAATTCAAATTAGCAGAGCAACAGGACGAAATACCGAACGACAAGAGAGACGCATGTATTGCTTGTCGTGTTTTTCGCGGTACTTTTCGAAATGACACTAAGACACTTCACAGTTTTCGTTTCAGCTTTAGTTAGTGAGAAGTCATGAATGCACAGGACTGTAGGCTTCGCCCGGTAAGTGTGCCGTGATAAGCGAGTTCAGCGTCGTCAGATGATGTATGAGAGAGGGCCTAGGAACGGCGCCTGTTTTTTAAGGACCGGTAAAGCAGCTGTCCGTTATTAATTACCAGAACAGCTTTTGCCAAGGCTACTTTTTGTTTAGTGTTACCATGGCACGCTGCTTTTGAGCTATATATTAATATTATGCTCAATTATGGGCCATAGCTCCTGACAGGCACTTTGATCAATGACATATAATGCGGAGGCTCAGCGTCTTTCTTTTAGGATTTAATGGTTTTTCTCGTACTGTCATTTTTTCCAGTAATAAATATTACAACGTACTGCTGTCACATTAGAAAATGCAGTAAAGCACAGGATACAGATTTAACAATTTCTTAATGATTTTCTTGGCTTATGTCTGGCGTCTCACTACGCTTCATACTGTTCTTTATGCAGTCCCGACGGCCCCGAATGGAAGCCAAATGCTTCATCAAAAATTTGCAGCGACCACTTCGTGGGCAACCCTAAGAGTGATATCAGTCACCATCCTTCGTATGTGCCCAGCATCTTCCCTTGAGTGTACAGTAAAAAAATGCCAAACCAAGAGAGGGAAAAAAGGTACGTAAAAGTGCCTCAGAAGTATGTATTCCTGAATGTACGAGTGCCACAGAAAATTCTTAAAGAATGGTTATATCGGTTGGTATCCTATCAAGATATTGTGCAATGCATGTATTCATTCAGCTTGAAGAGTATGGCATTCATAATTAGTATTATTTATGTTTATACAACACAGGTGAGTGAAGCGTTTTAAACAGGCAGCATCATCACCAGATGAAGCTGATGTATCCCAGCAGCAGCAGCAAGTGGCGGTCAATGACTCCACTCCTACATGTGCTGCTAATTCGGCAAACTCCATGGATGACCTGCAGCTTGCGTGTATGAACCGCACTGCAGCTGAAACTCCCCTCCCACCACATGCTGATGTTGTACGTACATCTTTAATTGCAGACACTTAAGTGAATCCAGAGACCACCTTCGCAACTTTGTAGAGCAAGATGAAATGAACGGCGGCGCAAACAAGAAAACTAACAAGAAAGAAACACCAAACGCGCACAATACGAACTGTTTGTTACACGCATTTGTGGCATATTTAAACATTCAGCTCAGGCATGATACTCATAGCATTATCGCTCCGAGCCCTGCACGTGGAACGTCTCGGAGCGATAATGCGGTGAGTACCATGCTTAAGCTGAATGTTTAGATACGCCACTTTTGAGTGCAACAAAGAGTTGGTAGTGTTCGCATGTAGTGTCTCTTGTTAGTGTCCTTGTTTGCGCCGCCTTCCATTCCATAATGCACCAAATCGCCCCTCAGGCCGTTATTTTATTGTAGGGCACATTTCACTATCATCGTCAGTTTTAGAAGCTATAACGAAGATAATGACATTCAAGCAGGTTTCGTTTTTCAGTTGCTAGACAAAATCTGCTGAACGTAGATATTCTTTTTGCTTGTGTGATGAATGGGGTAGGGGCAGCGGCCTATGCTTCTCACTCGGCTGAAGTTGGCTATAAATGTTTGTTTGCATGGATAAACGACATTTTGTGCTTTGTGTTTAGGAATAAACGAAATAAAGGTAAATGCAGGTAATGTACTACCATAACAGGAATAAGTCTCGTAACTCATCACCAGCTATTCAAACGTACCATGGCAGCCGTGCTGCTTAGAAATGAAGCAATTTCAAACTGTTTTAAAGCTCATGCACCCACTATTGTTCAAATACAATGGTATCCAATCTGTTGCAAATGCTTAGAGAAAGGGGAAAGCTGCGATTCGTGGAAATTTATATTTACCTAATTTGTAAGTTTTTTGTGTTCATAAAGAAACTGTAACTACTGAAGTCTGCGAGACACTCACTGTAGATTGAAAAGCACTTGCGATGTGGCGCTTTCTCTGGGGTTAGAATCGTTCAAGAATGTATTGGCATAATTGTGACTGAAGATAATACACTTATAAATTTATTCTTTTAGGACTGCCAAACAGCACGCTCTTCTTCAGGAAGGCTGACCTTGGTTCTCTCTGTGATCAATGAGAGGGAAGAATCCGCCCAGGTGTCTCACACAGAACTGACAGAGCAGGTTTGGCTAATCTTCTTTATTTGTAATTATGTTCTAGAGACATATGCTCTATTGCAGTGCATTAGTCGTTCATAATCATCATCATCAGCCTGACTACACCCACTGCAGGGCAAAGGCCTCTCCCATGTCGCTCTAATTAACGCGGTTCTTTGCCAGCTGCGCCCACCCTATGCCTGAGAACTTCTTATTCTCATCTGCCCACCTAACCTTCTGCCACCCACTGCTCCGCTTGCCTTCTCTCGCAACCCACTCCGTTACCCTTAAGTACCAGCGGTTGTCTAGCCTTCGCATCACATGCCCTACCCAAGCCCATTTCTTCCTCTTGATATCGACTATGATGTCATTAACCTGCGTTTGTTCTCTCACCCACTCTGCCCGCTTCCGGTCTCTTAACGTTACACCTATCATTTTTATTCCATGGCTTTACCTTTAAAATGTTCCATTTAAGTAGGAGTCTTTTCAGCTTGGTTTATAAATACTGATTTTCGTACTTGAAGGTGACCTTGAGAGAGGGATCGTGGAAGAGAAGCTGTGGGTTTCCTGGATTTTCTTCTCTTAAAGACAACGAAGGAGCACTGCGAGACCTGTGTGGAGTCACCTTGCCGGTTTTCTGCCTCCTACTAAACTTTATGCCCCGTTCTAGGTACAGAAGAAGCGATATGGCAGCTGAGGGCAAACTATGCTTGTTTCTTAGAAAGCTTCAGCTTGGCATTGCATACGCCGCTCTGGCAGTCATGTTTAATGTAACAGTAACGACAGCATCATCAAATGTGTTTGTGAAGACTTTAGACATTCTGAGTGTGGCCTTGCAAAAGTAGATTTTTGTACCTCCACGAGAGTTGATTATCCTGCCTATGCCACCACCATTCAAAGAACTCTAACGTAATTGTACATTCATAACAGACTACACGGAAGTACGAACTGAAACACCATCCAATCCTGAATGTCAGTATGCGATGTATTCAAACTAAAGAGCGGCTATATTATAAAATATCTTGTTGGGATAATACGAAATGGGAAGATCGCATTTGTGTCTAATGTGTATGGTGGGCGTCAGACGGATTCTTTTATAACCCAAGATACTGGGTTCTTGGAACTCCTGAAGCCAGGTGATTTGGTTCTTAGTGAAAGAGGGTTTCCTAGCATAAGAACCACTGTTCAGGGGAAAGGTGCGGTCTTATTTATGCCTCCTTTAAATGTATGAGGAGGTCAGCTATCTCGGGAAGACATAGAGAAAACTTATGAAATCGCATCCGTTCGCATTCCTGTTGAGAGGGTTATTCAGAGACTAAAAATATACCGCATTCTGAGCAACAAAATTCCCCTCAAGTTGATGGTACACATCAACAAAATAGTTTCTGTGTGCGCTGCTCTTGTCAATACGCCGCCACCAATCATCAAGAAATAAGACTGGTGTGTTCACTGCAGCTATCATCATCGGTCCAAATGCCAACTGCAGGATGAAGGCATCTCCCGTATCCCTCCACTTATGCCAGCTGTGGCTACCTTAGCCCCACAGGCTCCTGCTGTCATATCCCGACCTGGCTGTGTTGCACCTGCTATGTGTGCCTTCTCTTGGAATCCGGCCTGTTACCCTTAAAGAACATAAGTTAGCCCCTTTCCTAGTCAATGCCTTGCTTCCCATGCCCATTTTCTCTTCATCTGAAGTGGGGTGTTAGTAACTTGTGTTTGCTCATTAACCCTCCCGACTCTCACTTAGCGCAAGCCATATGATGGGCACACTTAGTTCACACTCCAAGACCTGAATTCAGTTTACATCTCTAAGTTTTGATATGTGTTGCAGGCATCATTACTATACCGCTAAATGCATGTCCGTTTACCTGGTATATTTGGGAAGGGAATCGCTGGTTTCATGCTGTTAAGTTGTTCCCTTTGCTTTGTATACTGGCACGATATTGGAATGCTTTGCGCATGCGTCATATTTTATGGAATTTTTAAGCTCAGTGGTTTAATAAATCCAGCCTCCTTCAAAGGCTCCAGGGTTTCGCCTTTTTTCACCTTAGTGTCGAAGATCTTAAGCAGTTGTTTTAAAGTAGGTGGCTCAGCCTTCAATCAATAACAAATGAGCAGACCTTGACCTTCGTATTGACTTCGAACCTGGCAATTTTTTCCGAAAGCTTATGCACTGTGCTTAAATACAAGAAATTCAAATGACTTACGTACTAGCCTAAAGCACTTTGAAAAGGCCAGTGGATCTTGAAAAAGATATTCTTGTATTCACATATTAGTTGTTGTATTTGTTATTATACTGCCATTTTTAATTATTTGCAATTAATTGTATTACTTACAATCCTTAAGTTTTACTCATTTATGCATTTCACGCATTTTTGCCATGCACTGGCACTTCTTTGTACCTTTGGCACAACCAGAAAGTGCATTGTCATATGTGTTCAACGATAATGAACAAATGCACTGAGTCACTATTGCAATGCTAAGCTCTGTAGTGCTAGCATATTTTTTTTCTGAGTGCTGTTCACTTTCACATGTGCCATGCCAGTGACAGAAGATTTTTTGCAATGATACCTGATGGGATGTTTTTGCCGATTTATATAGAGCCTGTGCACAGTTGCACTAGCATTGCGTGGTAATTTATGTCAACATATTGGTTGTCGTTTTTGTTCCACTGCTATTTTTAATTTTTTGCAAATACTTGTATTACATAGATTCCTTATGCGAATTACAAATTTATACATTTCACGCATTTGTGTCATGCACTGGCACCTCTTCTTTGTACCTTTGGCACAACCAGTAAGTGCTTTATCATGTGTGTGCAAAGAAAATGAACAGATGCACTGTGTCACTATGGCAATGCTAAGCTCTGTAGCGCTTGGATATATTTTTTTTTCTGAGTGCTGTTCTCTTTCTCTTGCACCATGCCAATGACAGATTTTTTGGCAATGATACCTGATGGGATGTTTTTGCAGTGGCACTACCCTTGTGTGGTATTTTATTTTCACATTTTCGGTTGTATTTGTTGCCTGCTGTTTTTAATTTTTTCCAGATAATTCCGTTAATAACGTCTCTTGTGTGTATTTTACTCCTTTTTTGTAAACAGCGTTCTTTTTGTTACGTAACTCATTCATAAATCTGGAAGAAAGGCTTCATGTTTGGTAGCCGCCGCGGTAGCTCAATGATTATGGCGCCCGGCTGCTGACCCGAAAAACGCGGGTTCGATCCAGGCCGTGGCTGTCGAATTTCGATGGAGGCGAAATTCAAGAGGCGCGTGTATTGTGCGATGTCAGTGCACGTTAAAGAACCCCAGGTGATCGAAATTTCCGGAGACCTTCACTAAGGCGTCCCTCATAGCCTAAGTCGCTCTGGGACGTTAAAGCCCATAAACCAAACCAAACCTAACCTTCATGTTTGGCCTTAAGTATGATGAAATGATACGGTGTACCCAATAGAGCTGCGAAAAGTAAACATGCATTTCTGAAAACATGAGTACAATTAGTATCACTGATTACAAAACCACATAACTCAAATAAGTTATTGTCGCTGTTAAGCATTTCACTATACACTCATAAATACTCCCAAAAATATTAAAATGTATAATTGCCACGATTAATTCTACTGTGCAAGAATGCAGTAACAAAACAGTCAAAGTTTTAAGGACTATAAGACGGAGTGAAAATATTGCACTTAAAAGACAAAGCTTGATTTGTTTGCGTACTGAGTGCCGACTAACAAGAGTCCTCTTGGCGTGCGAGTGGAAACAAAATAAATTATACTAAAATGTAGATAAGGATTGGGATGATAAATTTGAAATAAATGTATTCCATCTTCGGGGTGAGCTCAGTCAAGAATGTTTCATCCTTCTTTACTGCTACAATCACAGATTGATGAGGAGTTAAAACATAGAGTAGTGCCTTATTTAAGTTCAAAACATAGAGTTGTACCTTGATTTGGGTGTAGTATTGGTGGCTAGACCTAAGCTCAATTCAATCGCTTCGGAATTCCAGGTAGGGCCGTTTTATAGACCTTTCATCATAGTTAATGAACGGCGTATCTTTATACTTAAATGGGCCCTTTACCTTCACAAGGAGGGTCTCATTGTCAAGTTTCACAAGGTTATCAGGGCTACAACACAGCCATGGCAGCTCAGGCAGCACTACCAACCCTGTGCAGAGAGGCAAGAAATTAAAAGTGATTTAGTGAAATAATAGGTTCTTCGCAAGGCAAAAGCACATAATATGCACAATAGAAGAGCAAACAAAGTCCAACCTGAAATATGTGTGCCTCGAGCCGACACTCAAGCTCCTCTCGTGCTCTGGCTTCTTGTTGATGATGCATGTTGGATATTCAAGTTTTCCACTTAATTCATCCACATGTCAATCACTTGATTTCAATGAAGCTCACTTGTGCTTCAACTTTGCCTTCAACACATCTCATATTTTACTTGAGAGCGTTTCATTGTCATGAGTTTTGCATCATGGTGTGCAAGATAGAAGTTAGATTTTACCGTAACACACAGCAGCGTTCTTGAATGAGCGTGCAGTCCTTAGTTGCTCAGCCGCTTTGTAGTAGCAATATTCTTCACTTCTTGTGCGTATACAGTGTGCTTTGGTGCTGCTGATCCGATATCTGCGTTCCTGAAGCCACTTGCACGCTTTAAACGAATGATTTGGAATCAGCTGAAAGATTGCCTTCACTATCATTAAACCTTACCGTTGACACTTTCCCTGGCCTTGTGTTAGGACAAACAGTTTACAGGGAAAGCAAGAAAGGACCACGTCGGTTTGGTACCTAGCAGCCTCTAAGCTATTCATCTCTAATGCAAGGTCGATGCGCATGATCGTTTTTTTTTTGTTCCACTCTTATCGACAACTTTCAGGCAGTGGTGCACATGCCGCCGTGCCGTTAATTTCAGAGGGTCTTCCAAATTTCTTCATCCGCCATCTTCGAAACTTGATCTACATTTTTGTTAAGCACGTCCTGGCACACGAATTTTTCCGCATTCATTTGTCCCATCTCCAAAATTTCCTTCATCGAACTCATTATGTCGGGGCAGTTCAATAGAATGGACGGGGATGCAGCCTTTGTGCTGGCCGAATTGCCCTCTTTAGCTGTTATGCAAAAGGGACATAGACAAACATCAATCAGGTTAAACACGTGCTGAACAGAGAAAGTGCAACTTAATTTTAGCATAAATGCAAGCTATTTGGACATTCAGTGCGGCAAGATGCGAAATAATAGCAAGGCTTTAACGTTTCTGTTTGCTTCATATGAGAAGAGAAGCATGCGCACACAACTGAAAGTGTAGGAAATAACCTTAGACAAAATGCAATAGTGCTGAGACTCACTGGGAAAGAATGCCATCAAGTCTTGGTTCCGTGGCCTCTGGGGTTTCGTGCTTGGTTTGCCCCACTGTTGAGGCTGGCTGGTGCAGGAAGTTTCCTCGTAGCGGTTGATGTAAAAGCGCACCGCGGCGGCATGCTTGCATTGCGCTGCAATGCCAGCTTTACAAGTGCAGCGGCCGTCCTTTATGCGAAGCTCCTGCTTTGCAAGAAGTGACCAAGTAAGCTGTGGTGAAAAAAAGGAAGTACCGCTTAAATTGAAGCAGTTAACACTGCGGCTGAAACACTGCTCGCAAGTCGAAAACACCCTTCAATCACAATGTGACTCGTCCGCAGAAAATGGTCACGCGAATTCATGCAGTGCTTTGAGTTGCCTCCCCGCCGCGACGACTCAGTGTTTAGTGCCCTCGGCTGCTGACCCCGAGGGCGGGGGTTCGATTCCGGCTGCGGCAGCCGCGTTTCGACGGAGACGAAATTGTAGGCACCCGTATACTGAGCGATGTTAGTGTGCGTTTAAGAATCCCAGGTGGTTGATATTAAGCCCGCCATAACAGTTCCACAGTTTGCAAATAAATTTTTTAAAGTGCATGCCTCGACAAGCGCGCAGGTGTACACGCGCGGCCAAAAGTAAGAGCGGAATCTAAACAGCGGAGTGCTCGCGTGCAGTCGTCATCCAAGCATCAAATTGCACATATCGGCACTGCTGTTGTAGCGCGTGCGTACACACGTGTACGTGCGAACTAGAAGGCCGCGGCGTGCTGAAACGCGTTTGTGTGCTCACTCATGAGTCAAATGTAAACGCAAACAGCACTTGAGCCATGAGCCTGTAATGCTATTCGAAACCACATGCGTGACAATTGGCGAGTTCAGGCGAGTGCGCCGAGCATTCAAAAATCGACGCGGCAGAGTATGCGGAACGCGAACAGCTACTCACTAAAAGTAAAAGTGTATTTACTCTCCTAAAAGCGGAAGGACTGTGCACTTACGTCGAGATGCACACCGTAGGTGACGCGAACGCTCTTTTGCGACACGCACTTGGCTTGAACACAAACATCGTTGTCCTCAATGATCTGCTCCACATTGTGCACATTAGGCACCAAACGCTCTCCTTTCATGACACTTGAGCGGCGAAAATGTCCATCAAGATCCCTTATTCTTTTAAAGCCGCACTGCAATCGATACATCGCGAAGCGAAGAGCACCAGGTATCTTCGTCCCGCGTTATGAAAATCCCGCCGCAGAGGGCGCTGATTGTCTCCTTTCTGGGCGCCGCCTGGCCGAGATTGAGATCCCTAAAGCATTGAGTGAAGTCTGTGTACGCGCTTTCAATTTTTTTTTCACGTTGATATTTGACGGTGGCAGTCATCAGTCAAGTGAATGTGCAGTGCCACTCGTCCAATGAGGACGTGATTAACGAGAAACTGGAGATGAAGGTGAGGAAATTTGACAGTTGTACTTCGTGCAACACCTACGATATCATGCACACAGCGAGCGGTATTTTTTAAAGCACGGAGAGCGTACCAGACTTCGTTCCAGCGTATTTGCTCCTTATTTGAGACGGGTCTTAACACATTAGCTATAATACAGAGCCAATGAGCTGAAAGAGGTGTCATAATGAAACAGAGACAGCATGCAAGACATACTAAGTGCCGTGAGAGGACAAAGGAGTGTTCGCAACCCCGAATGTCTTCGTGTCCTTATCACAGGGCGTCAGAAAGATGTGCTGTCGTCGGAAGGTGTGTCGCTGGTGCTCAATGTTTTAGCATCTGGCACCATGTCATCGGTATCTTGTGAATACATCACCTCTGGCTCGGAAGTCGTCTCGTCTAACAAAGACTTCCGTGGAGTCTTCGTATCATTTGCGTTTATAGCCTTGGAATGCAGTAGTGGCTGATTTGGAACCGCAAGTTTAGAGGCTATAAGAGCTCCTAAAGCAAGCACACAAACAATGCTAGCAACCACGCTGCAGGTGTGTAGCGCCTTCCGTGGGCGTCGCGGCTGGGTGGTGTCGATTGAGTCCATTGCACGTGTCTCATCTTCATTGGCTCCGTTGGTAGTGCGATAGTGTCTCGGCATCTGCGGCGAAGTGGCTCCACGGGGAAATAGCGACGCAACCGAATATGTTGCAGGCGGGGCGTTCTTTGCCGGTCCGCTTACACGTGGCATCGAGATGATCGACTGGCGCTGGTTCAGGGACTCCGCTGGCACTGTGGAATTCCCACTAGGGATGTTGCCCCTTGCGGCTCGACTTGTTGGCATAATACCTGATGTATGGAAGCAAATGGCAGTCCTTAAGCACACGTGCTGAACTGGCGCGGCTTGCCCAGTACGTCGATCCGAGGTCAGTTTGTCTAATATCGAGACCGCCTGAGCGGGGGTGAAGCCTCTTTCTCCTCTTTTACCCTCACAACTGTCTGCTCATTATTTTTCTACTCGCATAGGAGCAGTCACTGTACATTTGCTAAATTCTTCACAGTTTTCCATGTCAAAGAGAATAATCACTCCGTGTCAATATCGCTGCATTTAAACCTCACAGGGAGAACAGATCTACGTGCTATGTGAGGTGGCCGTCCCTTGGGAAACTTAAAGGAGTAAAAGGAAGTGCGCTAACTGCTTGGAAACGGCCTATACTCAGTTCAGAAAGGTAAAAAAATATTCTTTCTGCGTTTATAACATAGAATGGTATCCTCTTGCTGAGTATGCATACAAGGAGAAGTTTTTCATAATTGCTTACAGGCGCGGTCAGAAGTAAACGAAGCGCGGCGCACTGCCACTGTCTCTTTCTTCAAGAAACGCAGCGACTCCCATTCTAATTTATTTTTCCCGCTCTCGATCAGTACGACATTGCAACATTACAGGCATTGTGTACTATTATGCACATTAAGCAATTGTCCCATCTTCGATCTCCAAGTTAACTGAACCCCTTTCCTTCCCTCTTCCAATCTATCAGACTACATACTATTGCCACTCCTTTTCCCGTCAAAACTTTCCTGTATCCAGTAATTAACCGCCTGTGTCTTGGCCACTCCCCCGTAGTGGGTATGTGCTAGCAACGTCTGAGGCCTTCCTTCCTTCCGTCTCTTCCAGTTATTCTTTCCGTGCGAGCGCAAAGGGATTCCCGTTAAGCAGTGTCTGCGGACACCTTCATGATTACATAAGTGCAACTGATCGATTACCTTTTTAGCTGTATACAAAATTTTGTCGCATGTCCAAAAATGCTCGATTCTATTCCTGGTAATTCATATTTATTTAATTCATTTGACTGTTCCAATTTTATATTGCTTTAGTCTTCTCACGCCTATTTTTCCCCGCGCAAATACCTCATTGGGATTATCTACTGAACCTTGGCCAGTCCCCTTGCGTGGGTATGTGCCATGCTTACTAAGGAGAAGAAGAAGAAGAAACTAAAGCCCCAAAAACTGCGTCAACAACACGTGTCAAAGAGGAAGAGGCAGCTGGGGGACATGGACACGTCTTATTCTTCTTATTATTACTTGAGGAGAAGAAGAAGAAGAAGAAGACGTGTCCTTCGTGTCGTGTCGTTCGTGGACGTGGCTGTCCCTGTTCCCAAAGGCGGGCGTGGTCTCACTGGGCGGTGACTGTTCGTATCACTAGCGTCTGATTGCTTGATTGTCTTTCGCTTTTGCAGGGCGCTTGCAGGTCGCTAGGGGCGCATGTCGACGTCCTCTCCTGGCCAGGGGAACTCCCCCTGGTCGGCCAGCCTCCCCCCTAACCAACTCCCCCTGGACGCCTTCTTTCGGGGTGGCGTCGGCACTATTCCCGTGGCCTTGGTTCCATCGGATGGTGGCGCCATTCGACTCAATAACCCGGATGCGGTTCAGACTGCGCTACAGGCGATTACGCCGCACTTCTTAAAAATCTGTGATGTCCGGCAGTACGGCAGAGGAGGCGTGGTATGCAGGTCGGCCGACCAGGCCTGCATCATGGATTTGTTAACGTGCACAGCTTTTGGAAGCCAGTCGGGAAGCGCATTTATACCGCCGCACTTGGCGTGCTCTAAAGGGCTGGTGCGAGGGGTTGACCCACGCCTTAGCCCTAAGGACACGCTAGAGAAACTCTCCTCCGCAGGGGTTATTTCTGTACATCGGTGCACTCGGGTAGTTGAGGAAACAAAACTTCCAACTGAAACGGTAATTGCCACCTTTGCGGGTCTCTCCTGTCCATCTGAGTTGAAGGTGTGGCCCCTGGTTTTCAGGGTCGATCCGTATTCTTCAAGGCCACTTCAATGCCGCAACTGCTGGAGGTTTGGCCACAGCGCGAACGCCTGCAAGTCGAGCTCAAGGTGCAGTGTGTGTGGTGGTAATCATGACCTTTGTAGGAAGGTGTTCAAAAGATGAGATGTGTTGCTTGTGCAGCGGTAGTCACTCCGCCACATATTCTAATTGTCCTGCAAGGGCTGAGGAGGTTAAGGTGCTGGAAGTGTTAGAAAAGCGCCGGTGCTCAAGGCGCGAGGCTATGGCTATTGTTAAGGAAAGGACGTACGGGTACTCAAGTGTGGCAGCACGGCAGACGACTGCGGTCGTGGATTCAAGCCTGTCAGATGCGATTGCTACAGCGGTTGAAAAGGCAATGACCAAGGTCATGGATCGGCTAGTGAATTCAGTAACAGAGTGCATATCGCAAGTCATGGTGGCGCAAATGACCTCTTCAATAATGACCTCTAATGCTGCGTTGAAGTCATCCATGGAACCTGCAGTACCTACTGAACTCAGTGCGGAGACGCCTTCCCTTGTTTCAATGCAGCCGCAAAAAGAGCGCACGCCTCCAACTCATGTACCTGAAGTCACGACCGGAGCAATTGATGGGTGTGTTGAGCTGATGGAGCTCGATGCTCGAGCTCAGAAACGTAGCCGGTCTCCTTTGGCCGTTGCTGGTCCGTCTAGCTCCCCTCAATCCAAAACAAAAAAGAGTAATTCAGGAAAAACTGGTCACCACAGCATTTTGGAAAAGGCAGTTGCTGCTGCAGATCTCTCGGCAGAATAGGGTCTCTGAGAGTGCTGCAGTGGAACTGCCGTTCCATTCAATCAGCTTTCACTGATTTAGTAACTCTTTCAAATCGATTTTCTCCTCATGTCATTGCGCTTCAAGAAACCTGGTTGTCGAAAGAGTTTTCATTTCAAATGGAACATTTCCGAATTTTTAGAATGGACGGCCCATCAAGGGGGGGGCGGTTTGCTTCTGCTGGTTTCATCCAGATTCTGTCACAAGGCACGATAGGTGTTTCAGCGTGTGGACGCTCATTGCGAAATTCAGGCAGTGTATCTTTCAGTTCCTGGTTTCCATCCCATTACTGTCGCAAATGTATATTTTCCATCTGGGGTTCATGACACACGGCCATTAGATTCCTTACTCTCTGTCAGCAGATCACATGCGTTGCTTGTTGGGGATTTCAATTCGCATCTTTTGACTTGGGGTTATCGAACAGACCAGTGTGGTTTGCGTTTATGGGATTGGGCTTGTGTGAATAACCTAAACTGTCATAACTCGGGTTTTCCGACCTTTCTCCGTGGGCACTCCCGATCAGCATTGGATTTAACGTTTTCAACCCCAGGGGTAGCAGTTTCCTCCTGGACTCCGGTTGACTCTGCAACAAACAGTGACCATTTCCCACTCACTTTTGACATTGTGTGTCCGATGACTTCTATCGGCGGATTCAGTTGCACCCTAATCGATTACAACAAGTTCAAAAGTTCACTCAGTTCAGAACTACACTCTTTGCCGAATTTGTATCAGGAGAGCAGGGTGTTAGGCTTATGCTCTATTTTAGATCGGGTACGGAGGCAATCAGAGTTTACAATGTGCGATAGCATAGGCACTTCTCAGAGCCCTTGGTGGAATGCAGAATGGTCAAAAGATTATAGGCGGCGCAAGGCAGCCTGGAAGAAACTTATCCATAATCAATGTCCCCGGAATTGGATCGATTATAAGTTTCTTGCAGCTACCTTCAAGCGCACAGTCGCTAGGGCAAAAGAAAAATATGATGAAGAGAATTATGACCATCTATCAAAATCTAATAACAGACAAGCCTTGTTTCGCTTTCTGAGGTCAAGGAACAGGCTGCCACCGCCTAACAGCATTCCCTCTAATGTGCTGACTCCAGTAGAGCTTGCAGGGTCATTAGAAGAAATTGGCAAAGGCTTGGAACACCGTTTTTCGGCTGCGCTCTCTCGCCCACAACTGCTTGGGAATCACTATGATGATTTCCTTAATGTCTCGGTTTCTGAGCTCTCCCAGGTGATAAATTGGTTACCTTCTGCAGCTCCTGGTCCTGACCGTGTCACCTCTGCGATGATTAAAATACTGTTCGACGAATCCCCCAATGCTATATTGGAGCTCGTAAATTACTCTATTAGAACCCCATGGATCCCGGATGTATGGCGTGTTTCCAAAATTATCCCGGTGCTTAAAAAGCCAGGCGAAGGGTTGGTCTTAGACAACATTCGACTAATTTCATTGACATCGAATCTGGTGAAATTGGTTGAACGCGTGCTGTATGGACGAATCATGCCCATTATTACTGAAAAGGGACTACTTAACCCCTGTCAGATTGGTTTCAAGCCTGGGTGCTCTATATGGTGGGCGCATACTGACCACGAAAGCCGTGTCCGACTAGCGCGCCGGCGTCGACAGTATGCTGCGCTGGTAACTCTAGACATCTCGAAAGCATATGAAAGTGTCGAACATGGGCCTCTGATGTACAGACTACGTGCTCTGGGCTTGCCAAGTTATTTTGTGGAATGGGTGTCAGCTTTCCTGGCTGACAGAGAATTTTATTGTTGTCAACGCGGAGTTTCTAAAAGGAAATTTCATCAATCTAGAGGTGTGCCTCAAGGTGCAGTTCTCTCCCCTGTTCTATTCAACCTCTTACTCAGTTCGATTCCGACTTCCCCTGACGTGACTACGTACGTGTATGCAGACGATATAGCTTTCTTTGCTGCTGCGAGTGATTTACATTCTGTGTATATGGTTTTACAGTCATATTTAAATTCCCTTGACCGATGGTTATCTGAATTACACTTAAGTCTTAATGTAAACAAGTGCGCTTTGTTACCTTTTCCGGTTACTCAACAGGAGGTACACATTTCATTGTCTTATCGTCATCATGTCATTCCTCAGGTATGTTCCCTAAAGTATCTCGGGGTAACTTATGACTCCTCTCTCTCTTGGCGGTCACATATAGAAGAGGTTGCTGCGAAAGGGATTCGGGCGGTAGGCCTTCTGCGAAGGATGAGTAGCCCTCGCTGCGGTATGCGCAGACATGCTCTGCTGCTGATTTATAAAATGTATATCCGGCCAATCTTGGAATTCGGTTGCGTTTTGTTTTCTGGAGCAGCTGCATACAAACTGCGCCCACTTCTGCTCTTAGAGCGAGAAGCTGTGCGCCTGTGTTTGGGTCTCCCTAAATACGTGGCAAACAATGTTTTGTATCTGGAAGCGTGGGTGCCGTCTCTTACTGCAAGGTTTCGCCTTTTGACAGTACAAACGTTTTTAAAGTTTTGCGACTCGGAGAAGCATGCATCCGAGTTGATCTTCCTAGGGCAGCGAGCGGAGTTCTTGGGTGTCGGATAGTCTCGCCTTCAAACTCCCCAAATCTGTTTCGTTGAATCTTTGCTGGGCCCACTCAACGTGCGAATACCTGAAATTGTTCCGGTGCGGTCCATCCCTGCAAATGTGTCTATCATCTACGATGACATTTATCCACGTAATGCAAAATTACTGCCTTTCTCATGGATAAATGGTATGTTGCAGGATTATTTGTCGACCTTCAGCTCACATGTCTCAATTGCGACTGATGGATCTGTGTGTGCAGAAAAGGCAGGTGTAGGTATTTACTCCCAGTCCCTTGACTGGTCTTTTTCTCTCCGTCTCCAAGATTTCACTCCTATCTATCTGGCTGAGTTTCTAGCAGTGGTTCTCGCTCTGCGCAAGGTACCAATTTCTGTATCAGCAGTAATATTAATTACGGACTCGTTATCTTTATGCACTTCCCTCTCGGCGTCCACTGAATCGCAGCTCTTTCGGATTCTAAAATTCCTGATCCCTCTACACATCACATCAATTCGATTTCTTTGGGTTCCTGGGCACAGGGGTCTTCTATTAAATGAATCAGCTGATGCTTTAGCGAAGGCAGCCCTGAGTGGACCGATTGTTGACCCGCTTCCAACAACTGCTTACATCACGGCGGCACGCTTTCGACGGTACACTGTAATGAACGAATTGGGCGCATCAGCGCTTACTTCCTTGGACGACTTTCAGCACCTACTGTTCCCATGGAGAACCTCAGTCTAGCGATCGCGCAATCTTTAAGTTTCCTTCACGAGGCTTCGTTGCCGAGTGCCGCAACTAAATTTTTACCTATACAGGCCTGGTCTGGCGATCTCCCCATTGTGTCCGTATTGTGCGGAGCCGGAAACAATAGAGCACTTTCTTCTTTTTTGCCGTCGCTACTCATCGATTAGGAGGCGACTATTAGAAGTTCCAATACAGAATCTCAGTTTGCGCCTGTCTTCGGCGGTTGTTCTGTCTCTTGGCGCTTCTATGCTTGGCCATACCAATGGGAATGTTTGCTCTGCCGTTCAAAATTATCTACTAGAATCAAAACGTCTACCTTCATGAGCTTTCGTCCTGCCAATCCCATTATCAGCTTCTGTATTTCGGTTTTTACAACCTCTTATAGTAATCCCTTCCCCTTCTTTGCCTAAATTTTAGTTTGTATGACCCCCCTAACCTCCTGCAACCACCTCGGCTACGAAAACTGTGCGATCCAAATTTTGGTAGGTCATCCCATGCTTGCCACATGCAGCTGGTCATTTAAATAGTCACCGCCTGGTTATGGCCAATCCCCCTTGTGGGTATGTGCCATTGTGTGAGGTCAACAACAACAACAACAACAACTGCGTGTCACCGCCGCCTAGCCGAGCCGGCCGAAAGTTCGAAATCGCCAGGCGCATGTGCACATCACCAAGCGGCGCGACCATCAAATTGTTCAGCTTGCCTTGCTTTGCGCCGGCGTCTATGTCGCTCTAATGATGACGATCGAATGGCGGCGCTCCGTATAGCGAGCGGGCATTTCGAAATGCGCAGGCCACTGCCTTGATACGGCAGAGCACGCACTGCAGGGCGGCGCTACCATTGAGCTGCTTCGGCTGAGACAGCTGTGGGCCCGTTTCCGCTACAAATAGCACGCATGTTTCGACCTTTTGTTGATTCAGGAGCTAAACTGTATCTGGCTATCAACCAAACGTGCTCGAAATACTCGACGTATCGTCGCAGTTTCGGGTCTTTTAATATAGTTACCATTGCTTTCCGCCTTGCTCCTACGCATGCGCCATGTATGCGTCTTCTACTGCACACTGTACCTGCTCTGGCCGCTCCCGGGGCTTTCTGCAGCGTGATCCAGCGTCGCAAGGACTGTGATATTGCTCTCAAGGATGCTGAATGCTGCTGGGATGCAAAGCGTATACTGCAAAACAGACCGACGTCGCAATGTAACTCGTACCTGTGAAGCACATATAGCGCGCACCGAGGAGTTGCAGTCGCTGCCTAGAGTGTGTCGTGGCTCTTTCTCCGTTTAGCACGCGCACGTAGGCCGAATTTCGCACAGGCGGCACAACACAGTGACGCACCGCTGCCGCGGCTTTCACGTGATGCTGCGGCTGCGCGAAGGGACCCTGAGGGCGAAGGTGCTACATTACCCGAACTTTGCTTCGCACGTGACAGCGGTACGACGCGCGCTGTGTCGGCGGTGATAATGCACGTTTCGTGAGCCTACGGTTGCCGCTGGGATTCCTGAAATGGCGGCTTGTTTAGTTGGAGACGGATTAGAAAAACCGCGGCGTGCTGCTGCTCCAGTTCAGAGGAATTCAAGGCGCCCATCCACAACCACTGCGTTGGTTCGTTTTGTCGAACCATTTTAACAATTACGCACACCACATGGATGGCACTCGGCCTGAATACAAGAGTGCGTGTTTGTGACGGAGAGGTCATGTCATGCATTAGTCACTCTGCAGCGAGGCGCGCAATAGTGCGGGACTAAATGTAGACGGTGCACAGACGGAGAGGTGGCGCACGGCTCCAAGGCACGACTTCTCGTGCAGTGCCAAGAGAGTTGCGTCGGGCATGAGTCGCTGAGCTACGAGGTGCACATCATCATCCTATCTTGGCTACGACCACTGAAGGGAAAGCGCTCCCCTATATATCTTCAATTAACCGTTTCCGGTGCAGCCGCGACCCCCAGCCTCTACAATCTCTACCCCTTTATCCCGTTCGCGATAAATGCTTTTCCCAAGCCCATTTTTTCGTCTGACTTCGGCTATGATGTCAATAACCTTCGTTTGTTCCCTGACCCGCTCTGCACTCTCCCTGTCTCTTAAAGTTACATCTATCACTCTTCTTTCTGAGGTTCGCTGCCTTGTCCTGAAAGCTTGCTTGTACCCTGTCGAACCGTCCAACCGCCTACCGCTGCTGCTCACTCTGCTATGATAGCTGTAAGATTATGTTCATAGCTTGAACATTAAGGTCGTCGTTCTCAGTTAAAGCCGAATATCTTGTCTGCAGCGATATCCTGAATTCCTTTATTTTCCCTCTTATCGCTAACTCGTTAATAGACTAACTATTTACTTGCTTCTTCCGTTCCCTCCCGACGTCTAAGCTAATTCGAGACCTTAGCACCCTGTGGCCGCTACAATGCACCTTTCCGAGGACGTCCATATACTGCACGATGCCAGGTTGAGCACATAGTATGAAGTGTATTTAATTTTTACTCTTACCATTTTGGATTCTACCACGTCCACTTACTTTTCTCTCGTTTCCGGAAGAAGGTATTGTCAATCCGTAAATTATTTCTATCTGTAAATTGTAGTAATAACTCCCCCATTTTATTCTTGAGTCCTGTGCCATAATCGCCTAGTTTCTGGTCTCCAGCCTTCTTCTTTACTGCCTTGGCATTGAAGTCACCCATCAGTACACTGTACTGTGTGCTTACTTGCTTACTGCCGATTCCACGTGTTCATAGATGCTTTTGGCGATTTGGTCATCATCTCTGTATGTAGGCGCTTAAGCCAGTACAACTTTGCTTGTGCCTTTTATTAAGCCTGATTACGATGACTACCACCCTCTCGTTAATACTTCAGAACTTCTAGATCTTGCCTGCTATATCCTGATTGATGAGGAACCCCACACCGAATTCTGCTCTGTCGGCCAATGCACGATAGAATAGTACGTGTCCACCTCTAATCCTGCATACGCCCCATCTGTCCTGCTAACCTCAATAAGCCCTGTGACATTTAGGTCGCGGTAGTTCTTCGAGCAACATCGGTAGTCTAGACACACAGGAGGAAATTCTAGCATTAAACGTTGACAGTTTCAGTCCTGTTCGGAGCCAGAGACCCTTAGCAAACTCTGGCACTTCAACAATACAACCGCAGCCTTGTTCAATTGCTTCGAGTTCGCTGGAGACTGAGGGCCATGGTTTCATTGCTTTATTAACGCTATGGAACAAAATGTCAACACTGTGGCACCAATTGCGCCCGGCACAGCAGTGTTACACCACACGTCCAGAAAATGCGAAAACAGGACACGAGGAACAGTCGGCAACGGGCACTCCTGTAATGCGCAAACGCTCCACAGCGCTCAATAACTTCCTGTACTCGTTATGGTAGTGATTCAAAAAGACGGCGCGCAAAATTTTCTCTCTCGCAGACGCGGTTCCACTATTGTTGGATGGCTGCGAAGAGTTAGTCGGCGGTAGCTGCCCCGAGGTTCATCTGAGCAAGCTCATTTTTAAGCAATCCCCAGACATTCTCTATGACATTGAGCTCAGCTCCTTTAGTCACCCAGGACATGGTACACTCTGCACGCTCTTCAAGGAGCTCGCGTACAACTTTGGCGGTGTGAATAGGGCTCAGGTCCTGTTGGAACATACATATCCTTAAAGGGGCCTTCCAGAACGTATGGCAACAAATGTTCTATTGTCCCCACTTCGCGCACTTTTGCGTGCGCTCCCAGACACCCTTAGAGCGTGTGGGAGTAGCCGTCTCGGTCACAAAGTAGATGCCCTCGACTCCGCGCGGCAAGCTAAACCAGAGGCAAACTACCAAGTGACAAGGGGGTTGGTCGTTTGGTGCCCAGCTTTCGCCGGTCGCAAGCCGGAGAGTGGGCCGGAGCAAAACGTTGACAAAAGAAAACGAAGTTTATGCAGCGGGGAGACTGTACAGAGGATTTCACAATCGCTCGTACGAGCAGATACAAAGTGATTTACAATTACAATGCAATTCATGCAAAGTAACAATCGAGGGAGATTACAATTGAACAGAATCTTTGCACCTAAAGCGCACTACCACAGAGAGACAAATAAACAAAACACAATTTGTTCACCGGTAACAGCGACAGTGCTACGACCTGATGAGCACAACGGGGCCGATCCGCAGACTGGCACACGTTGCCTGGCTGGTCCGTGGCTTGGCGAGAGGTGTTCTCCCGAGAGTCGAGCCGGCGCGCTTCTCAGAAGCTTAAACGGCGGCTCGCGCTAACAGACAGCTGTTGAAGCCCTTCATTTATAGGCGGAGTTGGCGTCTGTTTGTTCTTCACGTCCAGGTGGCGCGCACATACACGCAGCTTCAACTGCACAAACTCCTTCTCGCGCCGGGCGCGCGACCCCATTGGTCGAGCGTGGAGACAACCTTCGAGAATTTTCCAGGGTCCTTCATCCGATGCGAAGTCATCGGCGCAAGAGCGAAGTGGAGAGGGTATAACTTTAGCGCGGTCAAGGTCACGCCCTTACCATCGACGATGAGTAGAAACTTCTCAGACATTCTAGAGAAATTGACTCCGCGCGTGGCTATGTTTACTTTGGCGCCGCGCCCGCGATCTTTGTGGAAAGGGCAGCAGCACTCTCAAAGTTACGCGCTCTCCGGGGGTCCTTTGCCGCTATTGTTTTGTTTTATGTTACAGCGCGCGGCCGCGATTGCTTACGCACTGCGCCCTTTCTTTCTAATATGCGCCGAATTTTTTGACACTGCCCTTTCTTTTAAGAATATTGTGCAACAATATTCACAAAACACAAAATTTGCGCTCACATGCTTGCGCTCACAGACTCAATTGCGAATACCAAAATACACACATCAATACAATGATGTCTGTACCCACACAAAACTTGACAATTGGAAAAATTCAATACTAGCCGTCACACGGCAATACATTAGCACAACACAAACAGGGAGCATTCACGTTCGAGGCATGCTTGCGCCTATACTTCCAGATTCGGCCTACATACTGGGCTCGGGACAGGACTGCTTCCCTCAAGTTTCGGTCGCGCTTTTGATTCTCTTTGGTACGACACTCTGGGATTTCTTGCTGTCGCGTGTTCTTCTCGTTTCCCCTTTTCTACAGAAGTTTCTCTTCCGAACGCGGTTTTGGCTATGCTCTCTACTCGTACCCCTCTTTGTGTTTCTGTTGAGACTTCGAGCCCTTCCTATTTTCCCGCAACTAGCGTGTTTGTTGCGAACAGATTTTACGCCAGTTCGCTCATGACGGCTGCAGTTTTCGTGTGTTTCTTCTTCTCGGCGTGCGCTTTTCTGTTTGCGCTTGCGCTTCCACATTGAGTCCGTTCTGAAAGTTGGGCTCGATCGTCTCAGGTTCTTTTTCACCTTGCTGCGATGTCCGTGCAGCTTGCTTGTACCCGACTGAGCTGTGTTCAGCTTGGTTCTCTTTCGTCCTACTTCCTTCCTCATTCTTCTTCGGGGCAAGCCCATTCCCTTTTCATTTCCATCAGTCGAGATTAGTTCTCATCACGAAGCCACTAGTTCAGTCGCCTTTTGTTCTTCATGAACTGATCTTCCTCTTCCCGATTCCTTCGTTTTATTCTTGTTGGCTTTTACTCGTGCCAACTGCTCGGAGCCCAATCCTTTAACCATTGAAGACGCATTCTCCGTTGCTTTCAATTCAGCTTCCGGTGATTCGTTCTTGGGCTCGTCAGTTTCAGCGCAGTCGCGCTTTATTGCTTGTACTGCACTTTCGCCTTCCTCAGAGGGCGAATTTTCATGACCTTCCTCATCGGGAAAGTCCTCCTCGCTGCTCGAGGGTTCACTCGGAACAGATTCTGGCTCTTCACTAAGGGTGCTCTCCTCAGCTGCAAGTGCGCCGGAGCTTTCGACATTTGACCGTTCGCTCTCACGGTCCCCACTGCAACAATCAGGCGTGCAGCACTCTGACTTCTCGGTGAAGCTCCTGCTTTCTACCTCAACATCAGGCGCCTTCCTTAAGGTCCCCTCTTACTCAAGTGTTAGGTTGGCCTGTTCCACACTGTCTATTACCTCGGTAGTAGCTACACTATCGCTTTCCTGAGGAAGCGACACTCTGGTCTGGTCCTCACCCTCTTCAATCTCAGCTGCAGGGACTGGCTATTCCTCAACCAAGTTCTGACTGGTGGAGCTAGTTACAACCTCTTCCTTGGTTTCTGACAAATCAGTCTCGTTTGTGTTCCACCCGGCTGCTCCGGGGATAAGCTACACTGCCTCCCTGACGTTGTTCAAAAGCCGAAGCTCAGCAAACTTCCTCGCAATGACTGCATACACTTTTTGAAACTCTCTTTCTCGCTGGAAGGCGATCCTCGCCGCTTCTTCTCGTCTCCTCTGCCATTCCCTCTCTCTTTCTTCTCTTCCTTCTCGTTCCCTTTGTATCTATTTCTCAGCGGCTTCTCTACCACGCTGCCTCTCTCTTTCAGCGGCTTTTCTAGCGCGCTGCCATTCTCTCTCTCTTTCTTCTTGTTTTCTCTGCCATTCTCTTTCTCTTTCTTCTGGTTTTCTCTGCCATCTCATTCTCTCTCTTCTCGAACCTCTTTCCATTCTTTCCATTTTTGGTCCACCCACTGAACAAGTTCAGTTCCCTTCAAAGCTTTCTGAAGGCCTAGCTCGGCTATCTCCTCGAGATTCATTCTGAGCCTGAACTCTTCAGATGCAGCACATAACATCTGCTCTGTGAAACCTTTCCAACCGCTTCAGCGTGGCACCTCACAATATCACTCTGCTGCTAACCACTCGTTTACGACCTCTTCGTAAACTCCTTCCAACTCTTTCTCCGTTCTCTGAGCTCACAAAACACCAAACGTCCTGTCGCGGATGCCAGAATATGTCACCACTTCGCGCACTTTTGCGTGCGCTCCCAGACACCATTAGAGCGCGTGGGGTAGCGGTCTCGGTCATAAAGGAGATTCCCTAGACTCAGCGTGGCATGCTCAGCCAGAGGCAAACTACCAAGTGACAAGGGGGTTGGTCGTTTGGTGCCCAGCTTTCGCCGGTCGCAAGCCGGAGAGTGGGTCGGAGCAAAAGGTTGACAAAAGAAAACGAAGTTTATGCAGTGATGAGACGGTACAGAGGATTTCACAATCACTCGTGCGAGCAGATACAAAGTGATTTAAAAATACAATGCAACTCATGCAAAGTAAAAATCGATAGACATTACAATTCAACAGAATCTTTGCACCTAAAGTGCACTATCACTGATTGAGACAAATAAACAAAACACAATTTGTTCACCGGGCAATGCGACAGTCCGACGACCTGAGGAGCACAACGGGGCCGATCCGCAGACTGGCACACGTTGCCTGGCTGGTCCGTGGCTTGGCGAGAGGTGTTCTCCCGAGAGTCGAGCCGGCGCGCTTCTCAGAAGCTTAAACGGCGGCTCGCGCTAACAGACAGCTGTTGAAGCCCTTCATTTATAGGCGGAGTTGGCGTCTGTTTGTTCTTCACGTCAAGGTGGCGCGCACATACACGCAGCTTCAACTGCACAAACTCCTCGCGCCGGGCGCGCGACCCCATTGGTCGAGCGTGGAGACAACCTTCGAGAATTTTCCGGGTCCTTCATCCGATGTGAAGTCATCGGCGCAAGAGCGAAGTGGAGAGTGTATAACTTTAGCGCGGTCAAGGTCACGCCCTTACCATCGACGATGAATAGAAACTTCTCAGACATTCTAGAGAAATCGACTCCGCGCGTGGCTATGTTTACTTTGGCGCCGCGCCCGCGATCTGTGTGGAAAGGGCAGCAGCACTCTCAAAGTTACGCGCTCTCCGGGGGTCCTTTCCCGCTGTTGTTTTAGTTAGTTTTACAGCGCGCGTGCGCGATTGCTTATGCGCTGCGGCCTTTTTTTCTGATATGCGCCGAATTTTGTGACATCTATGAGGTCGCAGTAGGCCGCAGTTGCGAATGGTGTGGGGAGCTTGACAAGAGGGCCAAGACCATTTTTCCAGACTGCCGCCCCCGTCACGTTCACAGAGCAACGCCCACTGCTTAGGACCTCGCTGACGTAGTTTGGCTCGTACCTGGTGACGTAATGAGAGAAACGTGAAGGCGTCAGTTCTAGCATGCCCGGTTTAAGGAGAAACCATCCGAGTCAGCGTGTTGTAAATCAGGAATCCATGAAGTCGCAAATTACAAAAGCAACAATGATGATAAATGTGGCGCACGGACTCCTGAACAGGTGGGGGGGGCAAGGGAGGCGGTCGCCCCTCAGTGTTTCTCCAGAAGGGACAGCCTTCCCACTAAATTAGATTTCTGATAAATTCTTCAATTCTAGGACATTATCACTGTAAAGCACAGCGATACCACGGCAGTAAAGCGTTTCGTTTCAATAACCTTAAACATGTAATAATATTCCAACAGAAGTTTTCTCTTGTCTGATCGCTGTTAAACAGCGCATGAAACCGATTATGCGCAAACTTCTTGAATGCAGTAGGTCAGTCTTCGGTAGTACATCTTCATAAATCTGCTCATTTCGTCATATTGCAGTAACGAATACACATTTTAACTGTGCAAAATAAGAAAATATAGAAAGAAATATGGTTGAATATGGAAATAAAATGTGATAAACAAACAAACAAATAAAAAAATAAATAACAAAGTCCAAGTCTTGCCCCCGCTCAAAAAGATCTTCCGGAGTCGCTGTGAAGGTGTTTTATATTTGCTCTCAAGCGTTCCTGCCGGTTTCGTCCAAATGAACTTATGCTCTGGAGAAATACCTGGTCTTCTAGGGCCTCGAAACTCTGCGCTGCTGGTCCCATCGAGAAGAAAACGTGCTTTCGTCCGTGAATACAACTTGTCTCCAGTCGTCCGCTGTCCGACGTTGGTGCTGCCGTGCAAAATCTATACTTTGCTTCTTCTGCTTCGATGTCAGTTCGCGTTTTTGTGCAGCAATGTGGCCGTGAAGCCCTGCAGTTTTCAGGCGCCTCCGTATGATTCGCCCGCTCAGTCGCAGGTCAAGGGCGTCTTTGATCTTCGCAGCACTTAAAAACTGGTCAGCTACGGTGGCGGCGATTATCAGCTGGTCGACGTCTTCTGGTGTAGACCTTGGGCAGCTAGGACGCGGTGCTTCTCGAATTCGCCCCTCATCATCCCTGTCCGCATGGACGATGCGATTTATGGGCGTCATAGACGCCCCTGTCAACCTTAACATCTCTCGCACTGACATCCCCTGCACATAAGGGTTGAAAATATGCCGCCTCCTATCTTCCGGGATCTGAGGTGGCATCTCGAAAAACGGTGCTACAGAGTCGCATTGTGTTCGAGAGAAAATTCAGCTTCGAAAGTGCGACACTGTCTGGGCAGAGCTCCTGAACACACACTTGAGAACCTGTTGTGCCATCGTGACCTGTCACAATTTAATCGAACAAATGCCGTGCAGCCCTCAGCGTGGAAAGCTGCCGGCCGGGTCTGATAACGCTCCAGACTTGAAAGACGTGGCAGGTCGCAGTTCGTGAATGTGGCATACACCTCTGCAAGGAGCAAGTCCGTGGTTAGCATGTCCGATGGCCAACTTTTTTTTCTTGCTATTATCAAGACGTGCGCTTGGCTGTGCATCTGGTTCAATAGATCGGAGCAGATCTACTTCGCACGGCCCAGTGCCTCCAACTGTGCGTAGCTTTTTCAAAGAATAATTTCATCGCGGACATGGTTGGCTGGTGGCACAGAGTTTTGGAACACGCCTCTTCAAATTCAGCAAAACAGGAGCGGAACATCATCAGCCCTGTCGCGTAGGGCATGTGAACGCTGGAAATTAGAATAATGAAAGGAGAGCCTATGACGGAGTATCGCATCGTCCATGCATACAACGACGAAGAGGGGCGGATTCAAGATGCAGTGACAGCATTGGAGGCAGCGCTGAGGCACTCCATGTGAAATCCCCCCACCATTGGGCGAAGTTTTCGGAGCCCTCCACATCGGCGCCTCTCAAAGCCTGAGCTACATCGGGACGTTAAGCCCCCCTCCTCCCCCCCCCCCCCCCCCCACTTACACTCTTTGGTGAAGTAATGACTGGCAAAAGATGCTTTACATTAGGAATAGTAGATCGATTTTATTGATGCAAGGCTTATGAGAAATGTTGTGCAACTCTCTTTTTCTTCGTTTTGGTACACATCACTGTCTTCACTTGAACACCGAGAATGAATATAAATTCAGGACCTTCCATATTGTTTTGTTTTTGTGAGAGGTGTTTAGAAAGACGTCGCCAGCAATTTTCAACACGCTGCAAATAAGGTTATAATCTGTACATAGGACGGGGTTCCTTCTTAACTCGCGGTGTGGATAGGGCTCCTGTCTTGTTGAAAATATATACCCCATCTTTGAACGGGCCTTCCAGTGCAAAGGGAATAAGGGCTTGCTCTATAATTTGAGTGTATTGGTCCGCGGACAGGTTCCCATCAATGAGATGATGCGGTCCGAGTCTGTGGCAGGTAATGGGACCCACAGGCTAATAGAGCAGCGCCCACTAGCTGCCACTGGTTGAATGTAATGCACGTCGTGTCTGTAAAATGTGCGTTCATTTTACGTTGAAATTCGTGTTGAGCGCGAAGGTTCGAAACGCGTAATAAATTACGTTGCGACCAAAAGAAAGAAACCTGTGTATTTTACAATATCAGTGCACGTTAAAAGAACCTCATGCGGTTTAAATAAACTCGCAGCCTGCCATGCGGCATCCCTCATAGCCCATGTGTATAGGCTTCCGATGTTGAGCTCCACAAAGCAGCGTAACCAACGCACCTTGTAAACGAAGACAGTATTTGTAATCTATTCGGTTACAAAGAAACTGGCTTACTTCGTCCCAAGGAGTCTCCAGACCCTGCGCTGCTGGTCCCACTTGTTAACAAATGTCGATTCGTCACTGAACACGACTTCTTCCCACTCTTCCTGCTGCCAAGACAAGTGCTTTCCCGCATACTACAACCGGGCGCGCTTTTCCGACTCATTCAAGCGCGGCCTTCGACATATGCCACCCTGCTCTTCAGACCACCGGCATGCAGCGATGGTAGAAACTGATAGTCGGAGGTCAAGCTCCTTCTTGATCTCGAGAGCAGCAATAGCGGGCTCGCAGTTGGCAGCAGCAACATTTGCCATGTCTTGGTCGTCCGTCGCCAAAGGCCCTCCTGCTCTAGGTGCGCCCTCTACGCGGCGTGTAACTATAAACGAATGACAAATTCGGTCTACAGAGCACATCGAGCACCCAACCTCTCTAGCTATTGCTCGCCGACTGCGCCCGGCAGAAAAGACATCTAGCACTTTTTGCGTCTTAACAGCATTGAGTCGCGCCGTGCTTGTACTGCTCTACGCTGAGGTAGTGAAGAGCCTCAATCGTCACTGCACTTTATATCCAGCAGCTATGCTTTGCAATGTCTGTTAAAGCGCATCAGTTATGGCACTTCTTTCTATTCCAACGCAACCAGACAAATGGCGTCATGGATATGAATAGAATAGGCTACAGTCTTTGATACGGCAACATTTTTTCTGCGAGTGAGAGCAAGCTAAATGCCCAATCATCCCAAAGTATAAATGCATGCTTTGGAAACTTTTTGTTTTTGCCGAAGATAAAGGTTTACTAACTACGCTCGTGTTATCCCAACGCGTACCATTTGGTCGTGCATTTCATTTCTGGGAATTACGTCCTTTTTATGCGAAGAATCGTGTACAGTTATTGTTCAAAAATTTCGTTTCTGTATTAATTCATGGCTTTGTGTTTTGTGACTCTCGTATTTTTTTTCCTCATTACTGTGCAGGAGAGTTGGCGAAACACTTGACGCATTGGGCATCCAAGTATTGCCATGGCCCCCAATAGGACCAGATATAAACATAACTGAGAACGAATGGGGGAAATGAAAAGTCGACTGGCCCGTCGTTCAATAGCAGGTCGGACTCGAGAGGATTTGTGGAGGGCAGCCAAAGAGGAACGGGATCACCTGCGTTTGCTTCCTGCTCTACGCCTACATTCCAGGGCTGCTTCAAGATGTGGTCGCTGCCGGGGGGATGTTCACCAAGCATTAGGCAGGCATGAGATTTGATATGTTGAGAAAGAATCTCTCGTATGTTAAGCCGAAAGATCGACGGCTATAAAATGTGCGAAACTAACCGCATTAGAATATTTTTTTTCAAATGCTATTTGCTGTGTCAACAGTCAATCGTCATTGCCCTGAAAACAAATACATCAAGAAAGTTTTTAATAGCCTACAGATTTCTCGCCATTTCGCGCCGTTTATTACGTAGAGTAGATGTATGCGAAGAGCTACCTTGTTATTTCGGTCTGAAATGCTGTTATCATCGCCAATTACCAACCGTGTAAGCTTATACTCACCAATATTTAAATGCAATGGAGCAGGAGAAGCGAGCCTTAATTCACCATACATAACAAAAAAATTGACCGCGAAGAAAATGGGAACGAAAAAAATATATATTGAAGTATTCTTTGCAAAAAGAAGTAGGTGCAAGCGTCTGGAAACTCAGTGACGCTCTCTACCGAGTCATCAAAAATGTCAGATTTACCTTTAAAAAGCACCTATCCCATCATCATTGTATGCGGCGAATGCACTACATAAAACCGTAATACTCGCTCCTGATACACATACATCTGAATCATTTTCTCTTCACATTCTTCAAGCTTTATCTTGGTGATGATGGTGCCTGGCACCCATAACACATAGCACTGATGAGCCTTATTTGGCAATAAAGCAATAATAAACTTTTTCATTTCGTGAGATTACTTAAATTTACACCGAATATTAACAGTCCTAAAAAACGGTTTTTGCATTATTCGCCCGTACCCTTCCGACACCCGCAGTTTTGGATTAATTTTGTGCAGTCATTTTCGCATTATAACTTAATAATCCTCGTTACATTATTCTTGGAACTGTAAGAGACCGTTATTTTGCGAAGACTTCTATTTCCCTGTCCGCAATGAATATATTACTCTCCATTAACGTTATACATGCCATACCGCCTCTTCATCCATTACAATAATTGACGACTTGTATTTACGTAATACGCACCAGGCTTTTCTTTAACATGCGGGTTTTAATGCAACTCTATTGATTCTGCTAATGCGGTGGCACTTTGCATGTTACCACTGTAAGACAGCGAACAAACCTGGTATATTATTTGAGAACGTGATGCATGCACGCTGACACCCAAGCCTTGAGCACGCGGGCGCGGCGGATTACACGGAAGCGGAGAGCGCATAAGCATGAAGTTTGGTTTATGGGGTTTAACGTCCGAGAGCATCTCATGCTATGAGAGACGCCGTAGTGGAGGGCTCCGGAAATTTTGACCACATGTGGTTCTTCAACGTGCGCATTTCGCCTCAACCGAAATGCAGCAACCGCCGCTGCCGGATTCGATGCTGCGTTCTTCGGGTCAGCAGCCGAGTACCATAGCCACCGCGGCGGATTACATGCACGAGGCGTCAACCTAACTACGATGCTAGAAAGAGGGGCGCCGCAGCCGATGCGCACACGTGGGAGACGAGATGCGAGGCGGCACCAGCGCGGCGACGCTTCGTGGAATTGGCAGCCCTCTTTCGCCCTGACAGTAAGCTACGAAACAGCTGAACGTCGCGCTTAAACTTTATGAACCGTGTAACGTGTCCGCTCGAGAGTGGGGGAGAAATCTCGTCACAGTGCATACACTCGCCGCGCTGGCGTGAGCGCCGCGGTGTTGCTCGCAGCCGCTCCACCGATCGGGGCCATGGGCCGCGTATTTTTGACCGCGCCTGTACGTCTCGGATTTCAGCGGATGAGGTAAGGATCACCGCCTGCAAGTTTGTCCAGGTGTGGTTTTAGAAAGGATCCCACAATGTGTTGCCAGCTGCCTCTCTCCGAAATAATAGCGTGAAGTGGGCAATCCTTCTTGTGGGTTTTGCCGGTGAAAAACATCTCCAAAGAGTCCCTCTCGGCTTTTGAGACCGAAAGCGCGACAGAACTAACGTTCATTTTCTTAAGGAGCCTGGTAGCTTCCTTTCGCTGTACTGCCCACTTCGCGCTATTATTTCGGAGAGAGGCAGCTGGCAACACATTGTGGGATCCTTTCTAAAACCACACCTGGACAAACTTGCAGGCGGTGATCCTTACCTCATCCGCAGCTCGAAGGACCTGGTAAAAGTCCTGGAAGACGGAATTCCGTTATCTTCTACGGCCTTTTCCATCGACGTAGAAGATTTGTTTTACTCCGTGCCTCATGATGGTTTATTCAAAGCAATAAGAGACAGTATTGACGAACATGGTGAAGTTGACTTCCAGAATACTGCTGGCATTAGCACAGAGCAGTTCCTAGAACTTTTGCAGTTTTATCTTAACTCTACCGCTAGCTTTCATGAAGGGCAATTTTATGTTCAAAAGTCTGGCATTTGTATCGGTTCTTCTGTAGCTCCTGTTTTGTGCGACATATTTTTGGCTTCCTTTGACAGGCGCCTGAAACTAGAGCTTTCAAAGCATCCGGTGTTCCATGTGTTTCGTTATGTTGACGACTATCTTGTGATATTAGAATGCAGTACTAATCTTGACCTTGACAACACGGTTGCTAGCATTCTCGCCACCTTCTCCTCGGAGGGGCAAAGACTCCGTTTTACTCATGAAGTAACAAGGGACAACCGCATTCAGTATCTAGATTTAAAATTACATTTTTCTGATGTTCATGTCTGCTGGGCTTACAGTACCAGGCCCAACAAAAGCCTCCTTCCTTATAAAAGTGCTCATTCGAAGTTAGTGAAGCGTAGCATTATCATGTGTTGTTTGTCTGCCCTTCATAAGTCATGTGTTCACTCTCTTTCATCTGGTTTCCATAATCAAGTCAAGCGACTTGAATCCGCGGGCTACCCTCAGGAAGTAATTCGCAGCTCATGTGAGTGCCGTCTTCAGAGGATGAAAAAAGCAATAAGGAAAGATCCAAGTGCAGACAGGACCCCTCCATTTGTCATGCCATATTTTCACTGCCTTTCCCACAGCATCAAGAAGGTGGCAGGCAAATATGGAATAAATGTAGTGTTTTCAGCGCCTTGTAAGTTGAAAAAAGTTTGCCCCATGCTCTCGGAAGAGAAAAAAGAAACAAGATCGGAACACAGGTCATGCAAGAAGAATCATCAGAGCAAGATCACCAGGTGTGCCTCCGAGGTTATCTACCAGATACCTCTATCTTGCGGGCGGGTTTACATCGGCCAAACTGGCCGGTGCTTCAATGAGCGAGCCCTTGAACGTAGACGATCGATGCACACCGGCACAGGCAGCAATCTGCCACTACACTGCAAAAACTGTGACAGCCGCAACTGCTTTCCCTACCTAGACAAAACTGCTTTCCTCTCCTATGCACGCAGCAAAACTGAAAGGGAGGTTATCGAAGCTTTCCTGATAGCCAAAAGGGGTGACGACTTCGTTAGCTCGCCCTCGCTGTCGCTATAGACACCAGAGCTAGAGTTTTTAGAAGGGCACGTACGTGTTCACATCACATCTGATTAACCTGTAAATTTCTGCTGATGTTTCTATCGCTGAACCCTATGGTGATAGTGTTTTTCTAATTTTTTTCTTATGTTCTCTGGCCTTATTAACGATGTGTTTTCCACAAATAAAATCAGTTGGAAGTCTGCGCTTTGCCTGTCGATTTGTGTGCCTCTCGTCCCGTTTAGTTCGCGCAGTTTATACCCTTTCTGTTCATCATGAACCAATTAGCCCGCTAGAACGTCCTTCTTCCCAGATGAGAGATGACTTCGTCTCTGATGAGCGCCGTTCTCGCAGAAGTGTTGAGTAGTGCTTCGAACGTAAATCCTGCGATTTCAAGTTACATGAACGGAGCACTCACACTGCTCGGCATTCAGACCCTGAACGTTTCCCGGCCCGGTAGGGCACGCACGTGCAATGTGACCCGGTTGGCCACATTTGAAGCAGCGCACAGAGTTACGTGCATGGGACAGGGATGGACCAGGCTGCTCTCGCGCACGGCCATCCGTGAGCGCGCTCTGAACCGGAATTTTCACCCGGTGACACTCTCCGTATGGAGGCGTAATCCGTTCGCGATCGTTCGACCGAGCTTGGGAATCTGTCGAGCGGTTGGCGAGAGGCTGACCAGACTCCCGGCCGTTCGACCTCTGTTGCCCAGAGCCCGTATGAGTATCCCAGGCGTGATCTGAGACTTCGAAAAGCGCGCATTAATCCGGTTCCCGAGTGGATTCGCTTCTTGGGCGCGCCCTGTCGTTCCAGGCGCAGCGGGGTTCCAGTGATTCCGACGAAGATGGTGGGGGCCGGTACGCGCGGGCTGCCGACATTTTGGCTTGTACACGATGCGCTTCCACAGCTAGCTCGTTCAAGTCTCCACAGCGACTTGCCCACGGATAGAGCGCAAACGTGGGGTGGCTCTGTCTGACTACCCTTTCAACTCGCTCCGCATGCGAAGCTCCGAGATCTGCGTAGTCGTAAAGCTCCTGCATCGCCCTGACGTACTCGACGAGAGATTCGTCAGGGGCTTGCGTGCGCAGCTTCAACTTCCACCGCATCCGCAGCTGGTAGTCGTAAGGTAGAAGCTCCTCCCTGAACATCCTGCGGAAATCGGCCATCATGCTCGCGGTGGCCGACCAACCGGTGCCACCGAGCGGCCTGATCGACGAGCGCAACGGGGATCACTCTCCGAAGCATATCGCACTCACTCGTGCCAGTTGTCTTACCGTACTGGTCGAAAGCCAGCAAAAAGTGGTTGGCGCTCGTTTGATCGCAGTAGGCACTGTACTTGGGGATCGGAGTTCCGATCCGCGGGCTGGGCTGTGCGGATTGCAGCGCTTGCTGTAACGCGCTGGCCAGAACTTCGGCGAGATTTGTCGCGTTCGCGGGTGTCTCGCTAAATAAGTCTGTTATACTTAGTGGCACAGGCAGGGCATATTGGTTTACATTCTTTTTCTGGCTGCCCTACCATCCTTTTTTTGTCTGTAGCCGTGAAATAAGCCCGTTAAACGTAGTGGCGCGGGCAGGGACACTTTATTTTTCGTTCTTTTTATCGTTCCACAGTTATTTTTTTTGTCAGGAGCCGTGAGGAGCGGTCGCATATGGCGCGGTCTCGGTTCTGACCTTTGGCAGAACCAAGGGTGGTGTGCCCGCCTGTGCTCAGGCGGCGCGCGCCGGTAGTGAGTGAACGTAACGCTTGGCGTGCTGGTACCGTTGTATCTGCCGGAGTTTTCCGGAGTCCACGATGATGCGTATGTCGCGCCTGCGGCGGTCAGTCGTTCCGTCCGTTGAGGTGAGTCCGCTGCTGGAGTGCCTGGGGCAGGGCCTTCCTTAGACCCCTGGCCGAGCTCTTTGAGACACGTCCGATCAGGCAGTGAACAGTGCGGATTCGCCATGTTCGCCGGCAGCGAGTTGTTCGAGCGCGTCTGCGAGTGAGAACCACGTTAAAGCGCCAGTTGTGGGGGTTCTTACCGGGCCGTTGGGCCTTCTTGCACACCACGCGCGGCCGTTCTGACGGCGGCTAGCGGAAATGCGAAATAAACACAACACGGAACTTGACCCTTTGCCCGGGGTCAAACATTTATTGGTTCTCCCAAAATCGCTGCCTGCTGGATGCTGGATCTGCGACCCTTGCCGTCTTGCTTGGCCGTGCGGCAGACAGGGCAAGATGGCGGCAACAAAAGGGAAGATGGGAGATATTTACCTGACGTGCTCTTGCTGAAGTCTCTGTCGGCCACGGCCGGTACCCGCCGATCATCTCCGTGCACTTGCCCGTTGTCACTTTCGGCCAATCAGCGATCTAATTGTGCGCCGAGGCATCGGCGCGCCGCCGCCGACCTTTTCACTCGGCGCGATGGCGCAGCTCTATATATGAATATATTTCCCCCGCAATTCTAGCTGCATTTGAGATTTGGTTTTGTCTTGTTTCATTCTTTTTCCTGTCAGAGGAATATAATCATGTCAAGGAGTCAACATGTCAAGTGTGTTGCGATGAATCAAAACAAACAAAACGACTACTGATCCGGAGTTCCCGGGTTCCAACCCGACCGCGGCGGCTGCGTTTTTATGGAGGAAAAACGCTAAGGCGCCCGTGTGCTGTGCGATGTCAGTGCACGTTAAAGATCCCCAGGTGGTCGAAATTATTCCGGAGCCCTCCACTACGGCACCTCTTCTTCCTTTCTTCTTTCACTCCTCCTTTATCCCTTCCCTTACGGCGCGGTTCAGGTGTCCAACGATATATGAGACAGATAATGGGCCATTTCCTTTCCCCCAAAACCAATTAAAAAACAACAACAAAAGCAAACGTGCTCTCCGCGCGTCTACGCATGCGTATCGTTACCTTAGAACGCAACGTGGCATTACAAAACTTTGCCTAAAGCGCAACATGGCGCAATGAGAAGAAACAGGGGTTTCAAACGTCGAAATGACGACTTGAGGGCCGCGGGCACTGTGGCTGCGGGAGGAATCTGCGATATGTCTCAAAACGGCATCAAAGCATCGTAACATATCTCAGCTAGAAAATTGTTCACCTGCTGCAAAAAAGTATTTTATTCCTTTTCATTCCGGGAAAAGGCCCTTATAAGAACAGTTGCATTAAGCAAATGTGATTATTATTCAGAACAAGTGATTTCACAAACTGTCTAGACAGAAATGTTTGCGTTATAACATCTACTAATTGGTTGGCAGGCAAAGAAAGGGCTGAACCAAGCAAAAGTTGGTCATAGAAGAGGTCAGTTGATTTTTACGTAAATAATAATGTATAACCACAATCTCATTTAAAACAAGTGTAAGTACGATTAATATATCGAGTGTCACGTGCGTCGGTGCTGGCTTAACAATTCTAGACGAATTCACTTAGTCTGCGCAATGGAAAAATACCTGTAGGCTGTATAACCGAAGGATAGAAAAAAGAAAGCAATTGCCACTACGACGCAGAGGACAAGAAAGGTTCTGCACGTTGATGACCAAGAAATGTATAAACACAATGAACATACGAGCTTATGATATGTGCCTATTTTTTCTTAATATGGCCCCTAAAAAACAAAAGGTTTACAGAAAATTTTGCATTTCTCTCACCCTTAAACCGCTCTGTATTCTGTGTTCTGAGCGCTTAGTACGAAAAGCCCTAAAATTTCAGCCAGTTTAGCAAAGAAGGCTGTTGCGAAATAGCTTTTTTAAATTTGTGGTTTAGCTTTCCACGCCGCCGTAGCCGCCGCCACCGATGAATACGAGGCGCCCCGCCGCTGACGCCGCTGCCGCCGCCTAGAAACGATCGCCACGCCGCCGCCGTTCAAAACCGACACGGCGCACACCTCTAATCAGCGACCGCTCCGACGGCGCGCACTTGCAACCGATTTGAGGAAGGAGGCGGCGCAGCGGTGTAGAGCTGCCCTTCTGGCTACTCGTCCGTGGGGAAGGAGGAAAGCGTCCGCATTCTTCCATCTCCACGGCGCGCCTCGCCGCCCACGGAAGGATACGGCATTCCAAAATTCCCGCAAATCTCTCTTGAAAAGCTAAAATTGGTCTGGAGGCAAAGCGTATACTTATTACCGATATGCATTGACCAGTTTTGTATGTCCCTGCTAAAGCTCGTTCAGTGAAGTTTTTATGCACAAAGTCACAGTTTTTATTCTAGCTCTTCATTGGTGTAAGGTGCTTTTTGTACACAATGTTAAAGGGAAGCTGAAGCACTTTTCGAAAAAAAATGAGTTCTCTACGTCATTTTATAGTTTTTAGTCCACTGAAACAGAATGTCTCATTCAAAAAGAGCGGAAATAAACGCAAGAAGCTGTTTTTTAGAAGAAAACGCGCCCCATCGCTGCAGGGCGCCGAGCGAACGCCGCTCTTGCCCGCGATTGGTCGGGACCGTCGTGACGTCATCCACGGGGATCGCCGGCCGGCACCGACGGCGTTGCTGCGTAGCGCGTTGCTTCAGCGGGCTTTTAAGGACTACGTTCTGGAAATTATGGATAATTCAAGCAGTGTTTCACCATGCATGTTCGAGCCTTCAGCAGCTTCAGAAAACGGCGGAACCAACGACGCCGCGGAGTGCGCCGGCAGTGAATGTCAAGTCGCGACATTTTCACGTGTTGGAAATCTCGACTGGATGGATGGGTGGATGACAGCTTTTATTTCCACCGGAAATGGAGACCCCTTACTACTCACCGCCCCCGGCACGCAGGCCTGGAGGGCGGGCGCCGGAGCCTCCGTGACTAAAGGCTAACAAAGAGACTCTCTCTTCGCGGCATCAGCCGCCAGGCGGATTGGTTTGTTTCTGCCGAGCGGGTTCTTCGCTGCGCAGCAGGGCTTCCCAGCTTTCTCTGCTATCAATATCTTCATCGACTCCGGGGTAGTCAGCGCATTCCCATATTCTTTGCTTCCGAGTAACCGTGGAACCGCCGGACTGTCGGAATCTGGACGAGCGCGCGCAAAACTATTCCGAAATCTTTGAGAACTACAGGCTAAACAGAAATCTGGTGCCACCGCCTGATAAGAAGCTAATAGAAAAGCGACCGCATGGCGGCGCCTGCAAGCCGGAAATTTTGTTAACCCAGTATGGGCCTTTCACGTCGTACCAGGGTAACACGAAAACCAAATCTCGACTGATACGTATGTTTTTAGTAGGTGCATGCGTGCGCATATCTTTTGTGTCGGTGCAAGTGGCAATAAAAAAAATTAACTTACGCTGAAACGTTTCTGTGTGCCGCTGCTGCTTAGAAGCCTGGCCACCAACTTCTGGTAACGCCTGTAAACATGATCTAATTCAGATCACCGGCACGCTTACGCGAGTCGTGCGAGGCAAAGCATTTGTTTGCTCATTTACTTATAGTTACTTGCCTAATTAGTCCCGAAGGCCTTTTAGAACTACAAAAGAATGCAAAACTGCATGAGTTGGAGTGGGTGCACTGCTTTACTACAGCGCGAAGAGACGAGGCGACCGGGAGGACGCTCCCGTGTGCGCTTTCCTTCTGTCGCATGTTCGGGCTACTGTTCAACCATCAAACTTTTGCACTTACCTCCGTGCGTTGTTTTTTTTTTTCATGCTGAACACTCTTTTGAAAATAATTATGGCTGCGTTTCGGAGCTCGCAGGGCTGCTCACCAAAACTAGTGTGCTGCGAGATATAGTTGCTGCTGTTGCGTATCGAGATAACGTGCAGAATTACTTGTCGCAGATATATGCGTACCGCTGCTCGACCACTTTGCCGTTCTGACTCAAGGACAAATATGTATGAATTCTGGCACCATTGTCGATCGTCAGCCATGACCAAGCGCTCATGAATGCAAATATGTGCATTGCTCAAGTATACTAGGCCTATATAATCGGTTTTTGTTCAGTTAGGTGCGGCTCATGTGCTGCGCACTGATGAAAGATTAGGAGAACTGCTTGTGCTGCCACGAGGTGCAAGCAATCAGGAAAAAGCAAAAAGGCACACAGTGCGTAACGATCTCAAAGAAGTTCAACACCGTGTGCCTCAGTAAAGCATTGCTGGAAGTGGCTTTAGCTCATCATGGATGTGAACCAGCTGGAAAAGACAAAGAGTTTACAAACAGGTAAGAACGTAATATAACGAAAAGAGAAATAGTGATGCACATATTTTGTGCAGGCAGTGTCGGCATGCAGCGTACCACCAGATTGTGTGGTTAACGTGGAAGAGGCTGAGGGAGAACAACCGACGGGTTCTGCAAAGCTGTGGGCTGAGCGCTGTTCGAAAGAAGTACCATGCCAAAACTGGTTTATATACAGGCTTCAAGCATAACAGGGAACGCCCGAACGAGAGAAAGTAAACGGCGATGGCAGAAGATTACGTTGATTTGTGGTTCGCCAAAGCGCGGGACGCAGTGACGCAAGCGCAGCCGGACGGCCGGCCGACTCTCCGTGAATGACGTCACTTCCGCCAGTTCTCCCTCTCTGCAGTCCCCCCACCAGGCGCTTCCGGAAGCGACGAGGGCGTGCCGGCGGCGGGTTTTTAAGAAGCGATTGCAGCTGTGTGTGTTGGATCGAATCGAGAAAAAATTTACACACATGATTTTCAATGTCCTTTCTTCCCAACCACAGCGTTTTATGCGATTTAAAAACCATTTCAGCTTCCCTTTAAGATTGCTAATTATGTTCTACAGAAGTGTTACTCAGAGCAAGGAGGTGGTGCTAGGAGTAAAGCTCCTATATGGACGAATTTGCACTTCACTGTTTGTGCTTACATCACAAAAAGCATTTTTATACGAGATTCTGTACGGACTATAGATTATATGCCATGTACAGTGGTCCTCCAGCTGCATTTTCATATTCTGATACATTTACATTTTCCTGCTGCAGCTTGATCCACAAGCGGGAAATTGGTGAATATTGCGCATTAGCTTCGCCAAAAAGATGACAAGGTCACGGGAAAACAACTATTTTTGAAACCATTCAGGCATTCAGTTGGAAACCTACTAAAACGTTTCCGCAGTTGGAAAACCAGGGAGCTGGTGGGCTGATGATCCGTGTTAGAATTTAGTAGCCAGTTAATTCACGCAACGAACGCGTGAAACGAGGCGGCGGTGCAAGTGAGACTTTGAGCATCGGAATTCCGCGCTTCGCGCTAATATGACCGCTGCTGTGGTATATGTGACACGGTTCGTTTATCAGCTCTTCGTGGGAGCACTCATGATGAACAAGCGAAAGTAATGCATTGTTCTGCACTTGTTCGGTAAAAGTGGCGCGCTTGCGCAGGCGTGCTTTAAGTTGGTCAGCATCCTTTGTTTACGCACTTTATTAGCACTCTTTGCTTGGGGTTCCATTAACATTATTCTCTCAGAAAAGTGGTACATTGCCTGTGATTATCCCTGGGTGCTTTGCACAGTCTGAAATCAGTATTGTTACTATACTAATAAATATGATCGTAATGGACGAGGGTGGCTGCTTGGGCAAGTGGTATATTATGGCTTAGGAGCGTATCGCGAAAAACACAAAGGACGAAGAACAGAGCTTACGATGAGTGTTCCCTGTTCTTTGTCCTTCGTGTTCCTTGCGCTACGCTCCTAAGTTGCTGCCATAGTTGTGGCTCAGATTCGACATGTCCTCGAAATGCAGTTAGGGCTGTCGGTTTGTTGTGGCGAATTCAAGCTTTGAAGTTCAATACATTTACGCCACTAACGTTATTCAGGTGAGAGTTGTTGCGTAACCATAAAGTAAGAAGTTGCAGTGCAAGTAACAAATTGTCGTTTAGGCATCCTATTAGGTAGCACTAGAAAATACATTTTGCTTTTGTTAGTGACATTAATTCTATGACTGATTGTTCCAAAGTGCTTTTAAGCTGGCTTCACATGCAAGCAAAAACGCTTGCGATTCCCACCGCCGCGACGCATTATCTTTTTTCTGAGTGGCAGAGTGGCGTGGTATCAAGAGGGGGGACTTCAACGGCGATTCGCGCCGCATGTTCGCGAGTTCGCTCAAACGCTTGACTGTGAAATAGGTTTTACGCGAAAATACTGAACTTTCGGAATACGCATTTTGCCAGTACCGAAAGTCTTTCCATGCACAACCAGACGATTATAGTGGGAACCTAGTTTAAAGCAAATGGTTCGGGACAATTCAACGCAGCGTGAAGCTGCCGCGACTGTTCGGAAAAGGCGTTCTCGCCACAAGAAAGTCTATTGCAAAAACTCAACTTAAGAAAATCTATTGCAAAAAGCAACCACATCGACAGGCCCACGGCACCTCCTTCTCAACCTCCTCCCGTACCGCCACGTCCAAGTGTGTCCAGTCAGCGAAATATTGCCAAGGATAATAAGACCTCTTCGTGTGCGGATGCTTGGCCAACGCTTCCTCCGTCACGTCCTGCTGAGCCTCCTCAACGCAAGCTCCCATCGCCGAGCTCACCTGTCGTTAAAGAAGCGCTCCCGAAGCAAGATCGCCAAGCCCTCGTGATCCTCAGGACGGTGGTCAATGCCATTCGTCCTGTGATACAGGCCCTGCAATCGTGAACTTCCCGAAGCGTCTTACTGGGGCTGGACTCTCTGGTTCCAGAGCTACAAGATCTTTAAAACAGAATGGTTAGCCAGCTTCCCACGTTTCGTGAGGAGGTGAGGGGCGCTGCGATATTCCAGTGGAACGCAAGAGGCCTAAAGAAACGAATCGCAAGATTTCGGCAATATGTTTTCAACCACCACTTCCCGATATTAGTCATCAGTGAACCTAACAGAATGGTTAGCCAGCTTCCCACGTTTCGTGAGGAGGTGAGGGGCGCTGCGATATTCCAGTGGAACGCAAGAGGCCTAAAGAAACGACTCGCAAGATTTCGGCAATATGTTTTCAACCACCACTTCCCGATATTAGTCATCTGTGAACCTTACTTATCCCACGCAATCAGGCTTTCCGGGTACGATCCCTTCTTTGCTCCGACATGCGGGGAGCGCAGCAATGTTCTACTCTACATCCGCACCGAAATAACGTACGTTTGCTGCCCAGTTCAACCCCACAATGACAATCAGTACGTGTGTTTCATAGTCAAAAAGTATCCATAGAGTTCCCACTGATTTCTGCATATGTCTCCCCCTCCTCTCAATTGGACTGCGAGAGGTTGACAATTATGGAGGCAACCCGGGCTCCTTGGATTATTAACGGAGATTTCAACGCTCACAACCAACTGTGGGAAAGTCGTATAGTCAACGCCAGAGGGAGTAATATGGCCTTATTTACTTCAGAAAATGAACTTTACGTAATGAATAACGACATCCCGACATACCTGCCAGGCAGTTCATACAGCAGTTTCCTAGACCTAACGCTAGTTTCGCGGTCTCTGCGCCGGCGTGTACAGTGGTTTTGTGATGTGGAGGCCCACGGGAGTGAGCATATACCCACCTATTTGAAGATTTCAGGTCTTGGGGCGTCCGTCCCAGCTAAACACGCGCACATAGATTGGACGGCATTTAAAACTCGAATGGAAGAAGCGTGCTAAGAAGCCGTCACATGCAGTTTAGAGGAAATTAGAGCAACAGCAATGAAGACTGCTTGAGGTTTCTTCACGTCAACTAGAATGCGCACCGAATTTCATATCGAATTAGACCACCTACGCACAATTCGTCGGCGTGCAGAAAGACGTTACAGACGCACCAAATGCATAAGGGACCTCAGACAGGAGCGCCGTTTGCAGAGCAAAATCAAGGACGAATGAACACGCTGCCGGAACAGCGCTGGAAGTCCTTCTGTCAATCTCTGGATCCTCGAAAGCCCATGTCCCTTATTTGGTGGACAGTGCGGAAGCTTCGAACGCTTCCACAGCAAAGACAGCCTTTCTATGCGTTGGTTCTGCACCACAACCGTCACCAGATTGAAGTTGCAACTGACTTCTTCAGGACAATCGTGGGTGCAGTGACTACCTCAGGTTTCCAGCGTGTTCCTTCTGCATCACGGGATTAAGCGATGGATGTTGTCTTTATTCGTGAGGAACTTGATGCTTCCCTTGCAGAAGGTAAGCGTTCGTCTGCAAAAGGTTCAGACTGCATTGCATATGCTGCGCTGTGCCACCTGGCCACGACGCGCGTAGAGAGCTACTCAGCTTTTAAAACCACTCGTGGCAGGACGTTGTTGTTCCTCCCCACTGGAAATCCAGTCTCATGACACCATTACTAAAACCGGGGAAATCCCCGCTTGACCTGCCATCATACAGGCCAATAGGTGTGCCCAGTTGTGTGAGAAAAGTCATGGAATGAATGCTTCTGGTGCGCCTTGAGTGGTACCTTGAGCTCAATAACGTGTATCTTAATGTCATGCCGGGTTTTCGACAGGGTCGCTCCGCTATAGACAACGTCATTGACCTTCTGTCCACAGTACAGCAACAGAAACGCCAGAAGCGCATGTACACAACACTTTTTCTTGATATCGAAGGTGCATACGTTAATGTGACACATGAGGCCATCTTTGATGCGCCAGAGGCTTTTGGAATTGGCGGACGGACCCAAAGCTACCTGACCAACAGGACATTTTTATTATGTGTGAAGAGGGCTCCACACCCGTGCATTACACCTACCGGGGCGTGCCCCAGGGGGGAGTGCTAAGTCCTACTTTGTTTAATCTAACACTTACAAGACTCCCGGAGTACCTACCTGATACCTTTCATATCTCTATGTATGCCGATGACATCTCCATCTGGGCCTCCTCTGTGACGCGTCTCCAGGTGCGAGCAAGACTTCAGAGGGCCGCAACCATAACTTCCTCCTATCTCCGAGAACAAGGTTTGAGCGTGTCAGCCGAGAAGTGTGCTATATTGGCATTTACGCGCAAATGTATGACTCGTTATCCGCTAACTATTGAGGGCCCTATCATTGCCTATCGCGCAATTCATCCTTTTTAGGAAGTGTTCTAGATAAGAATTTATCATGGAGCCCACATTGCAGCATTGTAAAGAAAAAGCTAATCTCTATCACACACCTGCTCAGATTTATTGGCGGCAAATCATGGGGCTTGTCGATTCTATCAATGCGGCAACTCTACAGAACACTCTTTTTGGGATTTTTGCGGTATGGTGCACCAGTGCTTTCAAGCACATGCAAGACGAATTTGCGTGCCCTCAAAACTATACAGGGTCAGACACTTCGCACATGCCTGGGTCTCCCTCGCAGCGAATCAACAGTTGCTACGATTGCAATTGCCTAGGACTACCCACTCTCGACGTACATAACCCTAGACACCCTGTGGATCCACATACGGCATCTAACAAAGATTATTCAGCACCACCTTGTGTCAGTGGCGGATGAAAGACCACACGCAGCGTTTTCAAAGGTTATAGCAGCCCACAAGTCGTCCATCTCATCATAGTTCACCCCGGCAGCACGTCCTTTCTCTGCGCTGTGGTGTCTGCGGGAGCCATGCGTGCGCCTTACAATTATAGGCATAACGAAAAAATCGAACTTATCGACAGCAGCCACTAAACAGTTGACACTCTACCTACTCCACGCCGCATATAGTAACCGCACTCATCTGTATACAGATGGTTTGGTCTCAGGTACAAGTTCAACCAACGCTATGATTCATTCCTGCTAGACAGACCAGTATTATCCAGCAAACTTCGCATCGGACAACCTCCACCGGGTCAGAATTGGCCGCTGTTCGTGCGGCTGTGCAGTAAATCGGTGCACATACACCCCACAAATGGGCTGTGTTGTGCTACTCAAAAGCAGCCCTACAGTGTCCTAATTTTGCTTTACGCTATGGCGATTAAGATTAACTCGTAGCTGCATTAAAACATCTGCAACACCAGGCGCAGGAACAGGGTCTTGGCACCATCTTCCAGTGGATACCGGGATACTCTGGCATTGTCGTAAACGACGCAGCTGACGCTGCAGCTCCAGCGGCTCACGGAAGTGCCAACATTGTCCAGATACCGTTGACAAGAGCCAACGCAGGAAGACATCTGTGAATGCTTGGCCGAAGAGAGCTTTTAGCGTCATGGTCTTCTCCTGGCAACTACACATGCCGTCTGCACCGCCTATACCCTTTACTTCAACTCAGTCCTCCGTTCGGCCTCTCCCGCTTCGATGCTACGCTGTTGTGTCGCCTGTAGCTGAGAGTGGTGTTCACAAATGCCTACTCCCACTTATTCGCAATGGCAGTCTCTCCTGCGTGTGAGTTTTGTGGGTGCGACGTAACCATAAGACACCTTCTTTGTAATTGCTCTCGGTTTCAGAGTCAGCGTGCAATCCTGGCTGCTATACTCCGCTGTTTAGATCCTCGGCACCTTACTGGAGCCAAGATTTTGGGTCCTTGGAGTAAGCCTTCGGCGCAGAGGACAGCTTTGAAGGCACGTTTCAAGTTCTTGAAGGACTCAGGACTGAGCGCAATGTTGTGAGCTATCAGTATGTGCCCTTTGTAACCTGCAAGTAATGGCCAACGGACATGTGTAAAAGTGATCATCCCCCTTTGTTCTCTCCCCTTTCTATCTACCCCTCCGTTCCCCTTTCGACGTGTAGGGTAGCATACCGGGCGCTGCCTAGTTAGCCTCCCTGCCTTTCCGTTTGTCTCTCTCTCTCTCTAGTTTAACGACCAAGTTAATCACCTATATAACAGTATCGAAAATGGGTACGTTCGCATTTGCCCGCTTTCAGTGCTCCGGAGTTAACCATTCTCGTTTTCTAAGTTTGCACTTCGAAAAATGCGCATGCGGTGTCGTGGCTATTGAAACAGGAACGTTAATGTGTCTGTTAGCAAGACGCCACGCAGGTGCTCCGATTTTCTTCAGGGGATTTATTTCGGGCTGATGTTCTTGATAGGAACATATGCACAGTATGGAAGTATTTATTTACTTGATTAAAACATGCGACCCAGTGTGTTGTAAAGCATTTTTTTCTTTCTAGTCGAATGACCAAATTGAACGAATCTATCCTCAATGAGGTGGACTCCAACCACGATGTTAATATGTGTGGTGCAAAATGGAAACTAAACGAACATGCCATTTGTGTGCTTTGCAAGACACAGATTTTAGGTGAAATGCATGGAGTTTTGGCCGTCAAACGTCATGCAACGATGAAGAACACACTGAATATGCTGCAGAGCACAGGGACAAAGATGGAAACCTGCAGCCACTTGAGTTAGTGCAAACCACGTTGGACTTCTCACCAGGGGCAGATTACAATTTTCTCCAACATGAAACTTCGAAAGTAAAGCCATTTTTGCTATGTCCGTGCTTGATACAAGTCATTACCTTTTTCCTGAGGAGGTACAGCGACAGAAATGTACGAGTGCATGTTTCCAGATAGTCACGTTGCAAAGGGGTTCAGTTGTGGCAGGACGAAATTGTCACGCATTGTTTCTGATGGGCTTTGCCCTTACTTCAAATGTCAAGTAATAAGTGAACTGTGCCACCAAAACGTGCACTTCTACGTTACGATTGATGAAACCCCGAAACAGTAGCAAAAGGCGCTGCAGCTCGAGGTATTTTTAAGGTAGTTTTGTAAGATCCAGCAACAAGTGGTTGTCGACCACCTCCAATAATTTCATCTTCGACGCGGTACTTCAGGAAAAATTGTTGAGTGCATTGAAGATACTCTGGCAGAGCTTCCGAAGCAAGGGCTTATTTGCTTCTTTAGCCACTGCCCTATTGTCGTGAAAAGCGTTACAGATTTGACAAATACGCGATGTCAGGCCTAGTGGATGTTGCCACTGCGACTTGCACTAAGTGCATAACGCCTTCTCAAAGGGTGTAGAGGCGGTTGGTGTGGACATCGAGGAGCTTGTGAGAAGCATCTACTACTACATCAAGGGTGTGGTCTGTAGCGAAGGCATTAAGGAATGCCAAGATGTTCTGGGAATTTCTCGTGTGTTTCTCAGGCGCGTCTCAAATCAGTGGTTTACGCTCCAAGATTCTCTGTCACTTACATAAGCAGTTTGAAGTACTTCAGGCATACTTCCGCAAGAATGATTTACCTGGACACCTGGACGGCGCTTGGAAATCTCAAAACCTGCACAACAAGCTTTCTTCGACATTTTCAGATAAATTCTTTGTATGCAAAGGTGCTGTTCTTGAGGAACTGTGCAGACCTTTCCTCGGGCTTACAGAAGTTATTTCGCAATGAACAACCACTTCTGCGCGTGGTTCACATGGAATCGATGTTCTTATTGAAGCGAACTCCCAGTCGCTTTTTGCAAAATGAAGCCTACATCAACAAAAGTGCAGATGACTTGAACACTCTCATTTTGGAGGACCATGCACTGTGGAAAATGAAACCTGAAGTTTGTACGGACACAGCAGGCTATAGTGGTATGGGCGCAAGTTAAAGAAAGTGTTAACTGTTGGTGCATGCTTATTCTACATGGCTTGCTCGAAGGACCTACCGCAAAAATTTACTTTGAGCAACAGAGTTCTTCAATGTGGAAGTGTTCTAGGGCTTCAACTTCGCAGTGTAGGTGCCGAAGTGCGATTTTCACAAATGCTCGCCTCCAAACTTCCCATGTCATCCAAAGTCACCAAGTGTCTGCTCTAGTAGATGGGAGGCACATGCTCAAATGTGACCTGGCTAACAGCATTGATCTTGCACATGAAGGTCGTATTGATGTTCGCTGGGCAAAGCTGTTTCCACAAAGGTGTGCAACTGGAGAAATGAACTACACTTTGCTATTAAAGTTGGTAAAACCGTTGTTATCTCCACCCCACGGCAATGCTTACTGTGAGCCTGGCTTCAGTCAAAACTAACGAATGATTGAAAGTCGAGCATCCCTATGCATCGAGAGCATCAATGGCTTACTACATGTAAAGACACACTTAAGAAGATACGGCAGCGATGCAACAATGGTTCCTTTGTCACCACAGCTCTTCAAAGCGTAAAGATTGCACTCGTTAGGTACGCAGAAAGAATTAAGATCGGAGAGGCGGACATAAAATCAAGGCACCTGACAGTTCAGCGGATGACGGAGATGAATGTGATGGAAAACGGTCACGCAAGCAACTTAAGAAAAGGTCGCATCATGCCCCACAGCCCCGAAGAGGGCTGAACAAATAATCTTTTCTGAGTTGAAGAACAAATGCTTGGGGCAGATCCAACGAGGTCAAGCTTTGTTGGAACAAGGAAATTCCAGCCTTTGTGGTTCACTCCACGAGTTTGACTAATTTGTAAAAAATTCCAAGGAGCGTTATGATAGTGCCAACATAAAAAAAAAATGGTTCTAGTAATCCTGTTCTTTGGACTCTAGTACACTTGACCGAACATGCATACAAGATAGCGCCAGCATTAATAAAATTTTTGTCACTGTTTTTTTCTGAACACCTTTGTTCTGTTTTTTTCTTCTTACAGCTGCACTTGGTTGAACCTTATCTCGTTAGAAACAATCGCTTTTGGGTGACTCCTTTAGTCTGTTCGTGCTGCTTCCTAGTTGTCCTCCCGAATTATTATATTACAAAAGTGTTCGAAAATGAATATTTTTCTGCTTCGAAAATTTCTACAGAACTTGAAATGGCTGGACTACCACTGAATGTGGCTGCCTTTTATACAACATAAAAGGAAACCGCCACAGTAATTGATGCGGTTGGTAGCTATACGTACCACAAAATATGAAACATATGCGCTTTGAAAATGAAGCCGTTAAAATTGAACGAATGGATGCATGAACTAAAATAGAAATTACAGGAAAAGCATTGCTGCAAGCGCAAAAAAAATTAAACTCCTGCAAGAACTAACCAAAGTAAATTTGAAATTATAATTCAGGGGTACGCTGTATGGACGTACAGAAACCAAACCAAATACTTGCGATCAAAGTTTTCTCATCGGAACTTATCGAGCAGGATAAGTTCCGAAGAGAGAACTAATGACTGCTAAATCAAATAAAAAAATTATGGTAAGAGTTCAGCCAAACTAGTGATGAGTCATTTTATTGGACGCAAAACAAAAGTGTTCAGCGCGTAAATCTGCAGCGCTCCGTTTTAGCTCAAAATCATGGGTCGTTCGCATGTTTCCATACATGTATGCCAATTTTATCTTATTCTCTTTAACAATAATTGTTGCGCGAAGGGGAAGGATATTTGATTCTTTCCTCTCCTTGTCAGTTCATCTGAGACACCCTCTCAAACAAGACACTCTGTATTTATGTTCACTAGCATAGCAGTAACTGTTTCCTGTTACGCCCTTTGTCTTTTTTCCCATTTATTACTGATGGTGCCTACCATCGGCGCAATGCAAGCACAATTCTGCCGCCCGTCCAAACAGGCCATAATGAAGGAGAAACTCGCAATAAAGGTGAGAAATTGGGGAAGTCTAACTTTGTGAACCCACTTATATTATCAGGCAGACAGCGAGAACTATTTTTATAGGGCAGGCAGATCGTACCAGACGTACTTCCTATCTCTTTAGTCCCTAATTTTAAGCAGCTCTTCGCAGCTCGGCTCAACAGCACAGCGAATGAGCTGTCATACTGAAACTGAGACGAATCAGTTGAAACAAAAGTCATGAGGCAGCATGTGGGACGCAGCCAACGCAGTTCGAAGGTGAAAGGAAGTCTTTGCAATTATGAAGTGCTTCCTCTCCTTGTAGCCGGCCTTCAAGAGGTTTGGCTGTCATCCGAAGGTGTATCGCTTGCGCTCAATGCTATAGCATGTGCCAGCATGTGCCACCATGTTGTCGGCACCATAAGAATACATGAGCTCTGGCTCAGAAGTGAAATTACCCAGCAAAGAGTTCGGTGAACTCTTCGCACTGGTCGCATTGGCGGCCTTGGAATACGGTAGTGACTGCTTCCAAACGGCAAGTTTGGAAGCTATAAGAGCGCCCAAAGCAAGAACACAAACAATACTAGCAACTGCGTTGCATGTGTGGAGCGCCTTTGAGCGTGCACGTCGTGGATGGGTGGTGTCCAATGAGTCCATCACACGTGTCTGACCCTCATTAACACCAGTGGCAGTGCGGTGGCGCCCCGGCGTCTGCGGCGAAGTGGCTGGACGGGGAAGGAGCAATGCAGCCGAATATAGCATTGGCGGGACATTTTGTTCTGTCCCTCTTGAGCGTGGCGTCGAGATAGGCGACTGGCACTGGTTCGGAGACTCCGCTGGCGCTGCGGAACTCCTGCTAGGGATTTTGGCTCGTGCTGCTCGGCTTGTTGGCATAGTACTTGACGTAAGGACACAGATGGTGGTCCTTGAGGGCACGTACTGAACTGGTGGCGCTTGAACAGTGCGACGATGTGAGATTAGGTTCGGCTCAATATCAAGATCGGCTCAACAGGGCGAAGCGTCTTTCTCTTCTTCAACCCTGAGAACTGCCAGCCTCTTTTTTGTCTACCCATGCAAAAGAAACCATAGTGTAGCTACAACATTCGTAGTGATTTGAAGTATGGAAATCTAGGGTTCGACGGAATCCCGTCTGTCGAGTGTAATTCTTAGGGACTTCAAAAGAACATACTTTCGCCAAATGTTTTTTCTTCCTCCTACAACCTTTTGGGAGTGTGTGTTCTTGTAAAGTCTCAATTTGACGTGTGAAGAAGAATGGTTAGGAGAAAATATTCCTGCATTCACAGCTTGCAGGTGGTACGCATCTATGTGTTCTATAATTCTGCAGTTTTCTAAAATATTCTACGGAATAAATGACAGTAGTCTTGCTTTTTGGAAACACCTCAGACCGATATCTAGAAACATTAAAAGCCTGCGTACTGTTTTGAAAATACACGCAGTCCCCACTGCCAGTGTTTGCTAAGTCTCAGAAGCGCTTATCATAATTACATAGTCCCTGGCGTTTTTGTTCACTGGTAGCTTCCCTGGCTCCCCTAGTACCTTCGATGATCATTTCACTACACCGCACAGGGTGATAAGTCTGCCTTTTCTGCGGGTAGTATTGTGCAGGTGTGGCGACCATCAAAGACGCTTTGCACCGAGCGTGCTGGTGATTATTTTCATGAAAACATGTGTGGCTTGCGGTGTGACTTTTCTCGTCGTACGTATAAGATATGTATCTCCCATGGAGTTTCTAAATATCACCTAGAGGGGAAGCTGGCGGCACCGCTTACGCGAGTTTCTTAAAGAGCACTTCTCCACCATGGGAATGCCTGGAAGACGAGGCTTCGTGTTTTGTTTAGCTACTGTTGGGATGAAAACGTGGTCTGTACCTCGACATTGGTATTCACCCCGCGATGCTCTCCTGTGTGCGCAAGAATAAACTATGTCAATACTACGTTTTTCCTTTCAATACGTTTGACGCAAGTGAATGTTCGGTGTTAGGTTGGAATGAAAACTTTCACAGCATTTCTGCGCTGTTTGCCTCGAGAAGAGTCGTATTTTTTACAGCTGAATTCACGTTTTTTGCACAACAAAAGTCAAGCCAAGTAAGAAACCTCGTCTTCCGTGCATTCCTGCGCACCTCCGTCTTGTATTAAGTGTAGCGCAGCCAGTGAAAACATGAAATTCCATGCTTCTGTAGATTAATCAGGCCGTTCGAATTAGGCTCCGTAGTCATTGCAACACGCCAGTAGCGGACTTCGTGCTTCTACTGAAGTTTCTGCAAGCCTCATGGGGTATGTTTTGGTATTTACCGGTAAAAAGCATAGGATTTCCTCGCACTGCAGGCTTTCTGGAATAAGATTTTGTTTCCTTATGTATTCATAATACTATAGAGGGCCCAGAACGGCATTGCTGAAACATAACAAAAAAACGCCTTAAATGAATATAGAAACACAAATTTTTGATTTTGTGTTTTGTTTTTTCAAACGATGCGTTAGACCTTCGTGTACATTGATGACCCGGCGATATTCGCCTACGACCCCTAAATATTTTGTTTCAATTTTTTCTTGATGCCCTTTATGCTTTGGTTTCATCAACCGAGCGATAGTTGCGGTTTGTTGGACTTTAGGTCACGTGAAGTGCAAAATTAAAACAGCAATAGAAATGTTGCTGCGTAGTTTGTTGTAATTCTAGCTATTGAAGCAGGCTGATTAAAGGTGCTGTAGTGAGTTGAAACAACGTACCAGCGTTTATATTGCGGTTTTTCTGTTGTTCACGTGACATAAAGTTCAACTGCACGTCGCAGCCATCGTTCTGTTCATGTATTCGAAGCAGCATGTGAGAAGATATTGAATTAAAAGATATTTATTGGTCGTAGCCGAATACCACGTGAATATTAATGTATTCTGATGTTTAATTTATTATTTTAGAGAAGAAAGCATGCAATAAAATAAGGTTTCTGTATTCTTTTAGGAACAATATGAACAAGCAAAAATAAAACGAGAAATGCAAGCCAGAAGGACAAGTACAAATATTGTACAGGGAAAACTTACAATCAAAACATACATAGGTGCAATATAGATAGCGTTATAACATGAAAAGCTGCATGGATACAGCACATATGACAAATACACGTCTAAAGGAAAAGCAGTGATCATAATGGATGGCTAAATCTGTTTAAGATGCAAAAGAAACTAGAATATCACACAAAAGCAAGAGGGGAGAGCAAGACTGAAGAACAAGCATTTAAGCAGACACAAAGTCATTTCAGAAAATGTTTGCGCAGCTTACCTTATAATGGTTGATGATTCCAAATGAATAGAATAATGTTGAGAAGATCGTTCAAAAGACAGATCGCACGTGGAAGTGCAGATGAGTTGAAACCTAAGATTGTACCCTGTATGCGCTTAATATTGTGCTGATTATGCAGGAGCGTTAAATGCATGAACACGCTTAGAGGGTTCAAGGAAATGGTGTGGTGCTGTAAAGGTTTTAATGAAATAAGTATAAAAGAGCAATGGAACGACGTATGCCTAACGGCTCGAGATAGGCAAGTTTAATCTTTGTTGTATTGGAATGTGGCGGTATAGTTACGTGTAATGAAATGAGTGGCTCTATTTTGTGCAGATTGTCGCATGCTGATTAGGTAGTTTTTATAAGGGGACCATATAGGAGATGACAAGTATTCTGTTGGTAGGGCAGTTGTTAGATAAGCCAGCTGTTGCAGGTCGTTGGGGAGTTGCGCAAGTACCGGCGCAGACACTCTGCAATATTTTGCAAAAACGGCGTTAATTTGCGTGGCCCATGAAGGATCATGCATGAGGTGAAAACCTATATGCTTGCATGACGATGCCCGAGAGGCTACTGTACTACTATGAGGTACGAGAAGTTGGAGTTTGTACGCTTGCGGCTGAAAAAGATAACTTTACATTTAATCCAATTAAGAGGCAGTTGGCATTTAATAACCATCTTGAAATGAGATTAAGATAACTTTAGAGAGCGAGGTGATCACCCATGAAGACTTAATTGAGCTGTAAATGACTCTGGCTTCAGCGAAAAGTCATATACAAAAAGATATATCATTGGGAAAGTCTTTCATGAGAACATAAAACCAAAACATCGATGTCGGCATCTTTTAAGAGAGAACTTGGTTCTTCACGCTTAGAGAGCAGGCTTCGGATCTTAGTAAACGAAAATAATAATTATGCACTAGTAAAGCTCACCTGGGCGGTTCCTGTGTGCGTTTACTGTTTTTCTGGCTGTATTGTGGATTGGACAGCACAGGTAGCTGGTCTGTCATGATGTATGTTTTCTTTTCGATACGCACTTCATCAGTGACCAGTTTGCTTTTCTTATCTGGGGGTTTGGCAAACTCTAGTAATTTTTGTCTTGATTGCCTGGGTGGCAATGAAAAGACCTCTCAAATGGAATTATTTATACCTTTCAACTTGTGCGCGGATGCAAGGAATCGCTTTTTATCCATAAAAACCGCTAATTTCGCGATGATGGGCCATTGCTTGTCGACGGCGAACTTTCCCAACCGATGCACGCCCTTATAGTTTTTCATAATGAACACGCCAGCGTCCACCACCGAGTCGATAAGCGCCGTATCGCGGAACACAGCTGCGAAGTGCGCTAGAATACGCACGTGCGCGCAATGAACAGGCTGGTGCAAGTGTCCTCTGCTAGATTTTACGGTTAATGAACCCAACCCCGCTTCATTTTGAGTCAGTTATCGCCTTCTTTTATGTTTTCTGCTAGCCGATGAGAAGACGTTAGAAATGTCAGCGTGGTACCACCTACCTTCTTGTACCAAACTATCAAGTATGAAGTCAAATATTGCTATTAGATCTTGTTGCTTTTTAACGAAATGGCAGGTTAGTTAAAAATACGAAAGAATACGAAAACGTGCGCAAAAGAAACGGGGGTTGAGTCCGTTCCCCGGAAGAGTCTAGGAGAGGGGTAGCCTAAAACGATGAGGTTGGGGCACTCTAAAATGATTACAAAATAATAAGCGCTTGCCTCCACACTTACGCATAACAGGCTTAACACAAGTTGAAAATAAATGAAAAGAATTGAAGGAAATGGTAATTTTACCACCAGTAGGTGGGAGTAATGGAAAAAAATGAGCGGGAGGGAGCTACATAACGACCCATGTCCGGGGGAGCGGCCCGGGGAGACTCCCCTGATATTCCCTGGGGCGTAGCGGAGAGAATGGGTGAAATGTATGGTTTGTATGGTTGTCGGGAAGGGTATAGGGATGGAAATGGGAACAGCGAGTTTTTTTCTCTGATCTTTCAAATGTCTTGAATACATCGCTGGCCTGCGTGGTCAGGACAGAGAGTGCGTCAACATTGCCCTATGGTGCGGGCCCGCTCATGGGATGCCCGACCACCCACAAAACGTAACGGGCTTCGACCGCCGGAGACCCGGGGTCATCTACCTCGGGTCCCTCCACGGCTTCAGGGTTTGTTTCGGACCTGCCAGTTACTAGCCGTCTAGTGCTGTTTTCAGACTCCGGAAGTATGTGTTGTGTGGTACGGCCAATAGAGGTTAGGTCGTCAGCCTATCAACCCTCCGGCCCTTGGCGCCATGACCTAACACCTCCAGGGGGACCGACCTGTGCTTCCAACCAACCAACCATTCACTTATTTTCTCCCCTAGCTTGCTCCACGCCTACTGAGGAGGGAGTGTTCAATGCTGGGCTGACCGGGCCACAAACCAAGAACGCGGCTTAGGGTGAGATGACCCGCGCCTACTCCGTCGGTACTCCCCAACATCGTTGGTTCTTGCACTGGTCGTACCACGCCGACATACCTCGGCGTCTCGAAATGGCCACTACAGCCCCGTGGTCAGCCGTGGGGCCGTTTCCCTGAGGCATTGCTTAGTTGCGCCGGACTATTCACAGCGCGCACGCGCACATTCTCGCGCATTTCACAGCTGTGCTGCATGCATGACACGGTGCTTACTAAGTCGGCGGTCGAACTCGAACGTTCATGGTAAAAGTTGGAAAACGTGTACACGTTCAAACTGGGAGTTGGTTACTGTAATTTCTGGCTTTTAGGAGCCGAAGGAATCATACCAGTTTTCATCCTCGTCGCCGTGAAGCCCAAATAACAGCAAGTTCTACCGACGAAACCGGTTCTCGGCGTTATAACATCTACGTGTGACTTCGGATAGTTTAAGAATGACATCGGGCCGATCAGGGTAAGAGTGGTGACGTCACACTAGCTAAACAATTTTATTTCAGCTTCCAATGTTGTAACTCAGTCGGACGTCTGCTTTATTGTCAGACATCTAGCAGCCTCCTTTTCTTTAGTGCTCATCAGTTCATTCAGTATTGCCGCTTGCCCGGACTCGTTCTTGCGGACTGTTTCTAACATGGAGGGAAGCGGTGCTCGTTGAGTTGTTGGCTGAGGGGGAGGACCAGGGTTTGACTAAACACCACTGACAGACGCGACAACGACAAGGCAGAAAAACAACACCGCGACACTGGCAGTATATAGAAAGCGCTTAACCCTTGCATGGAGCTCTGTTAGGCACGAAACCGCAAATAGACAGTTATCATCACTCTTGAGACAAGTAGTACCATCGGCGTAACTATCTGCAGAATCCGGACGGATGAGTGATGCATGCCTGACGTGGCGTCGTGCCCGGCCAAGCCTCTTGACTGGTTTATCGATGTTATATCAAGTTAGATGTAGAGTAGTAGCGTAGAGTGCACGCAAACCTATACGTTCAAAACATGGAGGTTTATGGTGCGGAGCCAGCGTCCTCTTCGAAGTGTGCGGAGTACTAAACAATGACGTCATAAAAATAAGCAAACAGGTAACATCGGATCTACGTGATTTATGGCGGGAGGAATAAATCCTCTAACGTCTCGAGTTCCAGCGCGACAAATGAAACAAAAACGAACAGAGAAGACACGATGAGTGCAGATTAACGACGCTACTTTAGCAGTGTACGGTCGTGGGTTTTTTTCTTCGTCTTTGCTTCGTGTTTCGTGTCGAAGTTCAAGATGTTAACGTGCCAACAGGCCCTATTTGTAGGAGAGCATGATATCAAAAGCTGCGCACACCTTGTAAGAAGACAACACAAAGGAGGACACCACGTGAATGTGGGGTTGACGTTGACGTGTTTACTTCCTTCCTCAGCAATAATTTTATTATCGTCGAGGAATTATTTACCTCAAAAACGCTCTGTGACCCCAATTATTGGCCAATCCGCCTATGTGGGCATTGTGGAGTTCGCTGACCTTTCCGCGAACTCGTTGATATTGTGTCCGCATGGAAGGCCGCTCCAGTGGGGTCGGAAGTCCCCAACAAAGGGGCCCGTCCCGTCCCTGCCTCCCCTTCGTGCGGCGGACGTCCTCGTTTACGCCGCGCCGTCACAGGGTGACCCGCCGGGAAAAACGCTAACCATGTACAGCTGTCGACATGTTGTTGTTAAGGGGTTGACGAGGTTTCGGGGGCGCACGAGATACAGCTGAGTATTAGCCGAGTGACCGGAAACCCACTATTCCCGTAACGACTGTGTTCGTCTCGCGCGGTGTATTCTGTAAACACTTTAGGGATCGTTTTGTCGCGTGTGCGAAAGAGATAGGAAAGTGGTAACGGCTGGGCCGTGGGTGCCGTGGGAGAGGGTGGTCGCGTTTGTGCTGTTTGTCTATTTGATTGCAACCTCTCCTTTCACAAATGTTTAATCAGCTCTCTTTCCCCAATCTGTGATTAGTTGGCGGAAATCCTTATTTTCCTTTCCCTAACCACTGATTCGCGAGATGGGTCGTTTGTTATCTTATTGGTTGCTGTCCCCGCTAAGGGCGGAGACAGAGGGTTTAAAACCAAGCGCTCTGGGTTGAGCGGAGGCTGAATTCGTCTGATCCACGATTTAGTCATGTAAATAGTTTTCTCCTTGCTTTGTTTCTTCTCGTTTTTTTACGTATGTTGTAAATAAATAGTTAACCTTCTCCTTTCCTTGAGTAATGTGAATGTTTGCGAGTAGAACCACCGGGTCATCAAGAAACCCCGATTTCATCAAGTAGTTTCCTCTCATCGCCACAGGAAGGGGAAACTCAACTGGCGCAGTCGACACATGATCGCAACTTCTTTCTACTCGAGGCATTGGACGGAAGGTGAGAAGAACAAGTCGGTGGATAAGCTGTTTGTCCTAAAGGAGAAAACGTGAAGCTGCGTCGAAAGACGACGTCGAGAGCTTCAGGATCACGGGTCGAGTTCGAGAGGACGTCGGAGGCTCAAGTCAGCGAGGAGCTGAAGGAGCCGGGCAACGACAAGCCATTGAGGGTTCGAGTCAGCGAACTGCTGAAAAGAACCAGGCGTCCACCTCGAAAGGGTTCGAGTCAGCGAGCTGCTGAAACGTAACCAGGCGACCAAGTGAAGCGAGGTCCGAAGCGATGAGCTGCTGAGGGACCAGGATCAACTCGTGGGCGTCTATACCCTCCCGGGAGCCCGCTGTCATCACGCTGAGATTGACAGCGCTGCGGTCGTCGGAGCATCGAAAGAGGTAGGACACCTGTTTGTTTTCTCCGAAACTGCCGTGTCTGTGTAGTAGTCGTTCGCTATAGGGTAGCGCTATAATGACTAAAGCAGAGATGGATGCTGCAGGGGGAATGGTCTAGGGCCTGTTGAGCAACTCGTGTCATCAGAGTCGGTGCTAACGACAGAGCCGGCACTAGAAAATATGACGAAAGCTTTGTGGAACGAAAGAGAGCGCAAGGCTCAAATGTTTGAAATTGAAAAGTTGAAGCTCCAACTTGAACTTAAAGAAATAAAATTGATGCAAATGCAGTTTCCGCCACTAGAGGATGCGCAACATGGACAGCGGTTGGGCGATTATGCAAATGGACTGAAAACGGTGCTGGCTCCTATGCCAGAAAAGGACCCATTGGCGCCCGCGGGCCATACGGGCGGAGGTCAGAAGAGCACCGCACCAGAGGCGACATCGACGCGGTTAGCGATACTGCAACTGCGGTTGCAGATTGCAGAAGTAGAGAGGGAATCACTTGAACTGAAGCGCGAAACGTTTCGTCTTCGTTCGGAGCGTATAGCACGAGAACAGGCCAGCGAGACGGAAAAAGTACAGGTGCAGGAAACACAGAGAGCGAGGCCGGAATTAAGATGTGTTAATTCTGAGTCTGACGTCGCTGTCCCTGGCAGATCAGTTCCCCAGAACTGCGAAAGCGCACGACAAACTTTAAAGGTAACAGCAGGTTCTGATGAAGTTGTCGCCGAGGGGGACTGTAGGCCATCACTGGCTGCTGAGGACGCGCCGCTCGTGCCGGTCGAGCTGTCGATACAAAGAACGCAGGTTGCGCTAACTAGGACAGTCGTATTGGCAGACACGTTGGGCGCGCCGGGCGACAGCAAAGAGCTGCGTGAAGATTCAGCGACGGTTTACATGCATGATTTTGCAACAAAGGAAGCGCACGCAGAAAACCACCGGACACCTAAAAAGAGTCGTCGCCGCCGAGTGTACCCTAAACGCAATACGCCTGCGGGTGACTCAGACGGTAGCAACCGGAAGGGCAAGGTGAAGGCTTGCTTCTCGGCCGCAAGAGGCGTTTACGTTGTGGATAGGCAGCGGCAGGCGGGAAGTGGCATAGCACGTTATTCAGTGGGAACAGCAGTGTGCGTGGAAAAAGAGGGGCGAGCGAAATCACGACGTAAAAGACTTCAGAAAAGGCTTGAGCGCCGCCCGAAACTGAGTGTACCTGGCAGGCGACAGTCAGAGCTAACTTGTCGCACGCCACGCATTAGAAAACAAAAACACTAATCGGGCGCGCCAGATTGCCGATTGCTGCCAAGGGGGGCAAGCTTGACAGTCAAGGGCGCTATTTCGGAGTCTTTGTACGGCCGGACCGTTCGAGAATCACCACGCTACCGGGCCTTTGTAAGTTTATTACCGGAACGCAGAGGCGCTTGCAAAGGGGGCGTGGGAGTTGTCCCTTTTTGTGACCGGTCGGTATCAGTGAGACCGCGTCCCAGCCGGGCACGGCTGAAGAGATTAAAGCATGCGAGCTCTCCGAGTGCTCAATGTTTGCATGCGTAAGTAACCAGTAGAAGTAATGTGGGAAGTGGAGGCTATAGGGACCAGCTTGGCAGTTGGCATACGGAGAACGGACATGGCAGGTTCTGGAATGTGCAGACTGGTGTTCTACCCCCGTGTGCGGATTGAATTAACCATAATATGCGTGTGTGTGCACGGTTGTGTGATTTTTTTTTGTTCCGGCAAATTGTGACTGAACATTTATGTCACACTGACAGCAAGTGTCCGCGTGACATTCTTGGTTGGGAGGTGTGGAGTTCGCTGACCTTTCCGCGAACTCGTTGATATTGTGTCCGCATGGAAGGCCGCTCCAGTGGGGTCGGAAGTCCCCAACAAAGGGGCCCGTCCCGTCCCTGCCTCCCCTTCGTGCGGCGGACGTCCTCGTTTACGCCGCGCCGTCACGGGGATGACCCGCCGGGAAAAACGCTAACCATGTACAGCTGTCGACATGTGGTTGTTAAGGGGTTGACGAGGTTTCGGGGGCGCACGAGATACGGCTGAGTATTAGCCGAGTGACCGGAAACCCACTATTCCCGTAACGACTGTGTTCGTCTCGCGCGGTGTATTCTGTAAACACTTTAGGGATCGTTTTGTCGCGTGTGCGAAAGAGATAGGAAAGTGGTAACGGCTGGGCCGTGGGAGAGGGTGGTCGCGTTTGTGCTGTTTGTCTATTTGATTGCAACCTCTCCTTTCCCAAATGTTTATTCAGCACTCTTTCCCCAATCTGTGATTAGTAGGCGGAAATCCTTATTTTCCTTTCCCTAACCACTGATTGGCGAGATGGGTCGTTTGTTATCTTATTGGTTGCTGTCCCCGCTAAGGGCGGAGACAGAGGGTTTAAAACCAAGCGCTCTGGGTTGAGCGGAGGCTGAATTCGTCTGATCCACGATTTAGTCATGTAAATAGTTTTCTCCTTGCTTTGTTTCTTCTCGTTTTTTTATCTATGTTGTAAATAAATAGTTAACCTTCTCCTTTCCTTGAGTAATGTGAATGTTTGCGAGTAGAACCACCGGGTCATCAAGAAACCCCGATTTCATCATCAAGTAGTTTTCTCTCATCGCCACAGGAAGGGGAAACTCAACTGGCATGTGCAATTGTTTGAGGGTGACAAAAACAACAAGAACAACGTGTTCTTGCTGGTTGCTGCTGTTATCTGCTTCTTCTGGTGGTTCTGGCCTGCTCATCATTGGTGAGGCCGTTCTACAATGATGTTTTCGCCAAGGTTTAGGTTAAGACGCAGTTCATGTGAACCTGAGGGTGCGTTATTGCATAGAGATGTCGATGACCTTCGCAGGTGGAGGGTCGGCAGTCTGGTTTGCCAGCTTGCCAACCCAAAACCTGCCGCTTGAGTCCTTCCAAAAAAAAATGGCATTGATGCAATTCTCGTGGCTCTCGCACCGATCGGTGAGGGTGCGATCATAATGAAAACCCCTAAATTTATTCAACAGATGCTAAGATCTTTGACAGCCCACTATCTGCAGATCTCTGAAGTGCGTCCAGTTGGCCGTAGATGCATTGTGTGCAAGTCCTTAGACATCGCTTGTGTAGCAGACGTGCTTCAGTGCAAAATTTTCAGCTCTTTGCCGCTAAAAGCATTAATTCCCGAACAGCTTGCATGCGTCAGGGGTACGTGGTGTGAGACCCAGCATCTTCCCCACAAGAAATTATAGAAGAATTTCAGGATGCAGGAGTTGGGTGCTTTCAGCCTATCGCTGCAATAGAGAGGTAAACGGCTTGTGTGTTGCTACTGAATCTGTAATAACAACTTTTGCTGGCTCTTCCTGGTTTGATGAACTAAAAATATGGCCGATTGTATGCCGTGTGGGCACACTGCAATCGCTCTTTCTTCAATGCACTAACAGCTGGCGGTTCCGCATAGCGGCAGAGCAAGCAAGTCGGAGACCAGCAGACGTTTATGTGGGGAATGTCATTCTGCTGATAACTGTACCTAGAGCAGCCTCATTGTAGCCGCTGCAATAACAACCATTCAGCTGGTTATGCGATTGCGCAAAATGCTGTGAAGAGCGCAGCTTGTTAGATATCATCAAAGGGAAGCGGGGCTCAAGAGCCGATGCTTACGTTCTTCTTAACAGGAAAAAAATGATTATGCGAGTCTTGTGCGCGCTTTTGTTGAGGAAATTGAGACCGATTTGACTGCCACAGTTGTGACTACTGTAAAAAAGCCCTAAATAATGTGGTCGAGCAAATGCTAAACTTTATTTCTGAGGCGTTGGCTCAGCTTGTTGCAATTCACTCTGTGTTGCCATCAACATCAGTTTGGCAGTGACGTCTGCATCTGTTTCAGCTTGTGCAGCTAGTGCTAGCCGTTCAAAATAACCTCCTGATGCTTCCCAGGTCCCACCTAATATCTATGTTCCTAGCAGTGCATGCCGCACCAATATCTGCACAACATCTGCCGAAATGTCGTGCCCTACGTAGAAGCGCCGTGCTTCCTCGTCACCGTCGAAATCTAGTCCTCCCCAGATGAAAGTTAAAAAAGGACCACCCACATTTCTTTCCCAGGTTGATTCGCTCAAACAGGCGGTTTGTGCCTCTTTAACTGGTCAATAATTATGGCAAGTATCAAAGTTTTACAATGAAATTGCCGCTCCCTACTGTCCTCTCTTCCAAATCTAGAATTACTTATTCACAAACATAACCGTGACATCGTGCCTTTACAAGAAACGTGGATAACACCTTATAAATCATTTTCAATGCGAAACCTTCGAGTCTTCAGATGAGATCGAAATGTTGGCAGTGGAGTTGGGTTGGTAACCATGCTATCTAAAAATACATGTCAGCAGGAATCTATCTCTAACAAAATTCTTCTCTCTGCCTGCGAGATTTTGGCGATCAAAATTTCATTTCCGGATATTGCGGATATTACAGATGCTAATGTCTAATTTCCTTAAGGTGTACACTGGACAGACTGTTTAGACAGCTTGGTGGCGGGCGCAAGTAGTGTAGTCATCGCAGGAGATTTTAATTGCCGCCATAGTGACTGGGGACGTCGTACTGATTCCTGCGGCCAGCTTCTCTGGCCGTGGCTGTCTGCAGATGCTGTACGCTGCTGCAACTCTAGGAAAATAGCCTTTATGGGAAGTATTGCTCGCTCAGCTATTGACTTATCATTACCAGCAGGTAGGCTAGAGGTGACGATTGGTCAACTGAGGATTCAGGTACATCTAGTGACCACTTTCCTATAACTTTGTCTATCCGGTTATCTACGCTGAAATATAGTTGTGTAACCAATAAATTTGTCAACCACAATATCTTTAAAAATTTGATGTCCACCTAACTTGTCTCAATACTTAGTACAAGCCGGGATGGCAGAGCTCAGCAGACCGTTTCATTTTCTTGCAAAATGCAGTAGACAGCTGAATATTCACTCTCCCCGCAGCAGCTTCTAATAAACAGCCGTCTCCTTGGTGCACAGAAGAATGTGAGAAGGCCTTAGTCGCAGAAAAGCGGCCTTTAAGAGGATATCCTGTCACCAGTGTCCAGCTAATTAGTTAAATTACAAATTCTTCTCTGCATCTCAGAAGAACAATTGCAAAAGCCAAAGAGGAGTATAACCAAACTTTAAACTCATATCTTTCAAATCCTCGTAATCGGAAGGAACTGTATAGATTCATGGAACGCAGCAAGCGTTCTGCAGTCCCTCTCCTCACTACATCAACAGCGTTATGACCACAAAAGGTTAAGAAACCCTGGAGGGTAGTGTTCTAGGATTGGCATTACGATTCCAGACGCAGAAAAACGTCCCTTTGTGCATGATCTCACCCTCTTCGGATTATACCGAGGCTGACACATCAGAGCTCCTCCTAGACCTGGCAATGTTGCGTCGGGCAGCTACAGGACAAGATGGTGTCACTATTGGTATGATTGTAAGTTTAGCCCAGGATCTTACAATCGGCCTTTTAGATATCATCAATGCTTCGTTGGAAAATGCATGGATTCCAAGCATTTGGAAGATAGCGAAAATTGTGCAGGGAAAAGATACGTCTTATATAATTTTCGGCCAATTGCGTTAACTTCAAACTTGGTTAAATTAATAGAACGAATAGTGCATAGTCGCCTCACAAAACGTTAATGACGTTAGCCGCCGCGGTGGCTTAGTGTTTATGGCGCTCGGCTGCCGCCCCGAAAGACGCGGGTTCGATCCCGGCCGCGGCGGTCGAATTTCGACGGAGGCGAAATTCTAGAGGCCCGTGTGCTGTGCGATATCAGTGCACGTAAAAAAAAAACCCCAAGAAGTCGAAATTTCTGGAGCCCTTCACTACGGCGTCCCTCAAAGCCTGAGTCGCTTTGGGACGTTAAACCCACATAAACCATAAACCATTAATGACGTTAAAGGTCTCAGCTGAGCACAGTTAGTTTGGTTTTCGTCGTGGATGCTCTATATTGTCCGTGCACGTGGATTTAGAGAGCAGAATCTGGCTCTCGCTACGCAGAAGGGAAGTTTCAGCATTGGTGACTCTTGATGTAGCAAAGGCCTAGGACAGTGTAGAACATCCTATTTTACTTAACAGACTTGCTCAGTTACATCCTCCAATATACATTTATGCATAGATATCTGCATTTCTGAATGACAGATGCTTTTGCAGCACAGGGGGAACCATATGGTCTAATATATACTATGAATCAAGCGGATTGCCGCAAGGATCGGTGCTATCACCGCTTGTTTTTAATATTTTGGTCAGTGACATCCCCATTCGTCCTGCTATAAGTTTTCATCTTTGCAGATGATATAGCATTCGCGCCGCACCGAGAGATACCTATTCCCTTTAGCAGACTCGGCAGCGATGCTCATGGAGTATGGTTGCTCTGGTAAATTTATCCCTGAATGTTAATAAAAGCTGCGTACTGGCATTTCCTCCAGACACGCCTTTGCACATTTCACTACTCCATCGCTCTAACAAGATTCCACAAGTTAAATCTGTTAAATATCTAGTTGTTACATATCAGACAGCGTTAGTTTGGAGCCTTCATATAAAGAGCAATGTGTTTAAAGGAGAACGCGCTCTAGGCCGGCTGACACGAATCGGCAACAAAAAGTTCGGGATGCGTGGCGACACATTATAGTTACTATGCAAAGCGTACGTAAGACCTATAGTTGAATTTGGTTGCATTCTGATCTCTGGTAGCAGAAAATAAAAAGATTCAACCCTAATCTTACTGGAAAGGCGCACTCTACGTCTCTGCCTAGGTCTCCGAAAACAGCTTCTACGCCCTGATTTACATGGAAGCCCGTATCCCTGATCTAAATTCGCGGTTTCTTCCCGCAGGGGGCCGTCTGCAGCTTGCAGGCGTTGGTGAGTGGCGACACTACGGGTTCCCGAGCATCTGCAGAGACATCCCCGCAGGGGATGATGGTGAACAGTGCATCACCACGGACCCGAGCACCCGCGCCTCGCTGTGCGTGGCATCGCCGTGTCCGGAGAGAAGGGGTTCCTGGTAGTTGAGCCTATGCCGAGTGTTTGGACCTTTAAAGCCCTTCGCGGAGGCAACACACCACTTTGACCCCAGCTTCCTGTAGACGGCACCTCCAGCCTGACCCGACCGGGGGAAATCGGCAGTCTCCTTTTCCTGTCCTCCTCTTCATCTTTTACTTTCCTATCTTCTTTCTGACTATCGTCCTGTCTCCTCCTCGTTTTCCGATTTTTTCCCTTTCTTCATGGGCGGCTAGGGTTAACCTTGCATGGCGAACTACCCTGGGTTTCGTCATATTTGTTTATAGTTGAGATGTACAGCTGGCGTGGACAGGACTTGCGTACAAGTTCCGGTACCGTCCCCTTGTTGGGCTCCGTGGTAGGTGGCTGGCACCGTGACCGAAAAACTAAACTTTTTATGGCTCCCCTCCATTCCAAACATGATCGCTCTCTAAAAAAGGGACGGAACGATGAAGATTTTTTCAAAAAAGAAAAGTGTCATCCGCAAAATTTCATGTTGTTCATAGCAAAGTGAAGAAAATTAAGCAAGACTCATTTCCCCGTTCCTGTAGCAAAGTGCCTGACAGATACCTGGGGCCTCGGGTACAAGGTATCAGAAATGGCTAGCGGCGACTTACTGCTCGAACTACGTGACACCGTCCAGAACTCGAATCTTGCAAACATTGTATCGATAGGGGAGATTCCGGTCTCCATCACGTCACACCGATCTTTGAACACAGTCCGAGGCGCCATATCAGAAATATATTTTGTTCATTTTTCTGAAAAAGAAATGCTTGAAGGCCTTGCCGACCAAAATGTCATAAATGTTCAGCAGATAAAGGTCCGTAAGGATAAAGCTCCGTAAAGATAACAAGGAAATAGGTACGAAACACCTGATCCTCAATTTCAACACCAACACACTAACTGAAAGCATTGAAGTCGGGTACCTGAAAATAAATGTAAGGCCATATATACCCAACCCACGCCGATGTTTCAATTGCCAGAGGTTCGGCCATGGCTCACAGAGCTGTCGCGGCCGCAAGACTTGCGCGAAATGCTCTTCGAAGGACCACCAGTCAGATGAACGTGTTGCTGCCCCGCGGTGCACCAATTGTGAAGGAGACCTTGCTGCATACTCCAGGGCTTGTCCGTCCTGGAAGAAAGAAAAAGAAATAATGACTCTGAAAACCACTCAAAACATTTCTTTCTAGGAAGCAAGAAGGCGATACGCCGAAACACAGAGTCCCCTTAACTGCAAAAACAAACTTCGCCGATGTGGTGCGTGGGCGCGGCGCATCACACCAGGCTTCGGCACCTGTCCAGGTCGCACGCAGTGGGCCTATGGCAGGGCCATCCGCGCCCCCTGGTGGAGTAGCTGACACTACTCCGCCAACCCCAAAGCATGCTGCGCAGACCCCCGTGAAAACGGGCCTCAAGACCTCTTCCCAAAGGTCGAGGTCAAACTCAAAAGTAAGCGTGCGTCCTGCACGGTCGTCCAGCGCCTCTGCAGAGGCGATGGACACGACCCAGGACTCCCCGTGCCGTCCACGTCGGACGGACGGCGAGGGTCCTTGGATCGATAAAAAAAATGTGACGTTCCGAGTCACGGGGTCAAATCAAAGTTAATCTAATTTTATGTGCACACACGCACACAACATTAAGATGGCTTTCTTAATACACTGGAACTGCAGAGGTCTCGTAAATAACTATAATCACATAAAAGACAATTTAAACACAATTTCCCCTATTGCTTTATGTGTGCAGGAAACCAATCTAGGCCCTCAGCACACAATGGTGCTAAAGATGAATACTGTCTTCCGCCGTGACCGAGAGGGGGCGAACAGACTCTCGGGAGGCGTAGGCATCATTGTGCAACCTGGAGTAGCAACTGGCGAGATCAAACTGAAAACTAGATTCGAACCCCTAGCAGCCTCTGTCGTTGGTTACAAAAGCATTACACTTTGTAGCATATATCTCCAACCACATCTCGAAGTAGCACAACATGAATTAGAGAAAATTTTAGAACAGTTACCGGAGCCATACTTGATAGTTGACGATTTCAATGCACACTCTTATTTCTGGGGCAGGGAGAAAACCGATAGCAGAGGTCAGGTTATTGAGGATTTTATACTATACAAAAATATTTGTGTATTGAACACCGGAAAACCTACTTATTGCTCCCCTAGATCAGGAAAAATTAGAGTTTTAGATTTGTCTTTTACTCTGCATCAGCTTTTAGCGATTTTAAATGGGATGTTTTAGACAATCCATATGGAAGCTATCACCTCCCTGTTTAAATCTGCCAGTCATTCCCTCCATCAGTCACCCCGACAAAACCACGGCGTTGGAAGCTCAATTTAGCAGACTGGCAGCTTTTTAGAACAGCAGCCACGTTTGAAAATATTGCGTTAGAAAATCTTAACATAAATAAAATAAATAAAAAGTTCACAAATTTTATTCTTTCTTCGCACACTTGGCTATCCCCCAATCTCTAGGAATAGTACTACGCAACCATAAAGTGTGGTGGACACGAGTTTGCAAGAAGCAAAAAGCAACAAAATAAAGCTTGGGACATATTTCGCTGATACTCCACACAGGAGAACCTTATAAACTTTAAAAAAGCAAGAGCAAATCGCGGTACATACGTCGAAATGCGGAAAACCATCTTGGCAGCGTTTCATTTCCTCGATAAACTGCCAAGACTCATCGAAAAAAATGTGGGCGGCAGTACACAAAATGGATGGTCGATACTCTCCATTCACAGTTCCTCTTCTGACCGCCTGTGGTGTACAGACAAATATAAAAGAACAAGCAGACATATTAGGTGAACATTATTCCACTGTATCTAGTTATCTAGTTCCACTGTATCTAGGTACACAAGGTACACAAGAAGATGTGCGATGGGAAAAACAATACAATAATATTTTTCATTTACATGACCTCCAAAACAACAAGAAAGCAGCGATTAAGCCATTAGTATCACATGAAAAAGGATGTGGGGTGGGACACATGTGTCCCTATGTACCTCAATGGCACACTTGGCCTGACCATAGCCACTGCTTTTTAGCGCTTTGAAACTCTGGAAAACAGTTTCTTGCCGCCGGAAAGCCCATGTGCACTTCATAAACTGTGCAATGATTGAACTGAAATTTATAAATAATCCACTTCGCGCAATTCTCGCAGCGCTTACCAGAGTAACCTTCATACATCTGACGTGCTGTGGCTACTGTATGCGTGAACGCCGCGACGAGTCACTGCGTGAAGACAAGACTTTGCCGCGTTGCCGGATACGAAAAGTGGCATAAGAGTACGCACCGTGACCTGTCGGAATACTATCGAGGTGAAAGCAGGCGTATTAGCATTTTTAGCTTGAAGGTTAAATTATGGTAGCAAATCTGGATGTTGTTCATACCCATGTCGAGAAGAAAAAGATCAAGTTTTCTCCTAAAATGCTTTCATTTCTCTGTTTCTTGTAGCGAAAAGAATTTCGTCTAGCTGTGTGTAATGTGTACTTTTTTCTACGAGTGCGTCAGAAACTAGCGCGTCGAAATTCATCACTTCCGAAAAAACCGCGTGTTCTGAAAATAATTTTATCTTGGCCTGGCACGCATATTACTAACCCTTACTCCACTCAAGCGTTATTTCCTACTTTCCTTCCTCTGTGAGGCTTTTTCTTTTGGTTTTCTCTGCGTCTTTTATCCCGGGAATGCCAGTAGAGCTGAGCTCTGCCGATCTAGTTCACCTGATGCGTTTACTCTAGTGATTGGAAGGCTCGTGCTTGTTAAGGAGCTCAGTGACATTCTGTTGTCTCAACTTATCTACTTCTTGCTCCAAAAAATTAAAATCGTAACCGTGGAGTTGTAACGCGGCCTTATGACAGCTGTCGTCGGCACAAAACTCTAAGAATACAGTAAACATTTGCGCCTGCCATTCTGCTGCGATACAGAAAGCAACAGTTATAAAGAGGAGTAATTGGGAAGCGCACGCACACAAATTAATCGAAAAAAATACAAGTGATTTGTATTATGTCGCATTTGTGAAGGCGGAAGGGCGCCAGCTTCGCTCATGTACACGATTTCAAAGCAGAACTGAGCTTCCCTTATAGTATAGACCGACACATGTCTCGGAGGCCACTTTTTCTGCTACTAAACGACAATATGCGTTGAGGCAAACATTTTTTCTTGTTTTTCTGTAATTAAAAATTCTAACCAGTCTACTTCTGCCATCGTTCATTTAATAACACAAAAATTATTTAAAAAATACACTTCTATTATCGGGCGAAAGCCGCTGCTCTCTGGGGGAAATACAGCCTAGCTTTACATGCGGCCTAGGCCAGTTTTACCGACCGAAACCAAATTTTCCGCTTAAGTCTGCGTAGAAGAGTCAAATGCGCAAGCTTTATGCTTATGCACGCGGTAGTCCTTTAGTTACACCATTCTGAAATCTGTTGACATATGTGTCCCGTGTACCTTAAAGGGTTAAGTGGTGCCGGCCGTGACTACGTGCACCACACCCTTGGCAGTTCCTTCGCCCATTGAGCAGTGGGCATAGAACTAGAATTGTCTCCGAGGCATAGTTTTCTTGCCTTTTGTAGTGCTTCCGCCTTCGCGCTATCTGGTGTCTGGAATATTATTACGTTTAAGATCGACATGCGACGAGCATGTCGCCGCCAAGTTGCATTTCTTCACCCTGGCTTGTAGGGATGCAGTCACTGGGCTTGAAATCAGCTTTGAAGTTGTGGCTCGTCGGTCGGAATACAATCTTCTATCCTTTCTTTGTTAGCTATATAGGAAATCTCGCCTCCTACCCGCGAGGCTGTTCGCCTCTTTTTTGTTTTTTAGAGGAAGACGGTGCCGTCGCCGGGAGCGTGGGATTAAGTTCCGGGGTCCAAGTTTTATGCCGTTGCTGTTCGCTCCTTGTCGCTCAAGTCCTTATTAGCCTCGGAAAGTGTACTTGCCTGTCCGGGGGTTTTCCTCTACTTCTGGGCTCTGCGCTGAAATAGTTGTTTCTCCACTTTCCAGGGTGTCTCGATGACTGTGTAAATCCTCGTGTGGTCTTGCGGCCCCTCGTAGGTCCATTATAGTAGGTTTATGCAAGTCCAATGGCTTGGGGCTGCTCCATAACAGGATAATTTCTAATAGCTGCGGTCACGGTGTGAACTGCTGACGGGGCTGGTGGCATTGCACGGTCCAGGCTCCGAAGGCACAATGAGCCAAGAGAGGCATATGCGCCTCTTGCATATGCTCCGGCATACGCCGCTCTAACGTTAGGGTTAGCGCAGCTCTCACCGCGACCAATATTTGAAAGCACAGTAAGTTTAAAAACTATTCCACTCACAGCAACAAAATCACCGTTGAGCCGAACCTTGTAACATCACGGAGCGCATCAAATGAAAAGTTTTGCCTTGAATTGAGATTTTCTGATCAATAAAATGTGACGATTCACGTAGCCCATGTGGAGCACGTTTGCGTTACACAAGTCTTTTTTAACCAAAAGCATCTCAAAATCAAGCCTTTTGAGTATGTAGCATCCTTCATTGCAGTATAAGGAATACTTATTGCTTGTGTCTGAGTGTATTTCAGAATCACTGTGATATTCGAAGTAGTCTACTGTTTTGCGCTATTTGTATTTAGTATTAAAGAAGTGGAAGCGCAGGTACTCGATTTAAAGTTACAAATTCCTGCTCCTGAAGTGCCCAGTGCGGGATGTCTCCGAAAATGCCTGTTGCCATACCACAAACACATTCTGCTATACTTCTAGGCATGATCTTTGTCTCAAATTGAAAGGCTAATCATGATTTGACCTGTGTTGTTGATATTGCTAATAAAATTGATTTTTGAAAACAGGCTGTTGTCCGATTTTGGCCATTTTTCGGTATAGTGGCATTTCTCTCTATTTATGACACATTAATCACTCCCGTATAAATTATTGTATCACTTCATGGGGTAGCACATACAGAACCTATCTATATGGACTTATTTCTATGTAACAACAAGCGCTTCTAATCACCACCCTCTCTTTGACCCAATCATCTGCACTTTTGTTTCAGCCACTGCATATCCTGTCCTAAGAGCAATGACAAAAATTTCAGGTCCTGGTTTTCCTTTTCAAAGTCATCAATAAATATACTTGCGTTAATTTCTTCCCTGAAGATATATTTACTAATAGTAATACGACACGCTTTCCTTTATTGAATGATTGCTGATTACCAAAAACAACGAATAATTATGCAAGCAAATGACCTCTTGCATTGCCATCTCTACTTGGAACAACTTGCACCCTTCACTGAAATCGCCATTGCTACTGTACAAGTAAATAAAATATTAAAACACCATACGTTTGAATCCTTATATACCTAATAAGTTTTTGGGCTTAGAAATTCTGTATCACTTTCATTTGCTGTGCATTTGTTTGTATTTTGTGGTTTGTTTCTTTCCTTTATTTTCTTTCATCTTGTATTATTGTTCATGTACTGGTATATTATGCTCTCTCCATATGGCTAGAGTAAGCACTACTTGCAGTTTCGAGTTTGGGGCCTCTTTCTGTATATGTATCTCATGATCATGAACTGCACCGCAAATCTGAAGTAATGAATGTTAAACCTGTTCAAAAGTTGGATGCCTATTACATCTTGAAGTGCCCGATGCTTCCTGAGAGCTTCATTTTTTTAGATTTTTCATTATTTACTCCCTGTCATATCTCAATTAGTCTTTGCAATCTTTTATTCTTATACTAAGATACTTAAAAGCCTTAACTGCAGATAATCCCAAATTTTTTAGCGCAATCGTCCCACGCTCATCATTATAAAACTTAACTCAAAATTTTTCTGCACAAAATCTCAGTCCTAGAAATTTTGCCTCCTGTCAGCAAATGTCCGCCAAATCCTGAGTTAGAAGAACGGTACCATATCGGAATACGTAAGTGCCGGTTAGCGCCTTGATCAATTTGGCCCATTTGACGACATGACAGAGTAAGCCCTAATCTGCTCAGTTCTAGATTCCGTTGAATCCCCTTGACGTAGACCGTAAAAAGAGAAGTGGCGAAAGAGGGCATCTCTGCCTAATTTCACTTTTGGTCGTAACTCTAGCTCGACCTTCAATTTTTTTTGCCAAATCACTGCTGCGTCTTCTCCTTATATATTTATTTTAACAAGGATATTGTTTCACTACCCACACCTTCTTTTCCAAAATTTTCCATCAAGAGTGCGTGGTTTACATTGTCGAAAACCCTTTAATGTATAAACATGGCATCCAGAGTCGTCATTCTTCACTTGTAGGAATTTCGATGCATTTATACACAGGAAAAAATTCGTCGCATAGCCAACAACCGTCTCTCAAGTGGCTCTGCAGTTCCTCCGATACCTCAGCGTCTTCACTCCAACCTTCCAGCTGATCCTTGAGGTCCTGTGTTGCTACTGTATCGATATCACTGTATAAGGCCTATTGGACGTAGTGCTTTAGTTTTCACCATAGGCTTTGTATAGCAGGCTAATTTCACCATCTGTCCAGCTCGCTCATGTTTTTTTTTTCAGTACGCAAGTGTACAGAGTCTTCATTGGTTATCAGAGAAAGCCTGTTTGTTATTTTAACAACACCTGCTGACGGGCTAGATGGTGCATTGCAGATTGACGGAATAATAAGCGCACAGGACAACACACACAAGAGCAGAGGAAGACACGGACTGGCGCAAGTCCGTGTCTTAGCGCTAGTCCGTGACTTCCTCTGCTCTTGTGTGTGTTGTCCTGTGCGCTTATTATTCCGTAAATATGTTTGTTATTTGCATCCAAAACTGTTGCTCTATGCAGAGGGACCTTTCCTTCGCTTCTTCCCAATCTAACCGGTCTATTTCAGAAACCTCCTCCGATACCGGCCTCCAGCAAGACTCACAGCACTTGCGCAGTCACACTCTCAAGTTCATTTATAACTGTATGGAAATAAATCGTACGCCTGCTTCATTTTCCAATGTTTGCTTAGACATCTTTTATATACCGGCATGTTTCTTCAGATTTTGTACCAAAGGCTTTAGAGAAATTTTCAGGCTCCTGTTTATTGTTGCTTCGAATATCTGCCAGCTACCGACTGCTTAGGATTATTTTTTTTCTGGTTGATCGTTTTAGAATAACTCTTCTGTTGTCTCTATTTGTCCCAGCTCTTGGATTTCTTCGCTGGTCTACCTGGCGCCAACTGTGGATGCTTCTTGTAGCAGGTCGTGCATACAAAAATCGTTGTAAGCAAATAATTTTTTTGCCTTGCGTTTTAATGCTGAATTGTGACGGTTATGTAAAAATTTGTTCTAAAGAACGAGTGTTGCCATTCTACCTTGTTTAAAAACACAAATTCGTCTGGTGTCTTTTGTTGTCTAGGATTAGGTTGTCTGTTCCGGCTCTTTAACTTACGCTTCAGTTAAGAACTTTAGGTACTTACCTACTTTAATTAACTTTAACTACCTAAATTATTAACTGTATTATAACTTTTGCTTTCAATTATGAGCTTGTAGAAAGGTCAATACGCTGAATGAAATACGACAATGATTTCCCCACCGATACATAATAGAACAAGGTAATGGCGCTCTGTTTAAGTAGAGAACACTTTTTGTTGCCGTCGGATTGAACTGTGTTTGAGGTAGTGTTGGTCGAATGGTATATTTTCTCCCCGTCCTTACCCTTCTCGTTTTGAATACTCAAGGGCAATTTTGCTGAAGTTGCAGAATCTAAACGGGCATTTCAGAACCAAATGCGCGTGGCGCAAATGAACTATAGCATGGGCACAGGAATGAAGTTGTGTTATCAGTGCCCATGATTATAACTCCAGCGTGTTTCTTTTACAGGCTAAATGACAGGTCACAAGCTAAACTTATCAATGCTAATTCGTTCTTCCACAATTTTTGCAAGGCTGAACTCTAAAGAGCTCTAAAAGTTATTCTGAATTCCGAAAGGAGTTTTCACCAGAGACCATCGCAGTTGTGTGACTGAAAATGGGTATATGCTTGGGCTTGTTGGTTCATAACTTCAAGGTGAAAAACGTAGCGCTACGTTTTTGCGCTACGTTTTTCACCTTGATGAAAATGGGTGTATTGGAAGCGCTGAGCACAGGGACTTCGGAAGAGAAGAAACTCAGCTGCTGCTCGGAACCGTCATAAGACAATGAAAGGCGGCACGCACGGCGTTTAGTCGAATGTAGGTTGGAGGCTACGAGTGTATTTGGGCAATACGCCAAAGCCTACTAGTAAATTAATTTTAGTTTTACAAAATGTTATAAATCTTTAAACTGTCATTTAATGATTTTGATCGTTCTGAAGCAATATAAGTGCTAAACTTTTGTTCGCTTTCTACTAGCAAATACGAAACTTGCGTCCAGCGTTTAAAGCAATGGATTAATTTTCTTTACCTTCTAATTGTCTATACTCCGTCTGACAAACTGTTTGCAACAATGCCAAACGTGGATCTCTCTCATCCAATCAGGGCTGCAGGAGGAAAGCAAATAGTCCCTCAAATATTTTAGCCGTCTAGGACTATTTCTCAAACTATCAACCAGAAAACTAGAACATACTTAGGACTGACATTCATAAAGTATAGAGAGCGTTTGAAAGAGTCGGGAAATTAACAAAGACAGCACGTACTCGTGTCTGCGGCAGCTTGTTGCGAGGTTGTGATGCGCCGTCTTTGGGCAACATGGCTTTGCCCGTGTCGGTTGTGTCGCCTGCGGCGCCCATCGAATGTGCGCAGTTTCCCCAAACTGGCTTAGCAGTTAGATTTAAACGTTCTTGAAGCGCTTCGCGCCGAGGGGGAGGGGTCCAGCTCAAGTTTAAACTCTCTCATCAAGAGGACTGTATAGCAAACCCATGTGAGCGACCGAATGCAGCCATCATCATCACCATGAATACGTCCACTGAAGGGCAAAGGCCTCTCCCATATCTCTCCAATTAACCCTGTGCTGTGCCAGCGGGGGGAACTATAATCCCAGAAACTTCTTCGTATCCGCCCATGTAACTTTCTGCCGCGCCCTGCTACGCTTGCCTTTTATTCGAATCCATTCTGTCACTCTTCACGACAATCGATTATCTTGCCTTCGTTTCACAGGCCCTGCCCACGCCCATTTCGTCCTCTTGATTTCGAATAGGATGAAGCTCTCACGAGTCCTTGCTGCAAGCTATTAGAAGATGTCGTTTCTCGGGGTTAACTCCATCTAATCAAATTCATTTCTCGGGTAATCTCCGTGGGGATCCATCACCCCCGCACCTCTACGGGGTGATGGATGCAGCTCCCAGTTAGCCCGGTTTGCAGCGGTGGACCAGCTCTGTTGAGCGGAAAAAAGACAGATAACGAGCCCAGAACATAAGTAAACCCCTTATCGTTCCCACCCCAAAACATAAACATGGTTTTTTTTTAGTTCAGTGGAACTTTAGGGGACGTTTGAGGAAGTACAGAGACATAACAGATATTTTAAGGTCAATGTTGCACGTAGCCTTACGTATTCAAGAACCCAATCTAAGTTCCTAACATAAGAATACCCTGAAACAGTATAAAACTTTTAGACACGATCGAGAGCAGGCAAATAGGCTCTCGGGAGGCGTGGCGATTGACGTTAAAAGCGGCGCCCCTGCGCGAGAAATCAAACTCAAAACAGAACTTGAAGGCGTTGCGGTCAGCGTTGTCAGCTATAAAACAATCTCTATGTGTTCTGTACACATTCTTCCACTTTTTACATTAGCAGTCCATGATATACAAGAACTCATCATTGAACTTCCAGGACTGTGTCTAGCAGTTAAGGATTTTAACGCGCACTCCCTTTTTTTGTGGAAGAGAGCGCTTTGACTCCAGGGGTCAAATAATCGAAGATTTTATCCTCACAAATAATGTGTTTTTTAAATACAGAAAAGCCACATACTGCTCCCATTCCTCGGGGAAAATGACCTGTTTAGAGTTGATCAGTAACTTCTGTTTTTATTATTTATTTATTTAATACAGATACCTACACCGCACCGGAGGCATTATTGCAGGCGGGGGGGGGGGGACTCAATGACTTCTGCTCGTTTAGCCAAAAGTACAGAGGATAAAAAATACAATACAAATTCCACTACAAAAATACAAACAAAAAATAAAAAATACAAGTATTAATAGATGAGGAAAAGCACGCACTTAAGGAGAACAACCATGCTCCAAAAAAATTGCTTATGAAATGAAAAGACGCGTGCAAAAGAACTGCGCGCCGCGTCACACATCAGATAATAATGCGCGGAATTGACCTTCCGCGCAGCACTCAGTGACGCCGGCCGGTAGCCTGTTCCACTCATTTATCGTCCGTGGAAAGTACGAGGCTTTGTAAATATCTGTCTTACATTTATTCTCTCGGATCTTCCACTGATGATCAAGTCCCCTAGAAAAAAAATAGGTTGAGGTAGGTACCGGTCTATGCCAATGCTCAAACTTCCAAAATAGATGCGATACTTGATTTGCAACCTCAACTGTTTCCTACGGTTAGCTAAAGATCCACAACCAAGGTGGCTTTGAAGAGACGTGACACTAGTTGCTAAAGCTGTAATTATTGGACACAAATCGCGCAGCATTATTCTGGACGCGCTCGAGCACGTCACATAAGTAAGCAAACTGGGGGTCCCATACAGGGCAGGCATATTCAAGAATTGGTCATATGTACGTGAAATACAGAAGTTGTTTGACATTTGACGGCACTTTATTGAATTTTTTTTAATAAATTAAGTGTTCTGCAGGCCTTGGATGTGATATACTAAACTTGACTCGTCCACGTAAGGTTAGATGTAAAATAAAAACCGAGATACATATAATCAATTACTTTTTGCAAGGGAACCTTATGCAATGATTAACTTGTTTGTAAAGGGAAACGCTTTCGAGTGAAGGAAATAAGTTGGCATATTTTAGCATTCAAAGACATCATTTGGAGCACCAGCACTGGATGGAGTCCAAGTTTTGCTGAAGATTTAACGCATCAGAGGAACCTTCCACAACATGGTAAATGACACAGTCGTCGGCATACAACCGAGATTTGCAGGTAAGATCCAAGGCAATATCATTGATATAAATCAGAAAAAAAAGAGTCCAAGAACAGACCCCTGCGGAACAGCTGAGGAAACATTTAAATAATCTGAGTGCGAACCATTAATCAAAACACGCTGCATGCGGCCCTGAAGATATGAATGAAGCCAATCGATGACAGTGGGGTGCAGACCAAGACAACTTAACTTATGCAATAATAGTAAATGAGGTACAGAGTCAACGGCTTTCTTAAAACCTAGAAATACGCAATCTATTTGAGAACAACGGTCATAGGAAGAAAACAGATCATTACTGAACGCTAGGAAACGATTTTAAATGAGATGTCAATGACAACCCATATGGCCGTGATCACATCCCTATACTAAACACTTTAACATCTCCACCGAAAATAATCCCAACAAAACCGCGACGCTGGAAGCTGCATTCAGCATACTGGCAAGTTTTTAGAGCAAATGCCACTTTAAAAAATACAGATTTTGAAAATCTTAGCATCGATATGATAAACGAAATGTTCACGAATTGTATCGTAACTGCCACACAGTTACCCATGCCTAAGTCTTCTGGAATGGTGCAACAAAACCACAAATTGTGGTGGACAAAAGACTGCAAATAAGCAAAAAAACAACAACAAAATAAAGCTTGGTTTAAACTTCGCAGGTATCCGACACATGAGAATGTCGTAAATTTAAAAAAAAAGCCAAGAGGTAAAACTCGGTACATCCGTCGCAGTGCCGGGAAACCATCATGGCAGGGTTATGTTTCATCTCTGAACAGTGAAATGACATCCAAAAAATTGACGGTGGTTTTACTCTTGTTAAACCTGAAGTGACGCGATAGCTACAGCTGGCCGACTGGAACTTGCTCAGTTGAATTGCAAAGTCAGTCTTTCGCCTCTCCGTTTCGCTGGGCGTTCCTAGCTTCTCCATCTTAAATCCACTTGACATGGCGCATGCGCACAGCTGTGGCAGCTCGGTTTCGCCGGCGCCCCGCGGCGCGCCGCCGGCAGCAGCAGCTGCTCCGCACCATGTGGCCGGTCACGTGAAGAGCGACGTGATCAGCCATGGCGCGGCGCCGCCGGTAGCTGCTCCGCACCACGCTCCACACCATGGCGCAGTCATGGGGTGGCAGCGCCGCCACCGCCACGACGCTGCCACGCTGAAGGCTCGAATTGCTACCGTAATGTTGCTATCGCTACAAAAATGTTGGCGCAGGTTCATGATTAAATGGCAGCTTCCCACCGTTCACAATTCCTCTTCTTACAACACTTGGCATACAAGCAAGCATAAGGGTACAAGCAGACATTTTGAGGGAACATTTCGCTGCAGTTTTTAATTAGCCTCACTATACGCAGTCATTTCTGAAGCACAAGAGTTCAGCCGAAAAGCAAAACTTCCAATAAGTGGAGGTGGAAAGGAACAATACAACAATTTATTTACCCTCCAAGAAATAAATAGAGTACTGTCCGCCAGAAAAAAAAAACCGTTCCCGGACTCTAACAGCCACTGGAAGAAATATATTTGCCCATCTTTCTCAGCCTGCCATAGAGGCAGTTTTGAATTTAACAAAATATTCATAGAAGGGTCGAAAAATGCCTATTGGGTTGCAAATAGCCGTGATAGTGACTTTCCTGAAACCTGAAAAACCACCAAGTTCCCCTAGCACCTAAAGCCCAATAGCCTTTACAAGCTGTCTGGCCAAATCATTTGAGGGTGTCCTGAATATAAGATTAACATTTGTCCTTGGGAATCCCGCGAACTTCTTGATAACGATCAATGCGGTTATAAAAAGGGATGCTCAACAACAGACCATTTGGTTCGCCTCATAAATATTGTCCGAGAAGCTTTTATATACCAACAGCCCTGTCTTGGACTGTCGACCTCGAGAAGGCATACGACACAACGTGGAGGTTAGGGATTCTTCGCGACCTAGCACTGCTTGGCATTCGTGGAGGGATGTTAAATAACAGTAATAATAATAATTGGTTTCTGGGGAATGGAAATGGCGCAGTATCTGTCTCATTTATCGTTCGATACCTGAACCGCGCTGTAACGGAAGGGATAAAGGAGGGAGTGAAAGAAGAAAGAGGAGCCGTAGTGGAGGGAACCGGAATAATTTCGACCACCTGGGGATCTTTAACGTGCACTGACATCGCACAGCACACGGGCACCTTAGCGTTTTGCTTTCATAAAAACGCAGCCGCCGTGGTTGGGTTCGACCACGGGAACTCCGGATCAGTAGCCGAGTGCCCTAACAACTGAGCCACCGCGGCGGGTGGATGTTAATCTGCCTAAAAAATTTCATGTGCAAACGTTCTTTTCACGTACGCCTAGGCTCAACACTCTCAAGAAACTGCTTTCAAGAAAATGGTGTACCTCAGGGGTGCATTTTAAGGAGAACGCTCTTTGTTATAAAAATGAATTCTATAGCCAACGTAATCCCGAAGTCCGTTATGTATTTAGTATATGTTGACGATCTTCAAATAGCCTGCCCGTCGTCAAACCTAGTAACATGCGAAAGACAAATACAGTTGACAATGAATCAATTAGGGACATGGGCGGATGGGAATGGTTTCCAGTTTTCCACACAGAAAACTGTGGATATATCCTTTTTTAGTTCAAACGTGGTCTACAGACTGATCCGTTCATACACCTGAACGAAACACAGCTATCTGTAAAAAATGAGCACAAGTTTCTACGCATTATATTTGAGAGGAAACTTACTTTCCTGCCCCATATAAATACACTGAAAAAGAAAGGCTCCCAATCCCTCAACATACTCAAAGTACTATAACGAAAACATTGGGGACAAGACAGGACATGTCTTATGCAAATTTACCGCTCTGTAGCGCGCTCAACCCTGGATTACGGGTCTGTAGTGTATGGGTCAGCGAGACCTTGACACCTTGAAAGACTGGATCTCGTGCATGATTTAGGTTTGCGTCTTTTCATGGGTGCCTACAAGACGTCGCCCATAAACAGTCTGTATGTAGAAACGAACGAACGTTCACTTACAGACAGAACGACGCTCACGTGTTCCTACATTCTTAAAATACGTTCGCTCCCTAAACACATCAATCACCAAATAGTTACAAAGTGCTCGTCCAGAATACTTTAACAACGAGTCACAAGCCACGCGGCCACTGTGATTGCAATTTGAAGACATCTGCCAGAACCTCCGCATAAAAGACATATTGAAAAACGTTGCTCGAAGGCGAGGTCCACTGCCGCTATGGTACAATTTCCCGGAATTATGTGATTTTACTCTTACACAGTTTCGAGAAAAATAAATTCCAGAACAAGCTATTATACAAGAAATTCTTGCACTCAAGGAAAAATACAGTACTTTCACAGCTTATACAGATGGTTCAAAAACCGATGGTCACTTGGTAGCGCAGTGGTACAAGGAATTTTGAATAGAATAGCAAGGCTTCCACAGTCTGCATCCATCTTCACCGCCGAATGCTACGCCATCTGTGTAGCCATAGAAAAAATAATAAATGAGAACCTCGCCAACAGTATTATTGACACAGACAAGCTAAGTGTGCTTACAGCCTCTTATTCTGGAAATGCAATAAATCCGCTGCATGGCGACCTCATACGCAAAATTACAACAGCCATAGCTCAAGGACAAAACATAAGACTCTGCTGGGTACCAAGTCATGTCGGCATAAAGAGCAACAAAAAAGGAGATTGGTGCGCTGCTCTAGCTTGAGGCAAGCAAATTAGAAATATAAATATGCCCTACAAAGATTGCATGAAATTACTACCTTGTAATGGAAGGAAAAAATGGCAGTCCGCTTGGAAAAATGAAGTAAATAACCAGGTACACCTAATATAAAAGCGCTTCTAGGTGAATGGAAGTCATATATGCACCATAAATGTTACAAAGAGAACATTATCTGCCGTCTCCGTATAGGCCACCCACATATTACGCACAACTTCCTGCTAACGAAAAAAAAACCAGCTTGTACATTTAGAGATGAACTTACAGTTAATCACATTTTATTTTCAGGCTCGCAAATGGAAGAGCTAAAGAAAATTGCCGGTGGTTTAGCTCTGGTTAGACCTGGAGTGACGCGATAGCTACAGCTGGCCGAGTGGAACTTGCTCAGTTGAATTGCAAAGTTAGTCTTTCGCCGCTCCGTTTCGCTGGGCGTTCCTTCTTATCTTCGTCCCACTTGACACGGCGCATGCGCACAGCTGTGGCAGCTCGGTTTCGCCGGCGCGCCGCGCCGCCAGCAGCTGGTCTGTGCCACGTGGCAGGTCACGTGACCAACCACGTGATCAGCTTCGGCGCGGCGCCGCCGGCAGCAGCTCAGTAGAGGTGTGCGCCGATAAAGCCCCTTTTATGCGCTGAGGCATCCAGGCATCAACGTGCCGCCGCCGCCACGGACGCAAACTGATCGGCGCGCCGCCGCCGCCGCCGACGACGATTTTACTCGGCGCGATGGCGCACCCTCTAAATATGAATGCATTTTCCCCGCAAATCTAGCTGCGTTTAAGGTTCAGTTTCGTCTTGTTTAACTCTTTTCCTTGTCTGAAGCATATATTTAATCATGTCAAGGAGTAAACAAGTTATGTGTGTTGCAATCAATCAACACAAAACAAACAAAAGCAACCCTGCTCTACGCGCGTCTACGCATGGGTATCGTCAGCAGACAACTTTACGCGGCATTCCGAAACTTCTTGAAAAGCGCAACATGGCGCAACGAGAAGAAACAACGGTTTCGGAACGCCGAAATCACCACTTGAGTGTCGCGGGCACTGTAGCGGTGGGTGGAATCAGCGATATGTCCCAATACGGCATCAATGCATGGTAATATAATTCAGCTACAGAAATGTTCACCTGCTGCAAAAAAGAAGTATTTCATTTTTATTCCGGGAAAACACTTATACGCCCAATTGCTTTAAACAAATGGTGATTAATACTCAGAACAAGTGATTTCACAAAGTGTCCAGACGGAAATGTTTGTGTTATAACATCTACTTGTCGGCTGACAGGCAAAGGGCTGAACCAAGCAAAAGTTGGTCATAAAAGAGGTCTGTTTTTTTACATAAGGAATAATGTATAAACACAAAGCAGAAAACAAAGGTGATTCTGCAGTCCGTGAGCAAGAAATATATAAACACAATCAACATACGCGCTTGTGATATGTGCCTAAATTTTCTTTTAAATATGACGCCTAAAACACAAGATTTACAGAACATTTTGCATTTCTCTCCCCCTTCAACCCCTCTGCATTTTGAGCCCATAGTACGAAAATCCCTAATATATCAACGAGTTCAATAAAGAAGGCTATAGCAAAATAGGTTTTAAAATTTGTTGTCTAGCTTTCCACGCCGCGGGCACCGCCATCGAAAAATGGCCTTGAGCCGCCGCCGATGAATACCAGGCGCAGCCGCCGCCGCCGACTAGAAACGACTGCCACGCCGCCGCCTTTCGAAACCGACGCGGCACACACCTCTACAGCTGCTCCGCACCGCGTGACCAACCACGTGACAGCGTGGCAGCGCAGCCACCGCCACGTGAAGGCTGGAAATGCTATTGTAATGTAGCTATCGCTACAAAAGTGATGTTATCCGTTTTATAACCAATGCATCCCTTTTCACCCAGCGCTGCTCTTAGGTGGAAATGCAATTGTGGACATGTCTTGTGTTTTAGATTTTGTAGCGATAGCTACATTACGGTAGCATTTCGAGCCTTCAGCATGACGGTGCATTGGTAGTGCCTACGCCATCACGCAGTCACCTGGTTGGTCACGTGGCACGGAGCAGCTGCCGCATGGTCCTTCCTTCATGAGCTGCCGGCAGCGCGGCGCCGTGTTTGATCACCTGGTTGGTCATGTGACCAGTCGCATAATGCGGAGCAGCTGCTACTGCCGGCGGCGCGGCGCGCCGGCGAAACCGAGGTGCCACAGCTGTGCGCATGCGCCGTTTCAAATGGGCGAAGATGAAGGAACGCCCAGCGAAACGGAGCGGCGAAAGACTGACTTTGCAATTCAACTGAGGATGTTCCACCCGGCCAGCTGTAGCTATCGCGTCACTCTAGGTTTAACCAGAGCTAAACCATCGCCAATTTTTTAGCGATAGCTTCATTACGGTAGCGTTTCGAGCGTTCAGCGTGGCGGCGCTGCCACCCTGTGGCTGCGCCACAACGCTGTCCCGTGGTTGGTCGCTTGGTGTGGAGCAGCTGCCGTCGGCGTGGCTGATCACGTGGTTGGTCACGGGACCATCCACGTGGTGGGGAGCAGCTGCTGCTGCTGGCAGCGCGGCGCGCCGGCGGAACCACGCTGCAACAGCTGTGTGCATGCGCCGGGCCAAGTGGGACAAAGATGCAAAAGGAACGCGCTGCGAAACCAAACGGCGAAAGACTGACTGAAATTCAACTGAGCAAGTCCCACCCGGCCTTTTGTAGCTATCGCGTCACTCCAGGGTTAAACAGAGCTAAACCACTGCCATTTTTTTATTTGCACCCGCCGCTGTGGCTCAGTGGTTAGGGCGCTCGGGTACTGATCCGGAGTTCCTGGGTTCGAAGCCGACCGCGGCGGCTGCATTTTTATGGAGGCAAAACGCTAAGGCGCCCGTGTGCTGCGCGATGTCACTGCACGTTAAAGATCCCCAGGTGGTCGAAATTATTCCTGAGCTCTCCACTACGGCACCTCTTTCTTCCTTTCTTCTTTCACTCCCTCCTTTAACCCTGCTCTTACGGCGCGGTTCAGGTGTCCAATGCTATATGAGAAAGATACTGCGCCATTTCCTTTTCCCAAAAACCAATTATTATTAACTGGTTGGGAGCCTCCAGTTCCTTGCCCAGTCAAGAACGGCTGATGAGGTTACCTGGCCTCTTTTGAAACATCTAATGTTATCCCTTTATAAATCTTGTTCTTCTCTGAGTACTAGGTAGAAGGCGAAAACTTTTAAACATTTGTACACCGCCTTATTTTTAACATATCTATAGAAATCTGCAGAAAACAATTTCTTACACCTTGAGACTCAGACTCAGAAAAAACTTTATTTCCCACCGATATAGGAGACACGCCTACCTTCCCAGCTCAGGTACGCAGACCCGGGAGGGAGTAGGGGGCTCCGCGACTAGAGGCCTGTGTGGTGAACTTCTTGGTTCTTCGAGGCCTCGGTCGCCAGGCGGATGGCTTCGAGTTGGTCTTCGAGTTTTGAGCTTCGAAGAAGAGACTCCCAAGCTTCCTCATAAGGAATGTTTACGGCAGCCCCAGGTGAGTAGGGGCATTGCCAGATTATGTGGTTTAGTGTCCCTCTCTGGTCGCATTGTTTACATCTGTCGTGTTCTCTTGCGTCTACATTAAGGAGGTATAGCCAGTGTGGGTTCGGATAGTTGCCCGCCTGGAGTCTTCTCAGACACCTGGCTTGTTCGTTGTCCAGTTGTGTGTGCGCTGTGGCGTAGGATCTTCTACCCAGTTTATAGTAGTCGCAAATGTCTCTGAAGGTGGTCAGCCGCTCCTCGTGTACTGGGTCGTCGAGCCGCTCTGCGCTCGCCCGGTAGTAGACGTCTCGAGCGAGCGCGTGTGCGGCTTCATTCCCCGGTGCCGATTCGTGGCCAGGAGTCCAAATAATTCTGACCTTACGGGAAATCTCCCTGGATTCAAGTATTTTCTTCGTTTCTGCCGCCACCCTTCCTTTGGCAAGGTTCCAGATGGCCGTCTTGCTGTCACTAATTATGGTGTTGGCTTGCGTCCCGACACACGCGAGTGCAATAGCCACTTCCTCGGCGATGTCAGCATTTCTTGTTTTGATCGATGCTGTAATTAACGGGATGCCTGCGCCATCTACCACCGCGGCGACCGCGGCCCCAGATTTTCCGGTGGCTGCGTCCGTGTATGCCACTGTTTCCGGTGGTTTCGAGTCCATTTCTCTAGCTATGGCGTTGGCTCTGCTTTCCCTTCTTTCCTTGTGGTGAATTGGGCTCGCGGTTTTTGGCATCGGTGGGATGTAGAGGTTGTCTCTGTACCCGTTGTCGAGACTAACTTTCGGAGTGGTGCCCCTGTCATGTTGAAGCCCCACCCATCTCAGTATTTGTCGCCCGGTGTCAGACAGACAGAGCCGCTCTATCTGTGTGGTTCGTGTGGCTTCCGCCAACTCGTCTACTGTGTTGTGCATTCCAATGGCCAGTAATCTTGTAGTCGAGGTTTATTGAGGGAGACTGAGTGCGTTCTTGATACTCCTTATTACGGATGCTTCGATCTTTTCTTCCTTCGCATTTAGGTGCAGGTAGGGGATGACATAGCAGATTCTGCTGGTGATGAACGCCTGCATTATTCTGGCTAAGTTCCCTTCCTTCAGACCTCTGTTTTTGAGAGAGATTCTTCTGATGAGCCCTGTTACTTGCGCTACAGATCGTTGCAGTTTGTTTATCATGGTCGTGTTCCTCCCGTCGGCCTGGATGATGAGTCCGAGAACCCTGATCTGGCTGACTGCTGGGATCCTTAGGCCTTCCACTGTAACTTCGATGTCGGGTTTCTGTCGGCTTTTGGTGTAAATCAATAGCTCAGATTTTTGAGGAGAGCAACTGAGGCCGATTTTCGCCGCGTAATCGACCACAGCGGCCGCCGCTAGTTGGAGATTCTCTTGAATTTCTCCGTCTGATCCTCGGTTGGTCCAGATATTATTGTCGTCGGCGTAGTGCCTGAAATTGATGTTTGGGATGGTGCCAAGTCTTTGCGGGAGTTTGATCATCGCAATATTGAAGAGCAGGAGGGACAAGACGGATCCTTGAGGTGTGCCCTTCCCAGCTATCTTTATACTCGATGATTTTGCTTCCAAGAATGTCAGGGTGACCCTTCTCTCCGAGAGGAAGCTGCTGACGTAGGCGAAGGTTTTAGCTCCAACGTCCATGTCTCCGAGGTTTTCAAGAATGGCCGCGTGGTGAACGTCGTCGAAGGCTTTCCGAAGGTCAAGCCCCAGAATAGCCTTCGTGTCACCTGAGTGCCACTGATCGACGATGTCATGCCTCAGTCGCAGCATTACGTCTTGCGTGCTGAGGTGTTTCCTGAAGCCGACCATTTCGTGCGGCCAGAGCCCTTTGGACTCCATGTAGTTATAATGCCTCGTATGTATCACCTTCTCCATGAGCTTTCCAACGCAGGAGGTGAGAGATATGGGTCTCAGGTTTTCGAGCTTGTACGGTTTACCAGGCTTGGGGATGAATATGACATCCGCTGTTCTCCATTGCACCGGGAGTCTTCCTTGTTCCCAGACGAGTTGCATGTAGTCCGTGAGTTTAGTGATCGAACTGTCGTCTAGATTTCTGAGAATCCTACTGGTTATACCATCTAGTCCTGGAGCCGTGTTGCATTTTAGGCTGAGAATTTCCGCTCTCACCTCCGCCTCCGTTATAGGCCTGTCCAGTTCCGGATTGCTAGCTCCAATGTAGGGTGGGAGGTCCTGGTCCACACTGTCGCCAATGTATGTCCTTCTGAGTTCCTCGAAAAAGTCTTCTTCGGAGCCTTCAAAGATGTGTTTGATCTTTCGCTGAGTTACTTTTGCCTGCGTTTTAGTCTCCTCCGGGCACAGCCAGTGCCTAAGTATGTTCCACGTTTTGGGGAGACTCATCTGTTTCTCCATGTCGTCACATCTCTGGAGCCAATTCTGTTCGCATACTTTGAACGCCTGCTTCTCCATTTCCTTGTTGTGTCTGTGTAGTCGCCTCCTAAGGTTCCTGTTCCATCTCTGTCCTTTCAGTCTCTTTTCCATGCTCTTCTTGGCTTCCCACATATGTAGTAGGCGCGAGTCCATCGGGGCAGGGGCAATTTCGTCCTCGATCGATCGCGTATTAGTCTTGACTCTCGTTCGTATTTCTTTGGTCCATTTCTCGATGTCTTGGATCGCGTCTTCTGGTTGTGACTGGGTTCCTTCGTTCCTGAATTTATCCCAATCAGTGATTCGCTGTGACCATTTCCTGTTCGATCCGAGTGTTTTGGCGAGGGAGAGGGTGTGACTGAGTACGTAATGATCGCTGCCCAGGTTACATCCGGTATTCCCCCACATAAACTCTTTTAAGTTTCTTTTGAACGTGAGGTCCGGCGATGTGTCCTTAGTGACACTATTGCCGTCCCTGGTTGGGGAATTGGGGTCTGTGTGGAGAGTGAGATTGAGGTCGTGTGCATCCTCCCAGAGCCTTCTGCCCTTAGCGTCTAGTTTGTCGTATCCCCAGTCTTGATGCTTGGCGTTAAAATCTCCCATAATAATTAGTGGGCACGGGTCAGCGGCTTGAATCGCTCAATTAAAGAGCGGCTTGAAGCGGTCTCTGTAGTTCCGTGGTGGGCTGTATACATTAAGCATAAAGATGCTGGGGGCGTGTTTGTTACCAGTGACGATTTCCACCAGTACCGATTCTATGTCTTGGAAGGATGTGTCGTGCCATATGGCCGTGATGTCCTTTCGAATTAGTGCAACTACCCTGGTGTCATCCCCTCTGTTGCTTCCATAGGCCTTGAAGTGCCTCTGTATTGGCCATTCTATATTTGTTTCTTGAAGTGCGATGGCTAAAGGAACCTCGCCAAGTAAGGAAATGTAGTTTTCTAACAGCGCTTTTTTTTTGTCTGTAACTCCTGCAGTTCCATTGTAGAATGGCTGTGGGGGTGCGAGTGCTTATCCTGAAACGTGGTGGGAGATTGTTGTTTACCTGACTAGCCATTATGGGCCTTCCAGACGTACTGCCGCTTCACACCCGAGTTTTTCTTGGAGTCCCTTGATTTCGCTTGCCGTGCACTGCATTTGTGCATACATTGCTTCCATGGCCTGTCGCATTTCAGCCACGATACTTTCTAGCTTGTTGTTGATTCCTGTCATGGCGGCTTCAAATTGTACCTTCGTAACGAAGATGTCATCCATTTTTTCCGCGAATTTGCGCTTGCTAGGCGGGGACTGTGCCTCGTTGCGGCTCCCTGCCCCTTCTGTTAGCGGTGTTATTGTAGGTTGGGCAGTTTGTGACAGCGGTGTCTCTTTGAGCAGTGTGGCCGCGGAGTTTTTGGGGCTGTGCACTTCCTGATTAAGTGTTTGTACTTCTTGTTTGAGTGTCATAGTGACATTATTAAGTTCTTTTACTGCTTCTCTGAGCTCGTGGTTTTCTTTATCTTTTGTATGTACTGGTTAGGCTGGGAGTCTCTCCTAACGAAGCTCACCTTTTTTTCTCCGTCCGAGTCCTTCTTGAGGCCCCAGGGGTCTCCGGGCGTTCTCTTGTTCTTGTCTGGCTGGGTGGAACTGGACTGGCCCACTATCTTCTTTTCCCTTGGCGCGGACCGTGATCTGGACATGTAAGTCGAACGAGAAGGGGAGGGCGACAGAGGTGGGAAGTGGTTTGGGGATCTGCTCCTGCTCCTGGCCTTCCTCTCCTGGGATGGTGTCTTCAGAATTGGCACTAATTTAAAATCTTCTTTTGCTAGCATTTTCTCCGCAAGCTTCCTTTCCCAGAAATTCTTCTTTACGAGGTAAGGTGTTCGAAACATGGCCTTGCACGTCTTGTCGCCAAGGGGGTGCGTCTTGCCACACAGGGCGCATCGAGTCTCCTTGCAGCTGTGATCCTTCTGAGGGTCTTTTTCACCGCAGTTTCTGCATCTCTTGATCGAGGTGGGGTTAGGGCACACGTCCATCCGGTGTCCCAGGTCCCCGCATCGATAGCAGACTTCGTAGCGTTTCCTGTACAGGAAGCATCTCTCGTAGAAGCCGAAGAGCTTTATAGTCCTTGAGACCCGCTCCTCTTGGAAGACGATGACGATCGTAGTCGACTGGGGGCTAAGTCTTCTGGCCGCGATGACTTTCGGGTTTATTCTCGGACTTGCGTTAAACTCGAGTTCTGCTACCAGTTCGGCGTTGGAGACGCTGAGGTGGACGTTGTGAATCACTCCTTTTCCCCTGCTCTCCGGGATTGTCATATATGCCTTGATTTCCGTCTTGCTTCCTTCTTCCGTGCTGATGGACGTTATTTGCTGGTATTTTTCCGCCCTTTTCTTCTCTTCAGTAGCGAATAAAAGGGTCTGCTGGGCTTCGTTGGGCGAGAGGATGTCCCTCCGAGCGCCTCCGTAGGAGGCCCCAGTCTCCTTGCACACGTAGTACAGCAGCCTGGCGGCTCCGAGCCTTGTAAGGGGAGCGAGACCCCCTTCCGGTCGCAGAATTATCCGCGTGGCGCCATCGGGGATGCGCACGTGCTGTTTTCCAACTGATTTTTCCGCCAGCTTCTTTCCCGCGGCGCGTTTGAACTGGTTCGGCCTCTCCTGCGTGGCGGCGCCTTGAGCTAGGCGCATGATAGCCCAAATTGCTTATGTGCCATCAAACCAAACAAGACAAAAAATTCGTGAAGAGTGATTAGTTAATTAATTATAGCCAATTATAGGGAGAAACAAAGAAAACAACCAAATGCGTCGATATAGCGACGGGAGAGGGTGACGTCACATCCGAGGTCGTCATGGTTACGGTGCGCGCGCTGGTGGCGCCACCTGCGCGCCACCACAAGAGAAGCGAAAGCCAGAGAAGAAGCAGGCCGCAAGCGCCAACAACGTCGTCTAGATCGAAACTATGGCAAGGTAGAAAGAAACTTTTTGTAGTGCCACTGGTATGAGAATTTGTGAAGTTAGAATCGCAGTCGGCAAGGTCAAAGGCTATCGCCTTGCTTCAATTTAGATTGGCAAAGTGCTCCCATAATTTCTAATATCAGCATTCGTGCATGTGAAGACAACTTTCGCGAAAGTATTATTTTTATGTTATGCTTCAATGGCAGAAATCGTGTCTTTTCAGTGGAACCAGTCGAAGAGATAACGAGCTGCGTTTTTCCGGAGTATGCCCGCACCTCCTGCGCATGTAAAGGGCAGCGGCGTCTCGATACCACACCTAATGCTTTTCCCGGAACCGGTCAACGTTTGACAAGAATTACCTATAGAAAAAAGACTTTTCAGTGACAAACATACTGTTAAGACCGGGGGTTTATTCAGACAACGACGGCCGGCAGAAACCAGCTGCGGTCCGACTCATTCTCCTCATCTTCAGCGTAGTCGGCGGAAGCGACCAAATAGACTAGGCATCGCCTCTTCATGGGCGCCACACCCTCCCTACGCAGACGAAGCCTGGAGGGCGAGTTAAAAAGCACCGCGCGATCGGTAGGGCTTCAGCCGGGCAACATGAGTCACTTCAGTTTGTGCAAAACGACGGCCGCTTGCCGTGAGACGCGCTATGCGGTAATTGAGCTTGCTAATTTGCTCAATAATAACATAGGGTTTATTGTAGTGGCACAGTAGCTCCTGGAACAATCCCCGCTTTCGGACAGGCCGCCACATAAGACCAAATCACCAGGTCTGTAAGTAACGCGAGGGCGGTGGGCATCGTAGCCTACTTTGGATCGATCTTGGGAGGCGAGGATACGAAGGCGGGCAAGGCGCCGGGCCTCTTCGGCGAGACAGTCTCGGCGATGGAGGAATCTTCATGAGGCTGGGCAGAAAGGGGTAGTATGGTGTCCAGGGTCTAGCGTGGAGGGCGATCATATAGTAAAAGGAAGGGCCTGAAGCCAGTAGTCTCATGGCGCGCGGTATTGAAAGCGCAGGTGATGAATGGCAGGACAATCCCAGTTTTGTGCTTTGAATCAAGGTACACTGACTGCATGTTAGTGATCGTTCGGTTCTTGCGCTCAGTTAGCCCATTCGTCGGGGGATAGTTAGGTGAGGAACGGCGAAAATGCGATGCGCTGGAACGGAGAAGCTGCTCCACGACGTCAGCGGCGAACGGCCGACCACGGTCACTGATGATAACTTTTGGGGGTCAATGGCAGAGAACTATGGAGCGCAGCATAACGAGAACTTTAATACGCTGTAGACGAGGGTAGGGTGGTACAGATGAACGATGCGCGCAAACTATTCGACGAACCACATATAGGGCAGGGCGACCTTTTCACAATACCGAGTGAGGAAATCAATACAAACCACTATCCAGCGGTTCCCACGATAGGATTTGGGAAATGGGCCAAGGAGGTCTATGCCCACTTGCTCGAACGGTACGGCAGGTGGTGTCACAGGGTGAAGTTGACCAGGTGCAACGCTAGTAGGGCACGTATATCGTTGACACTGAGTGCAGCTGGCGACGAACCGCTCAGTCGTGTACCCCTTATTTTCGGCCAATAGAAGCGGGCCTGGCTACGGTGGAGCGTTCGTTCCGACCCAAGATGTCCAGATGTAGGGTCGTCGTGCATGGCATACAAGACAAAGGTGTACAGGCTCTTCGGAACTGCCACGGGGAAGCGCTGGCCCATAGATGAATAATTTTTCTTCCATAGCAGACCACCTCGCACACAAGGGGTCTGCACCGGACGGGCCTCCAGCGGCCGCAAGGAGACACCGTAGGGCTGAATCTTTCTGTTGCTGCGCTTTGAGCGTGGTGAAATCAGGAAAAAGCGGTGTATTGACGGGACGCAGCAGTCGAAATTATAGATGTCAGTCTCCGCCTCAGGAAAGAGCAGCAGCGAAAGACAGTCCGGGAAAGAATGCCGGCGACCGCTCTTTTAGGGGACTGTGTAGTCAGACTCTTGCAGCCAGAGAGCCCACCGTGCAAGGCGCCCACACGGGTCGCGAAGGTTAACGAGTCAGCAGAGGGCATGATGGTCAGTGACGACGGTGAACGGGCGTCCGTATAGGTATGAACGGAAACCCTGCGTGGTGAAGACGACGGCGATGCATTCCTGCTCGGTGACCGTATAATTGCGCTCCGGCTTACTGAGCGAGCGAGTTACATACGCAAAAACATGCTCTTTGTTTTCGCAGCGCTGGATGAGCACAGCGCCGTGACCAACATCGCTGGCGTCGGTATGAATCTTTGTGGGCGCGGAGGGATCGAAGTAGCGAAGTACAGGGTGGGACGTGAGAAGAAATTTTAGTTGGCGGGAAGCGGACTCGCACTCTGGGGTCCACTCGAAAGCCGCAACTTTCTAAAGGAGGCCTGTCAGGGGTATGCTATGTCATCAAAGCGATGAATAAAGAGGCGAAAGTATCAGTAAGAGACCAAGAAACTTCGCAGCTGTTTCAGAGACAGTGGTAGCTTGAACGACTCGACAGCTGCAGTCTTGACTGGATCAGGTCTGGCGCCGCCATTGTCAACGAGGTGTCCAAGCACTAACGCTTGACGCGCATGAAAGTGGCACTATTTAGAGTTAAGCAGAAGACCAGCTTTGCGCAGGACGAGAGCTAACCCTTAGTATGCCCGCACCTACCGCGCATGTCAAGGGGAGCAGCATCTCGATACCACGCCTAATGCTTTTCCCGGAACCGGTCAATGTTTGAACAAGGATTATCTATTGAAAAAAGTCTTAAAGTGACAAACATATTGTTACGACCACGACGGGCGACTAAAACCAGCTGGCGTCCGCTTGCCGAGCCCGAGATGCATCCACCTCGTTCTCCTAATCCTCTATGTAGTGCGTTATACTAGCCAAATAGGTTAGACATCGCCTCTTCATGGGCGTCACAATATTTTCTCAGGAACGTATAGCTTTACAGGGTATTTTCTAGCGGCTACAGTGACTGAGATTTTTGCGCGGTGTCACTTTTTGAAGGAAAGAGCAAATGTTTTCAATACTGGTATTTTCAAAGCACGGTTACTTCACCTTATGGCGTAGAGCAATAGCCGACGTGGTGTCCACACGCGCTCTTATATGTCACGCTGGAGACGAGCGATATAACGCTAGACGGGAGGTATAAACAGCTTCTTAGATCAAAATTTTGCTACAACCTGCATTTTTTTAAAAATGTGGTTGCTCTCTGCTTTATGTGCTGGGAAAAAAAGTGATTTAAACCGCCGTCTGGCATTCTTGCTAGCGGATAATATGACATTTTCTTGCGGTTTGCTGCTGCGAGCCGTCATTCCCTCATTCGGCGCCCTTTAAAAGTTGAACAATGCAAGTATACTTTCGTTCCAAGCATAGTAAAGGAAATTGCATGCTGTCTGGGGTGGTTAGCTGCACATAGCCAATGAGAGGCGCCGAAGCGAAGAACTATACGGATTGATTTCGACCACCTTGGGTTGTTGTTGTTATTGTTAGCTTATATTTAGCGCTCTTTGACATCCCACAGCACACGGGCGTTTCTTTTCTTTCACCTCGCGCCTTTTAAACTGCAGGCACCACTACCGAGATGAGACCCTAAGACATTCTATTATTCAACGAAACGCCATAACCAATAAGCGACCGTTGCAAGTATGCGTAGTAAAATAAAGAAGATAATAGATAATTTTGTGATTGAACACAACGCATGTAAGTTATCTTATTTTGTAGAGATGTAATCACATTTTCACTTCATTTTCAATGAACAGCATAAATCTCGTTCCGTTTTCGCTTAACATCAGTATTATTATAGCCTTGGCTTGCTACGAATGCTTTGCTACACGAATTACTGGTTTCAAGTTGATGCTTTTTCTTTTTCACTCCGTGACCTTTGTGACATTCCGTGTGTGATACGAGGATCCACGTTCGACGGCGCGGCGTAGACGGGGAACCGTGACAGCGGCATCATCAATTGCCCAGCCATGCTCTTTGAGTGACGACCGGAAAAACCGGTCCCGCCGCCGCCCCGGGGAAACAGGCTTTGTCCTCCCCAATTTCCGGTTGCATTCCAGGACAGGGGAGCTGTCAGCGGGCCAGAGCGCGCCGTACCACAGCCGACGCTATGCGAAACCGCGAAGACGACATTCTTTCCCTCCCCCCCTTTGTCGTGGGCTATCGCCGGGAAGGCACCCACAGCTTCCCAGAAGGGCCGCGACGGACACCTGTCATGGCGGACAGGCAGTACTCGCCAAGAATGTGGAAAGACAGGCGCTAGTGAATTAGCTCCGAAGAGAGAGCCTGTGTATACTCTCACTTGAGAGAGAGTGGTGGCGTTTTTGTTGTTTATTTAGTTTGTATTGTTAACAGACTCTGGGGTCGAGGCTAAGCCCAGCCCAAGGGGTGGTCCCCATCTCGCATGTTATTTTGGATTGGAGAATTGATGCTTTGGGCGGGCCACTGGAAATGACCGCCCTTAGTCCTTTGTTAATCAAGTGCTTAAAAGCGCATGTAAACGGATGCAGTTCAGTCTGAGCTGGGGCTCCATGCTTGGCATGTGATGTGATGCTGCTTAGGCACTGGCCTGCCCGGTCGATGAGTGAAGTGGTGCAAAGTTTGTTCTTTTGTAGATTCAGTTCTGCTTTTTCCAGTTTGGCTCTCTGTATATGTATGTTGTAAAATTGTGCTCTGCTGTCATCATCTACAAGCTCGCCTCCGGTTCATCTTCCGGGCCGGGCGACACTGGAGGAAGGGTTTGTGAACCATCCTCGAAGAAACGGACGACTATTGAAATTCTACTGCAAGCACGCTCAGGACGACATCGTTCGCCAAGAGGGCCTTCAGCGCCGAAGCCCGTCGGCGTGCAGCTTCTGCCAGCAACCGCTCGAGCCCAACTCCGGAGCCACTCCATCGCCCCCCATGAAGTCGTCGGCACGTAAGCTCGGACGCCCCAGCCTCTGATGTATAATCTTAATCCTGTGTAATTATTGAATATACCTGTTTGTTTAAACTGAGCCATACGGTGTCTCTTTGCCTCTCCGTCCCGTGTGGACCTGCGCATTATGGGGGTCATCACACTGGTGTCAGAAGTGGGGTCTCAAAAGCAAATGTCCTCTGAATGCTGCGACATTCATGACTTCAAAATTGTAATCAAAAGGGAATCACGGGACTGATTGTGGGACTTTTACCCCCATTTGAGAGGCTTGAGGCACCGGAGGGCTTGAAAAAAAAATGACTGTATCTGAGGGAGCTCCCACTCCACAGCCGTCGCTCGGAGCAAGCATGCTGGCATTAGGAAGCGTCATTCCGACGTTTACGGGAGATAAGACAGGGGTTCCAATCTGCGATTTCTTTTCCATGCTAGAAGAGATTGGGAAAATGGGGGAATGGTCCGATGCTCAAATGCTGGGAATGGCGAGGTGTAAGATGGCAGGAGCTGCTCATGATTTTGCCTGGCGAGACGAAAAAGTAAAATCCACAAAATCATTTGCGGAATTTAAGAAGCTCGCGTTTGAGCATTTCGACACTGAACCACGTCACGTGCGGGTACAGAGGTTCCGTGACGCCGGACAGATGGTAGGGGAGGACGTGCGAACATTTGCGTCGCGGCTTCAGCGCCTAGCACGCGATACGTTAAGCAGGGAGGAGGAAGGAGACCAGTTAAGGAAGAAATACGCGGAGGATATACTTAAAGAGGAAATGACCGCTTTGTTCGTGGCTGGTCTGCAAGACCCCGTGCGCCGGTTCGTGCTCTCGCGCAAGCCGAGCAATTTCGACCAAGCCGTGGAGGCCGCATTGGATGAGGAACGAAATGAGGCGTTAACGACAGCCGCAGCGAGAGTACGCGTCATAGAGAGAGCGGTGCTCAACCCTGAGGTTGCTCTCTTGACAGAGCGGTTAGATCGCTTGGAACAGCTGCTAACTCAGCAGGTAGAACGCCAGGTTGAAGCGCGCGCTCAACAGCGCCCATTCGCTGGAAACCGGAGACCGCCACAAAGCTACAGGCGCGGTATGCGAGATTTTGAAGAAATCGTATGCTTCGCTTGCCAGGGTCGCGGACACATCGCCAGGTTCTGCCAAAACGTGCGCCGTGGGGAGCCACAAAGAGAAGCAGGCGAGACACGCCCTAAGCAAGCCGACAGCGGGGCTCCAGATACCGAGTCAAAAAACTAGTTAGTCCTCCCCAGCCTGAGGAGCGTGGGGAGGGAGCAGTAGATGATGAGGTGGTGGTAGTTTGTGTGGCCGACGAGGCATGCCCTGTTGTGCGTTGCAAGTTAAATGGTTGTTGCATGGAATTGTTGATAGATACGGGGTCAAAGGTGACATTGCTTAAGGAGAGCAGTTTTAACACGCTTCGAAGGAAGGGGGACCGCGAGGTGTTGGAAGCGTCTGGTGGTATGGCAACCAAATTTGTAGGCATAACGGGGGATCCTCTTGGCATAAGTGGACTCTACCGGTTACACTTCTCCCTCGGCGGAATTGCATTGGAGCACCCCTGCTACGTATTCCCGGACACGGTGTCTCTGCCAAACGGAGTGTCAGGTATATTAGGGCAGGATTTTTTGAGAAAAGGGAAGGTAGTAGTCTCATTCTCTGAGGAAGAGGTTAATGCGGGCGGCTCAAAAGTTCCGTTTTTGAACAGGAGAGGGGCTGAGATTCGCATTACCGATATTGACACCCGTCAAACAGTGGGATCATTGGAGAAGGTATATTCGCGGGTTGCCGTCCGGCTGGTCGAGGAGGCGGTCGTCCTTCCTTGGTCGGAGCACATTTTGTACGCGTTTGTGCCTTCAGATGTAGAGAGCGGCGCCGTGGGAGTGCTTGAGCCGGTCGACTCTCTCAGCAATGGCCTGAAGGCAGCCGCGTGCCTCGTGACAGTTAATGACGCCCACAGAGTGCCCCTACGGGTGGTTAACTGTAGCCAGCAGCCACTGAGCCTTCCCAAGAACAAAACATTGGCTTTCTTCACCTCTGCGATAGAGCAACGTGAGCCCACCGATACGGTACTCGCAACTGTAGAGCATGCTAGTCCTTCGGCTGCTCCAAAGGTGTCGTTCGATCTTTCTCACGTAAAATCCAGGGAGAGGGAGGCTCTGGCTGGTTTGCTGAACGACTACTCGGAGGTATTCGCCGCGTCCAACCTGGATTTGGGCTGCTGTGGCGTTATAAAGCACAGGATAGAAACCGGCACTTCATCGCCCGTTTACCAGCGTGCGTACAGGATTCCTTACTCCCAACGTGAGGAGATGGAGCGGCAGGTGCAGGACCTGATTGATCGCGGCATTGTAGAACACTCAAAGTCACCCTGGGGAGCACCAGCACTATTGGTGGAAAAGCCAGATGGCTCGTATCGATTGGTAGTGGACTACCGCAAACTAAATGCCGTAACTCGCATCGATCCATACCCCATCCCCAATATACAGGAGACGCTTTCTCAGCTGGGCTCTGCGAGGTACTTCACGGTAGTGGACATGGCGGCGGGATTCTGGCAGATAGCAATGGATCCGGCAGATGCCGAGAAAACGGCATTCAACACGCCCTCAGGGCACTATGAATGGAAAAGAATGCCGATGGGTCTGGCCAACAGCCCTGCTGTCTGGCAGAGAACCGCTGATGTTATCTTGGCAGGTCTTCTGGGGAGGCTGTGCTTCGTGTATATGGATGACATTATCATATACAGTGACAGTTTTGATAACCATTTGCGCGATATTGAGCAGGTTTTGGTGCGACTAAGAGCAGCGGGTCTCAAGCTGAAGCCCTCTAAGTGCCAATTCCTCAAAAACGAGGTGAAATACCTCGGGCACGTTGTTTCAGCTGACGGCGTGCGACCGGACCCTGAGAAACTAAGGTGTGTCTCGGATTTTCCATCCCCGACTAGCGTCCGCCAGGTCCGGCAGTTTCTCGGCCTGATCGGTTACTACCGAAGGCACATAGAGGAGTTCGCCAAGCTCGCTAAGCCGCTCACCGCCTTAACAGCCAAAAATGTCGCCTTTCGCTGGGACGAAAACGCGGAGAATGCTTTTGGGGCCCTGAAAAGGAAGCTAATGAGTGCACCGCTGTTGCGCCACCCGGATTTTAGTTTGCCCTTCGTTATGGCCACAGATGCGTCAAAGTTCGCAGTTGGTGCCGTGCTATCTCAGGTTATCGAGGGCAAAGAACATCCCGTTGCTTTTGCTAGCCGACAGCTGAGCCCCACAGAGCAAAAGTACGGAGCTACGGAAAGGGAGTGCCTCGCCGTTGTCTGGGCAGTAAAGCACTTCAGATGCTACCTTTACGGCCGCAAATTCAAGCTAGTCACAGACTGCCATCCTCTGAAATGGGTGATGAGTGTCAGGGACCCTAGCTCGCGACTCGCTAGATGGAATCTACACCTGCAGGAATACTGCTTTGAAGTTGAGCACAAGTCAGGAAAGACACATCTGAATGCTGATGCACTCAGCCGCACAGCTGCCGTGGCAGCTATAGATGAGTTTGTCCCCGTAGTCGACCCCGCCGAATTACGCACAGAGCAGTGCAAAGATCCTGACCTGAAGCGAATAATCGAAAGCTTAGAGGGCGCACCGTCTCACCCCGAACAGCTAGGTTATTTCATTGACAAAGACGGCACCCTGTGTCGGCGCACGAGGCCAACCAGGAAAGGGAGATTAGAGAAAACCGCTTGGGAGAGAGTCGTCATACCTCGGTCGTGGACAGAAAGGGTTCTTCGCGCGTTTCACGATGCGCCATGCGCCGGTCATTTTGGCGTGGCGAAGACACGCAGGCGAGTGGAGCGTTTGTACTTTTGGAGTGGCATGCGACAGGATGTTAGAGACTACTGTGCGAAGTGTCATTCCTGTCTCGAAAGAAAAACACCCAAGGGACGAAGACCAGCTCCAATTCAGCCGTTCCCTGAGGTTTCGGCTCCCTTCGAGCGGACAGGTATGGACATAATGGGCCCATTGCCCACGACCACTTCCGGAAACAAGTACATTTTAGTATTTGTCGATCACCTTTCAAAATACGCGGAAGCGGTAGCACTCCCAGATCAGAAGGCAGACACGGTTGCAAGAGCATTTGTCGAACAGATCGTGCTCCGACATGGACCCCCGAGGCAACTCTTGACAGATCGGGGAACGAACTTCGTGTCGCAGCTAATGAGGAGAGTTTGCGAGCTGCTTAAGATCGCTAAGAAGCAGACAACACCGTACCATCCGGCTTGCAACGGCGCGGTGGAGCGACTGAACCAAACCGTGGCCGGGTTCCTGTCGCATTTTGTTTCGCGCGACCAGCGGGACTGGGACTTGTGGCTCCCGTATGCAATGTTTGCCTACAATTCCGCAGCACACGAGAGCACGGGCGAATCGCCATTCTTTCTTCTCTACGGCCGAGACCCGGACCAGCCTAGTGAAGTGCCAGAGGGCCCCCGTCGTGTCCCATACGCTTCACTGGACGACTATAAGGTTGAGCTAGAATCGCGCTTGCAAGTGGCGAGGGACATCGCAAAGGAGTCCTTAAAGAAAGCGGCGAAGCGCAGGAAGGAGGTGCACGATCGCAGTGCTAGAGACGCGCCGTTTGATGTGGGGGACAGCGTGTACATTGAAAACTGCCAAAGGCAGATTGGGCTAGCTCGTAAGTTCCAGACGAAGTGGAGAGGACCGTGCGAGGTTGTCGAGAAGCTTTCTCCGGTAAACTTCAGAGTCCGAGACGTGAACCGGCGTTTGATAAGGATACACGCAAATCGCCTCAAGTCGGCACCGGTTCAGTATTCACGAAATGAGGAAAGGGAAAGCGCGGATTTTGATGGGGACAGAAGTGAAGCGGAGCGCGCAGATAGTTCGCAAGAAACGCCCTCTCCTGCATTTGTTCGGCAGGCGCCCGAGGTGACGGCCGGAATGCCACCGGATTTACTTCATGCATTGCTAGAAGAAGAAGCGCGCGAGGTTGCCGCGCAGATAACGCCAGGAGAGGCTCCTGCCACGAGCCCTCGCAAGTCCCAAAGCAGACAAAGGGGCACAGACTTATTTAGTATGACTCATGAAGGCCGATATCCGCTGCGAAATCGGAAAGCTAAGTCGGACTAATGGCGTAAACAGAGCGGAGTTGTGAACTGGTTAGAATTGTGTAATGCCGCAGCTCATAACATTGCTATGTGCTTATGTGTTAAGTTATCGGAGTTGGTAGTTAAACCTTTCTGTCATTAAGTAACACCTGCACAGGAGAGCATGCGGAGCGCATGCAGAACCTGCCCTACTTCCTTTCGTTATCTATATTTTTGTCTGTGCCGTGATCGTGCTAGAAGTGGGAGCTCCTTTGTAACTGTGGTAAATTTATTTTCGTCCAGTTTGGACTAGAAAGGAGAGGCTTGGGTGCTGAGTTTCATGTTTATCTGTAAAAGAAGATCAGTGCTGCCCCTGGAGACGCCAGTATTGACAGCGGAGGCATATGGTGTTGTGCAGTGGTGTTGAGTGCAGCGAAAAGTGTTTTGTCGGACGCACTGTGCGAGGCGATTCAGAAAGACAAGGGGAGCTGCGTGGACTCAAATGTTCGGAGAACATTCTTCTGGAGGGTGAGCGAGTGTGACATTCCGTGTGTGATACGAGGATCCACGTTCGACGGCGCGGCGTAGACGGGGAACCGTGACAGCGGCATCATCAATTGCCCAGCCATGCTCTTTGAGTGACGACCGGAAAAACCGGTCCCGCCGCCGCCCCGGGGAAACAGGCTTTGTCCTCCCCAATTTCCGGTTGCATTCCAGGACAGGGGAGCTGTCAGCGGGCCAGAGCGCGCCGTACCACAGCCGACGCTATGCGAAACCGCGAAGACGACATTCTTTCCCTCCCCCCCTTTGTCGTGGGCTATCGCCGGGAAGGCACCCACAGCTTCCCAGAAGGGCCGCGACGGACACCTGTCATGGCGGACAGGCAGTACTCGCCAAGAATGTGGAAAGACAGGCGCTAGTGAATTAGCTCCGAAGAGAGAGCCTGTGTATACTCTCACTTGAGAGAGAGTGGTGGCGTTTTTGTTGTTTATTTAGTTTGTATTGTTAACAGACTCTGGGGTCGAGGCTAAGCCCAGCCCAAGGGGTGGTCCCCATCTCGCATGTTATTTTGGATTGGAGAATTGATGCTTTGGGCGGGCCACTGGAAATGACCGCCCTTAGTCCTTTGTTAATCAAGTGCTTAAAAGCGCATGTAAACGGATGCAGTTCAGTCTGAGCTGGGGCTCCATGCTTGGCATGTGATGTGATGCTGCTTAGGCACTGGCCTGCCCGGTCGATGAGTGAAGTGGTGCAAAGTTTGTTCTTTTGTAGATTCAGTTCTGCTTTTTCCAGTTTGGCTCTCTGTATATGTATGTTGTAAAATTGTGCTCTGCTGTCATCATCTACAAGCTCGCCTCCGGTTCATCTTCCGGGCCGGGCGACACTGGAGGAAGGGTTTGTGAACCATCCTCGAAGAAACGGACGACTATTGAAATTCTACTGCAAGCACGCTCAGGACGACATCGTTCGCCAAGAGGGCCTTCAGCGCCGAAGCCCGTCGGCGTGCAGCTTCTGCCAGCAACCGCTCGAGCCCAACTCCGGAGCCACTCCATCGCCCCCCATGAAGTCGTCGGCACGTAAGCTCGGACGCCCCAGCCTCTGATGTATAATCTTAATCCTGTGTAATTATTGAATATACCTGTTTGTTTAAACTGAGCCATACGGTGTCTCTTTGCCTCTCCGTCCCGTGTGGACCTGCGCATTATGGGGGTCATCACACCTTCTTTCATACCCCACAACAGCCCTTGTTTGGGATCAGCAGTATTGGAAATAAATGAATAAAACAAAATGATTGACCAATTGTAACTGGTTTATGTTTGTAACTTATTACAGCGAAGTGCTCACACACACACAAAAACGCACGTTTTAAGCTTCGTTAAACATGCCGCAGATGCGTCACCGCTGCTCTTTAAGCGCTGGCGTTCTTCTCCCCCTCTACTGCTCTTACTGTCTTTCACTCCGCCTCTGATTGATTGTCTTCCGAGGTGCGCTAATGGCACATTCTGTGCATGAAGTGTGTGACCTTTATGTTGGCTATGTCTTCTAGAACCGACAAATTCATCGGGAGCGAGTCCGACTGCAAATGTCTTGAGCATCGCCTGTTGTCAATCAACGTTAAAAAAAAAAAGTTTAGATCTCGTGAAATTGCAAAAAAATGTTTTCACGATTTATTCATACTCAGAATTTGTGTCAGCAGGGATCCTTGTCCCATGATATTGCTGAAATCTCCGATATTGCTGCCCTTTGTAATCTTAAAAATGATTTTTCTCTGAGTTGGTGCGTATAACTATGTATTTGTTACTGTTTGACGTTTTTGTGATTTGTACATTTATCTAATCTCCACATCGTCTGTAACGCCTAACAACCTTGAGGGTAATTATATACAGAAATAAATAAAAATCATGAGGTGCACTTTCGTCTGCTTACGTGCGGAAATGTGAAAGCTGTGTGCGGTCCGCCACCTGCGCCACCTGGTGGGTTGGCGCCGTACATTGCGTGCGGGGTTTTCAGTGGTTGCCGCATAAGCACGGAGCCAAGCACGGAAGAAATTTACCGGAAACGAAGAAAATTTGGTATTGGCTTGATTGCGACATCTGTAATTAACATCCTCATAATTACTCATGTAGGCCTCAGTACATATCTTAAAGATAAGTTTTAAGAACTGTGCATTCACTAAACGCGCCTTTATTAAGCCTCAAACTTCGAAGTATAGTCGCGGAGATGCTGCATCCCCGTGCCACGCGCCGGCCGACCCGAGTTCGATTCCCACCTAGATCCCATTCTTCTTCTGTTTTCTTATGAGTGACAGTTACTGCAGGCATTTTGGCGGACAGCCTCTGTCTACAACTTTCGTCAACGCCACTCATTAGCCAAGAAAGGCTTTCGCCCTAATAAGGCTTTCTATAAACACCGAAGATATACTAAAGAGACTCGTGACTTCAATGTATATTTATGAATCTTTATTGCGATAACGTTAAGGCTTCCGCTCTGCAGAAAATCCGGCGCCATCGTCAGAAAACTTGGTTTTTGAATATTAGTCTTTTGGGGAAAGGAAATGGCGCAGTATCTTCCTCATATCTCCGCGTACACCTGAGCCGCGCCGAGATTGAAGAGATAATTGAGGGACTGAGTGAAGGAAAGAAGAAAGAGGTGCCATATTCATAGTGGAGGTCTCCGGAATAGTTTCGACCACCTGGGGATCTTTAACGTGTGCTGACATTGCTCGTCGTCGGAGCTGTGAGCGGAAAATGGGCCGGAGCGGGGTGGCCCATATGGCCTGTTATCCACCAAGGGTGGCCACCCGAACGGCCAACGTCAGGCACAAGATTCTGATCGGCCTCGCGCAGCCAGGCATGGTCATGTGGAACACTGACGTCTCGGACAGTCTGGTGAACGGCAGAACACAGTTGTGAACGGTGGACATAAGTATCTCAACTTACAATGAAACACCGCTTTTCAGTATCACTAAATGCTGCCCAGTGTGAATGAGTGTACTGAAATGTGTACTAATAAAGCATCGTGTGATGTGAACAAGAACATTTCGAGAGTTCAAGAAGCATGGTGTGATACCAAAGAGATCCTAGTGTGGCATAAAGAAGCATCGCGTGAAAGAGTAAACTGTGTGGAGTAGAGAAGCGCCTTGTAATAAGGACTGATGACTGTCTCGAGTAGAGAAGCGTCGTGCAATGAAAAGCCAACATTGGTGTGAGTTCTCTGCGGATTGTAATCAGATGAGGAATCCTTTAACGCTATCACGTCCTACACTTAAAGGGGAAACTTAAGACTCCTTCCAGATTTTTCTTTTCCTAAATAAAGTTGACTGTCATTGCGTTCCTACCTCTCGCAGCCTTCGGTGCGATGGCGAGACAAGGGCCTTCTGCTTCAAGCCCCGATGCAGAGATAATGGGTCTTACAGCTCGGTAACGCAGCACCGTGGGTAGCAAGAAACGTTTATCGTTGTTGACAGAAGGTACATGTCGGATCACGCTCAACCAGAACTCTTCTGTATGTAGTTCTGGAGGCACCTCGCTTCTGGCGTAACAAAAGTTTCTAAAAGAGCAGAATATCTTGAGAGAGCGCTAAGTACGACATGCACCTGACGCCTAAAAAACATTCTTTACGCGGCAGTTTTTACCGCAGGATGCGCGCCTGCCATTAAGCTCAGAGAAACGAGAATCGTATTTTTCATTAGCAGAGCACATCAGATCTGGAATTGCCCGGAAAAAGCTGTAGCTGTTGGTAGTAAATGCAATCCAGGAGCAGTGCGCGGCTCCTAGGGGACGGCACAGGGCATCGCATATTGAACAGAATTAAATTGAACTGATTAGGTTAATCAAAAGATGACATATTGGAGACAAAATTTAACCGCTTGAAACGACATTTGTATTCTCTAAAGACGGTATTTGCGTCAAGCCTGCCATTTATGTTGAACGAAACGCCCTCATGAGTCAACGCACGCCTGAAGAAAAACAGTTCCTTTTTTTAAACGTGAACGTATTTTACTTTCGGTACAAACACTGCCTCGTCGGAAAGGGCGTCAGCATCGGAGTTTTTGCGGCTGGAGTGGTAAATGACATGAATGTCGTAGTTCTGCAGGCGGAAGGCCCAACGAGCAAGACATCCAGACTGATCCTTCCGAGATGATAGCCAGCAAAGTGCGTGATGATCCCTCACGACGTAAAACGGGCGGTCTTAGACGTAAGGCCAAAATTTTCCAATCGCCGAGATGATAGCCAAGCATCCTTTTTCTGTCAACGAATAGTTAGATTCAGATCATTTCAGGGCGCGATTCGCGTGGGCCACGACGTAATCACCAGAAGCCATTTCCCGCTGAACGAGCATTGCGCCAAGACGCACTCCGCTGGCGACAGTGTGGAGTTCAGACGGTGCGGTAGGGACAAAATGTAGGATCGTTGGTGAGACGAAAAGGCGGCGTATAGTGGTAAAGGCATCATCTCAAGCTGGTGTTCACGTCGAGAGACTATCGCTGGTAGCGAGAAGGCGTGTTAATGGGGCGATTGCAGAAGCAAAGTTTCGAATAAAGCGCCGAAAAGAAGAGCATGAACCAACAATGCTGCCAGACAAGTAAGCACGCATTCTAGGCATTGGAGATGGGTAGGAATGTCCAGGGAGAACATTACAATATCATCAAGGTAACAAGAACAGGCGTGCTACTTGAGTCCGCTCAAAACAGTACGTGTCCATCATTCGCTCGAATATCGCAGAGGCGTTGCATAACTCAAAATGCATCACGTTGAATTCATATAAGCCGTGTGGGGTGAAAAAGGCTGTTTTCGATATGTCAGGTTGCGCCATCAGGACCTGCCAGTAGCCAGAGCTTATGTCCAAGGATGAGATGAACTCGGCTTTCTGTAGGCAGTCCAAAACGTCATCAATACGGGGAAGCGGGCAGACGTCTTTGTGAGCAATTCTTTTCAGCCTTCGGCGGGCGATGCAAAGCCGGATGGAGCCATTTTTCTCCTTGACGAGGACCGCAGGGGAGGCCCACGGGCTTGGAGACGCCTGTATGACACCCCGCTCAAGCATGTCGGCAACGTGGGTGCTGATCACTTGGCGCTCCACGGATGATACACGATATAGGCGCTGGCGTAATGGAGTATGCGTACCGGCGTCAATATTGTGGACGACGCCGGACGTGCGGCCCAAGGTCCTCTGTAGGAAGCCAAATAACGCACGAAAATGGTGAAGCAGGTTGACGACCTGATCACGTTGGGCAGGTGAAAGGTTGCCTTCGATGGTGGTTGAAAGCGAAACGGTAGGCAGGGGCAGGTGTAGGAGAACTAGGGCTGATGGCATCGACGTGAAGAGCATGTGTCTAGTCGGAAACTGCATAAGTAGAGGCGGAGTCTAATGCTGCAGTAAGGCCGCGGCATTCACCACGGGGTAAAGAAGACGGTGAAGAAAACCGGTTGAACACGTAAATCTCTGCAGAGCCACTGAGGATCGTGAGAACAGTGAACGGAAGCAGTAGGGTCTTGCGATGCACTAGAGGCTCCGTTGGATAGAAGAGAAAGGTGCAATCAGGAGTAGAAGGAGAAGACACAGGCGCGAGGGCGGATGCAAGTGTAGAAATTTCGGTGATGTCTGCGACAGTAAGTTTGGCGGGGCTCAGAGAGACGTCTCACGAGGGTGGGTCAAAAAGCGGAGACAAGGCGATGGCAGCACGGGCACAGGCTATCACTGCTTGGTTGGTCGAAAGAAACTCACAACCTAAAATGAAGTGGTGAGAACAGCGTGGGAGAACAAACAACTCAATAACGTAAAAACGTCCTGTATAATAACTCGCGCAGTGCACGCGGCAATGGGGTCAATGCGGTTCGAAGTTGCGGTGCGGAGGGAAACGATGGAGACGGGCGCAGTGACCTTGTGCCTTGTGCCGGCAGCAACTGCAAGGCTAATCCCACCGGTAGTTTACAACCACTCAACTCAACTCTGTGCAGAGGCGACACAGGCGACATGGCAGCTCAGGTGTCAATGGGTGCAAAAACGGCGATAGCTTCGGCATGTACAAGCAGACCGTTGGCAGTGGAAAAAGGGGGACTTTTAAAGCTCGACGAAAGCACAGTGCTGGCCTCCGGCACTGCAGCTCTTAGTTTTCCTCAGCAGCTAGCGGAAGTCGACGGATCATGGAATAAAGTGATCGGCGGCGAGGCGAAGGTTACCGGCGGGTGGCGAAGAGACACGATCCGAAAAGGGAAACACCGGAGGAGGCTCAGACAAGGCTGGCGCGGGTGCATCGTAGCCATATGGTCGTGCAGGAGCCCGAAAGGAGCCATTTGCAGCCGGTGGCGGCAGAGCCCCGCAAAGTGTCCTGGCCGGCCACGTGCGTGGCAGATAGGGCGGTTATCCGATGTGCGCCTCGGGTTAAGAGCGGGAGAGCGAAGCCGAGGCACCAGTCAAAGAGGGGGCGCGACAGTGCAGTGAAAGCTGCGGAGGAGAAGAGCATGCGTTGAAAGAAGCGTAGGCGGCGGGGAAGGTAGGGCGCCGCGGTTGTAGCAGAGCTTCTGCGTACGTGAGCGTGACAGGCGAAGTAGGGAGAATCGGTTCAGTGATCTGCGGTTAAACCTTATGTGACGGTTGGGAGATGAACGCTAAGGGGGATAGTTGGCGGGCAACCTCTTCACGAATGAAATAATTCAGCTCATTTAGCAATTACGGCTGGTCGAGGCCCCCAAACGACATACCAGCGAGGGGCTCTACAGGGTTCAAAGGACAGCGGGTGGAAGCGCGTTGTCGACGCTGTTTATCATAGCTGAGGCGAAGTGTGGTCACCTCGGCCACAGTCTGAGGGTTTTTTGCGAGCAGGATCTCGAAAGCGTCGTCCTCGATGCGCTTCGTGATGTGGTGCATTTGTCGCATTCGGACATCGACGGGTTGAGACGAGGGCAAATGTCGACAACGATGTCCTCAATGTAGCTAATGAATGTCTCGCCGGTTTTCTGGACGTGAACACGTATCCGCTGTTAGGCGCGAAGCTTACGAACTGCAGGCCGGCCAAAGGCGTCCGCAAAGTCAGTTTTATATGCCGACAAAGTTGTAAGGATCGGTTCGTGGTTCCTGAACCACTAAATGGCAACATCCGCCAGATAGAAGATGACAGTCGAAGGTTTGACGATGTCGTCCCAGATGTTATAGCGGCTTACGCGGTGGTACGTGTAGAGTCAGTCGTCGATGTCTTCATTGGCGTGGCCGCGGAAGAGGGGGGGGGGGCGTTGCCGAGTGGTACCGGAACAGATGATGTTAGCGGGAAGGGTCGGTATGGTCCAGCTGAGTTCGTCGGGCATATGTTCTGCCGGCGGCAATGTTCTGATACGAAATTCCAGGATGAGGATCCAGTCGCACCTCCTTCAAATGTAAGTGGCTAGGGAGTCTCAGCGTTGTTTTTAACGAGTCTCTCAATTAGGTCATATATATTAAAAATATCTGTGTAAAAACGAACAAAATTAATGGTGTTATATGTTAGCAGAGGAACTCAGTTCCGCCAAGAGCGAAAATACTAACTTACAAAGCATTGCCACGTATAACTTATTGCCTCGTGGTTTGGGAGACGAAAACCAAGCAGAATAAAATCAAAATCCTACCGTGTAAAATATGAGCAATTCGATTAATAGTAAATACAACGTGGTGTACTCATACGGCCGACTATGTCATAAGGTGCAATGCCATGAAGGTACAAATTAATTTCTTTGTATAAAAATGCTGTTTCGGCTGATAATGAATTTATTTTATCAGGCCTCAAGCTCACTCGTTCTGTTTCAGCCTTCAATACACGGCTCGAAATCACATGGTCCATACCTTTCTGCTGCACTACTTGTTGTAAGCAGTCACCGGCATATAATTTAGCTCGCTATCTTAATATTCTTCAAGAGAACATTGTACTTAAAGAGACTTCAAGGAGTGAATAAATCACAGTTATTCACATTTTGAATCTGCATAGAAAGGACAGTACGATTATAACAAATATGTACAGTCGCCAAAGAAGTATACGGGACGTGGGTGTGCGGAAAAAAATCTATTTCGACGCAGGAACGCGAGCGAAATGCCTGAAATGTGTGAAGGAAGTCGGGGCCTACATGCTCCTTCCTCTGGTAACAATATCAAGCTACTGTTTAGAGAGGTAAATCTACAATAAACGTTTTTCAAAGAAATCCCGTATTCTGTAAAGTTTTTTTTTTCACAGTTAATGAGTGCTGATTGCAAATTAATTTCTGAATATAACACCGCAGATATTTTGTGTCTATATTTCTTTCCTTTTTGTGACTGCGCTCTTCCGCTGCTCTTGTGGCCTCTGCCACCCCGGCAGTGGGTGCAAAGTGGTTTTCAATCTGCATCAACGCAACTTTTTTCACTGCGTCCTGTCTACCTTGTTACTTACGTAATCTTTAGAGAATCTAATGCAGCGGGTCAAAGACAATTATATAAGCCATGTCTGTGATGGCTGTGGCGAATTTTCTGCCCTTCTTGTCGTCATTGCAATATCCCCAGAGGTGCTACTCGCGTAAAAGTCTGCTACTATGAGGAGTGGGGACTTTTGGGCAATTGGCGGCTGCTTTCGAAGGCGACCCTACTTGCTCAATGCAGCGTCAAAAGGTATTGCGCGCTGTTGCATCGCCCTAGCGTCCGTATCGCTCCATGACGACACTCCACATGCATCGCGCAGCGGTGCTGCTTTCTAAATTGTAAACACTGACATAGCTAACACCAACTGCCGGCTACAAGTGTATAATAACGACTTGGCACCTATCTGTAATAGGTAGAAATTCAGCTATTAGAATTTAGTCAAGCACTCTACTGGTTCACATGATTCGCATGATTTCTGACGTACGCCAGCGCTTGTATTAATACATGCCACAAAACGCTCTGTTTATATGAAACACCTGGCATATGCTGTACAATGGAAAGGCATCAGTTGTAGACCCGAGAAAAATTCCGCTTGTTATCAGAGAGGAAAATTGAAGCGGTTTTCACGCAGTGTTCCCGCAGTCTAGTCATTCTTTCAGGTTTAGCGGTTTATTGCATGAATTACTGTTTACTTATCATGATGACAACAGTGTCGTTACGATAACAGTGGCAATACTCGTCATCGGTACACATGAGGCAGTGGCTGCCGAGGACAGTCTCATAATTTTTCGCTTTATCTGCGTTTTTACGTGCTTGGCATAGTGGCTTAGGCTTTTATTTGCGCGCCAGTCTGTTTGGAGAACATAAAACATTCCGCTGCCTAAAGAAATTCCGTGGACAACCCTCTCTGTGGAAATGAAGTATGATGTAGTTTCTTGAGCCTAAAAATTCTCACAGCTGTGACTGTGATGGTGCGGAGATTCATTTATTTATTTCATTACTATCAGGGCCATTGAGGCGTTACAGATAGGAGTGGTAAGTGATTAATCAAAAGCAAATACAAAAGGAGAGATATTAAGATAGATAATGAAGAAGCGCAGATTTGAATGCTTCTGGTTCTGAGATGCAGACGATGCAGGCGGGCAGGTGGTTCCAGTCTGAGCTGGTCTTGGACAGGAAAGAATGAATGTACTGGTTAGTTCTACAACTTGGAACACTCACTTTGAATCGGAGATCAATACGGGATGATACATAACTTGCAGCAATGAAAAGAATTTGTTTTAACGATTCATTTGTGTAATATATTTTGTGGAAAGTGAAAAGTCTAGAAAGATCACACCGCAGTGAAAGATTTGGAAGGTCCAGAGTTCGCTTCATGAGAGTGATGTTTGACGAACGAGAGTAGTTAGACAAGATAAAACGGGCTGAACGATTCTGAACACATTCTAAGGCATTAATCAGTGACTTGATGTTAGGATCCCATACCGAATGCGCATATTCTCGTTTAGATCGGGCGACCATTTTGTACAGAAGTAGCTTTAATCTATCCGGAGCAAGTGAAAAGTTACGGCGAAGGAAACCGAGCATGCGATTAGCATTGTTTGTTATGTGCTCGATATGAGTTTTCCATTAGAGGTCATTTGTAATGTATACGCCAAGATACTTATACGCAGAAACAAAAGCAAAGGGGGAGCCAATTAGAATTTATGGATGCGGGATAGCTTTGTATGTTATTCGTGTTACTTTCACTGATTTACATTCAGATACATTAAGCTTCATTAGCCAAGTGTCGGACCAAACAGAAATGATATTAATGTCAGATTGTAGAACTAAGGTATCAGATGGGTTGGAAATTTCTGTATATTGCACAGTCGTCAGCGAACAGCCTGATAGATAATGTTATGAGATCAGGAAAAATAATTAATATAGATTAGGAAAAGGAGAGGCCCTAGAACAGATCTTTCAGGAACGCCCGATGTTACTGAAGAAACGAGAATTATGGTCATTAACGGTTACATACTGAGCACGACCGGCTAAAAAACACTCAATACAGTTTAATACATTACTATATATGTTTAGTTGGCTAAGTTTGAGAAGTAGAAGAGGATGAGAGACGGTATCGAAGGGTTTAGCAAAGGCAATTAATGTGCAATGAACAATCGAAGAACAATCCAAAGTTGCAAAAACGTCATTAGTAAATGCGATTAACTGTGTTTCACATGAATGATTTTTTCGAAAACCATGTAGATCGGCTGTAAAAAAATTGGACTGGAGGTGACTCATGAAGGCAGAATAGATTATATGTTCAAGTAATTTGCATGAAATAGAAGTTAATGATATTGGTCTGTAGTTTATAGGGCTGTGCACATAATCAGACTTGTGTACTGGAACCACCTTGCCCACCTTCCAGTCGTCAGGGAGCATGCCGGCCTGCAATGATTGAGTAAAAATTTCGGACAACACAAGTAAAGAATAAGTAATAGGGTTTTCAACGTCTTGTTGCTGATACCATCAGCGCTTACAGAAGATGAAATTTTAGCATTATCAATAAGTTTGTAAATTCTCTCCCAGTCAATGGTGATGGCATTCATTCATTATGAGTCAAACGTTAGCATGCAGGGAAGAGTAACTGGTGTAGTGGTTACAAAACGTAGAGAAAATGTACGATTTAATAATGTACAACATACAATCAGTGGGACCAGGGCACCTTGTTTATCTCTCAGTATCATATTGCCACGTGCCTAACGCACAGCGCGGCCTCCACGCTTAGTCGAAAACGACGACGAAGCGGTGGTTGGCTTTCGAGGCGCTCTGGGTCGGTGACCTTGACCCTGGCTCTCTAATTAAAAAGCTCTCAGCCTTGGGTTCTTGCCGACGCCTACCTGCACGGCTTCTACTGGTGGAGGAGCGGCCGATGCACTCTTCTGCAGAAGATTCGACGCGCCCGCTTCTTGTGACCACCCCTGTCCATCGTGCCAGCCGGAGGATCCGAGGCCTGTCCCCCGACGTCTTATATCGCGACGGCGCACCCTCAACTGTCACTCCGCTCATGGCGACGCCACTGCCCGCCATGACTATGACTGTACCTTCAGCCAGCCCCACCTATCTGACCCTTTATCCCACGAACACCTAAGCCCTTTCACGGTGACCAGTTCGAAGATGCCGAGGACTGGTTGGACCACTATGAACGGGTTGCGACCTTCAACTGCTGGGACGACGCGATCAAGATGCGTAACGCGTATTTCAGCCTTGAAGACACTGCCCGCACGTGGTTCGAAAGCCGTGAGGTTACCTTGTCTACGTGGCCGGACTTCCGACGTCAGCCCCTGACTACGTACGCCAACAGTGTCCGCCGGGAGAGCGCGGAGCATGCCCTGACCTCTCGAATTCAACTTCCAAATGAGGGTGTTGCAATGTACATAGAGGATGTGAAGCGTCCTTGCCGTCGCGCCGATCCAGCCACGAGTGAAGAAAAAGCTGCGGCACCTGATGCGCAGCGTAAAAGACCAGCTCTTTTCCGGCCTCGTACGGAACGCGCCCAACACCGTCGCTGAGTTTCTGGCCGACGCCGTGCAAATGGAGCAATTGCTGCAGCTGAGGTCCACTCAGTACGCCCGGCAACTGCATCCAGTGCCGACGCTGTACATGTGGGACCGGTTTGGCCCCACTCCCGGGATGAACCCGAGCTCCCTTCGCGAACTCATCCGTTCCGTGGTCCGCGAGGAGCTGCAGCACCTTCAAGGAACATTTGCACCTCGAATCGATTCCGTTACTAGCGTCATCCGCGAGGAAGTTCAGCAGGCGCTCAGAGCACAAGCCGCTGCGGTCGTGCCGGCGCTGCAACCGGCCCCATCTGATCCCGCGCCGTACGCGGCCCCTGTTGAGCCAGTCACGTACGCGGACGTCTGCGCCACCCAGCCCTATTTCCTGGGCCTTCGCCTTACACCCCTCCAGTGGTCGTGGTTCACGCTGCTCAACCGCTTCCTTACTGCCCTGGCTCATCGGCGCCAGGCACCGCGGAATACTGATCTCTGGCGCAGTCCGGATCAACGCCCGCTCCTCTACCACTATTGTGAAGCCGGCAATCGCTACCCGCGGTGCCCATGTCGCGAAATGGGTCTGCGCGGATTTTCTCTGGACCGTCCCCGTCCATGACCTGGAGAGCATCATCAGGACATCGCCGAGTATGTCGCCCGCCAGCATAGTTCCGAGCTTCATCTACGCCACCCGTCTCCTCGCCGCGTGTCGTGCTCGCCTTCTCCACGCCGGTATTCGACTTCTGAGTCCCGTTACGCCTCAGCACAACGTGGTTTCTCAAGCCCTCATCGGGAAAACTAGCTCCGGCAACCTTTGGAGGCGAGCCCGCCGAACGTCGATCCGCCGCAAAGCTTCCAACCGCCGCAATGACCGACTCGCCCCGACGTCGAACGCCGCATCGCCGACCAGTTTTCCCCGACACGCCACCCGAATCATCCTGACGCCGCAACCCCAGTCGCTGACCAGCTTCCGCCGCCGCACCGATTGAGTCACTCCCAACAGCCATCGACAGGCCGCGCTGAAGGCAGGATCTCCTTAAACATCCCTGTTCTTGTCGACACTAAGAAGGTCAGCACGCTGGTCGATACGGGCGCAGATTACTCCATCCTTACTGGACGGCCGGCCGACATGTTGTCGCATCGCTCGGTATGTGTGCGGCCCGGGTTACGGTTCAAGGCTGCACCTTCGTCGCCACTTTTCTTGTTCTGCGCGAATGTTCTTGCGATTTCATCCTTGGCATCGACTTTCTTCGCGAGCACGATGCTATAATAGACCTCCCGAACCGCTTGGTGACCTTTTCTACCAAAACGGCCAGAGCAAATCCGGCGCACCAGGGTTATCGGTCCGCCCTGCGAGTCGCCGACGATAAGGTTACGGTGCCCCTCCGTGCCAGCATTCTCGCTAGAGTTACCTGTGACGAGCCACACCGGGGACTCCGAGTTGTCGAGCCTAATGTCTCTCTCGTACTCACTAAGGGGATTGCCGTGGCACGAGGCTTTGGCTGTCTTCATGACGGTTGGACAGAGGTCCTTGTTACCAACTTTTGCAATGAGCATCGACATCTATTCCGTGGCACAGCCATCGCTTACTTCGACCATGTTCAGGAAGTGGCCGGATGCTTTGCTTGCGAGAAGGGCACGCCTGGAGGTGATGCAGAAGTGCTCAACGACAACATAAATCTGGTCCTTTCATCCGCTGAAAAAGGGCAACTCCTAGGCCTCTTGCGGGAGTTTCGTGCGTGTTTGACGTCGTCGTCTAAAGTGTGAGAAACGTCGGTAGTTAAACGCCGCATCATCACGCATGAAGGACCTCGACCCATCCATCAGCAGCCCTATCGTGTGTTCCCTCGGGAGCGAGATGGTACACAAACACAGGTCAAAGAGATGCCCACGGATAGCGTCATCCAACCGTCAAGCAGCCCATGGTCGTCTCCTGTCGTCCTCATGAAGAAGAAAGAGGGAACACTGCGATTCTGCTTCGACTATAGGAAACTTAACAGCGTTACAAAGAAAGACGTGTATCCGCTGCCACGTATCGATGACTCCCTCGACCGTCTTCGCCAAGCCAAGCACTTCTCTTCGGTAGACCTCAGGAGCTGTTATCGGCAGATAAAAGTTGATGAGAGGGACCGTGAGAAAACCGCCTTCATCACACCGGACGGCCTGTACGAATTTCGCGTCCTCCCATTCGGGCTCTGCTGCGCTCCGGCCACTTTCCAAGGAATGATGGACAGCGTCCTCACAGTTCTGAACTGGCAGACATGTCTTGTTTATCTTTACGATGTGATAATCTTTTCCGCAACGTTCAAGGAACATCTGCACCGCCTCAGAACTGTCCTCGAAGCCGTTCGTTCCTCCAAACTCTCCTTCAAACCACAAAAATATCACTTTTGGTTCACCGACTTGAAGTTTCTTGGGCACGTCATTAGTGCTGATAGAATCCAAGCTGACCCAGAGAAGCTTGCTGTCGTTGCTGCCTTTCCGGTCCACGTTCACAAAAAAAACAGTACGACGTTTCCTGGGCCTGAGCTTCTAATATCGACGCTTCATTAGAAACTTCGCCTAGCTTGCCCGCCCTCTAACGCTCCTTGCACGTAATGATGCATCATTTTTTTGTGCAAACCTTGAGAGAGAGAGAGAGAGAGGGTTTATTGATAAGAAAGGCAGAGAGGTTGGCCTGAAAAATAAATATCTGGCCTGCTACTCTGCTCTGGGGGACGGGAAGAGGAGATAAAAGAAGGTCACGATGGGGGACGATGATGATGGGAGGAGGCAGATGAAAAACTACTTTAAAAAAAACACAAGGCACACTTTCTGACATCACAAACGCGAGACAAGGTCCGTGTCGCTCAAAAAGCGTGAGAGCGCTCGCGTTGCCTTTACAGTTCTAAAACTATCTGGCCAAGCGCCGAGGATCAAATCCTCAGAGAGGAGCGATGTGTCCATAGGCTTCAGAGCAGATGCGAGTATGAGTCTTTCACGTGCATACGCTGGACACGCCACTAAAACATGTTCTATAGTCTCTAGCACGCCACATGTGGCACATTCCGGGGAGTCCGCTTGTCCTATTAAGTGCAAGTATTTGCGCGTGAATGCCACGTTTAAACGTAGTCTACGGATAACGCATGCAATAGGGCGAGGTATTCCGCGAGGAACTGAAAAGGTCATCGTCGGATCTGGCCGTTTAAGGCGGATGTGGCGGGTGTCTGGCAGGGCCCAGTAACCTAGCCGTCGCCCTCCTCATCAATTCCGAAAGGAGACAAGTTGTGTCCACTATAGAGAACGGTACAGCTGTACGCAGGCCACTGCTGAAGGCGCTCCTTGCTTCAGCGTCGGCGGTCTCATTTCCATCGAGTCCGCAGTGTCCGGGGATCCACTGAAACACTATACGGTGGCCGTTTCCCTGAGCAAATGATACGAGACTAATGATATCAAGAGCCAGAGCTTGGTAGGCTGTGTGGCGTAGGAAGCATCCTAAAATGTGTAGCGCAGGTTTACAGTCGGTGAAAATGCACCACTCCTGAGGCGGTTCTCCGCAGATGTGGCGAATCGATTCCCGAAGGCCCACAAGCTCTGCAGCGGTTGAAGTAGACTTGTGTCCCCAAATGAATCTGCGGGTCGTCTGTTGTGCAGGGATTGCGAAAGCTGCTGTTGATGCATTTGGAGACGCAGATCCATCCGTGTAGACGTGCACACATTTGTGGTATTCTGACCAGATGTAGGCAAGTGCGAGTTGCTTCAGTCCGCTAACCGGCATCGCAGACTTCTTGATTATGCCAGGGACATGCAGGCAGACTGAAGGCTGAGCCATTACCCATAGGGGCTGCAAGGAATGATGCGGCAGGGCATAGTCTGATGGCAATTCCGAGCGATGGAAGCGCAGTGCGCGTGCAAAACTGCTGTCCGGTCGCTCATCAAAAATCTTCGTCAGCGGGTGACAGCAGTGCCGTGTAAGCGCACGTAAATATACATGAAGTGGTTTGTGTGACAGGTAGACCAATATTGGGCACGCACGAGATTCCTCAATCGTGCCTTTGTTCGAGGCACAACGTGGTAATCCGAGGCATATCTTGAGCGCCTGTGCTTGGACACTCTCTAATGTCCGCAAGCAGGAAATACTCATGTTAGAGAGTACAGGAAGGCTGTAACGAATGTAGCCAATAAAGAGGATATAGTAAAGTCGAAGCAAGGAGCGCTCCGTTGGGCCACATTTAATGCCTGCCACAAAGCGAAGCACACGGCAAAAAAGAGTGAGTCTTTTCTTTAGCATGTTTATATGCCTCGAACATGACAGATCGCGGTCAATGATAATGCCCAAAAATCTGTGGTGGGAGACGTATGGTATTGCAACCCCTTGAAGAGTTACCTGGTAGTGGCAGACAGACTTGCGCGTGAATGCGACCACAGCCCATTTTTCAGCTGCCAAGTGCAAACCCTGACGCCGTAGGTACCTTGAAGTAGATGACACGGCACGTTGTAATCTCGCACGCATTTGCGGACGTGTCGAACCCGACATCCAGATGCAGATATCATCAGCATAGGCGCTGATGTGAATGTTAGTGGGAAGTTCATTCACCAGTCCAATCAATGCCACGTTAAATAGGGTTGGGCTAAGAACTCCTCCCTGAGGAACTCCACGGCAAACCTGATGACGGGTAGTCTCCACATCAGGCGTAGACATGTAAACAGACCGGCCGTTGAGGTAGCTCCCAATCCACGAATACATCCGGCCGCCAACGCCAATGTCGTCAAGGGCATCAAGGATGCGTCATGAAGTACATTATCGTAGGCCCCTTTGATGTCCAAGAAGACAGCAGCGACGAGTCGGCGACTACGTTTTTCATGTTCCACTGTCGATATGAGGTCGATTACGCTGTCAATCGAAGAACGTCCCCTCCGGAACCCGGTCATCATATCCGGATAGAGAGCATTCTGCTCTAAAAAACATTCGAGCCGCGCCAGCACCATTCGCTCCATAACATTGCCGACGCAGCTTGCTAGTGCAACTGGCCGGTATGAGGTAAGCTCATAAGGAGGTTTGCCAGGCTTGAAAAGTGCAACCAGGCGACTGGTCTTCCAGTGTTCTGGAGCGATTCCGGAAACCCATGTATCATTGTAGTAACTGAGCAGCACAGTTCGGCCTTCCATGCCAAGGTGAGAGAGGGACGCGTACGAAATCCCGTCAGGACCAGGTGCAGATGCACGCCTACACGAGGAAAGAGCAGCTTCTAGTTCAGGCATATTGAATAGCATGTCGTAGTGGTCATCTGGTGAAGGTGGTACAAAAGCCTCCAAACTGGTTGATGGTACCATAGTTGTGCCCACAACCATTTTGCAGAATTCTTCTGCTACCTCTACATTATTACGGCGTTGGTAAATAGACATGGCATGGAAAGGATAGCGTTCCTGCGGGGGTGAACGCAAGCTCCTGGCTACATGCCAAATACGCGACAGTGGTTTGCGAGGGTCCAGCGATGAACAGAACTGCCTCCAACGTTGTCTCCCTAGTCTCGCTAGGTGGCACTTTATTTGTCGTTGAGCTCGGCGACAAAGGCCAAGATCATACGTGGATTTGGTTCATCTGTATTTCCTTTCGGCGCGCCGACGGACTGCGCGTAGTCTTTCGAAATCCACATCAATAGTAGACCCTGGCGTAGGCGCACATATATACCGCGTGGTCTCACTGAGAGAGGACGCAATCAGGCCTTCTATTTTAGATGGTGTTGAGAGGTCCACACAGGAAATCTTCACGGACGACCTAAAGGCAGGCCAGTCTGTATATCGCACGCGAGACGGAGTAGTAGGTGCGTACCACTTGACGCAAACATACGTTGGAATGTGGTCACTCCCATGTGTTTCCACGTCACTGCACCAGCTGACGTAAAACTGGAGACTTGCTGAAACAAAAGCCAGATCCAAGCAGCTGCTGTACGACGTGCCACGCAGAAACGTAGGTGAACCACCGTTGATAATGATGAAGTTCTGGGAGTGCCAAAAAGTAAAACAGGTTCCTGCCTCGGTTATTCATAACAGCACTGCCCCACTCACTGAGGGTGATGAGCATTAAAATCGCCCACTATGATATGAGGAGCTGGACAACTCTGGATGGCTGAATATAGGTACGAAGTATCAACGGCATCTCTAGGTGGAATGTAGGCACCGATTGTCGAAAAGACCCGTCCTTTTAGCGTGACTGTCAAACAGATGTAATGGTTTGTGTTGTGTGGCTGTAGAACTTGGCGGACGTGCGCAATGTCTTGGCGTATGCAAACTAATACTTTGCTAGTTTCGTCTTCTGTGCGAGACCACAGCAGCACGTATCCAGAAAGGCGGAAAGGCGACGGCATGTTGGGCTCACATATAACCAGCACAGGGAAGCGGTACTTGTGGACGCGTTGCCGGAAGTCACTCAGACGACCTCGTAGGCCTCGGGCATTCTATTGCACCACTACACTACGGCGCACGTGCATTGGCACAGATGAGGTGGGTTTTGGTTGTGCCATAATGAATTACTGCAACGCCGCCAAGAGCGGCTCAAGTGCATCCAAAAACTGCACAACAATCTTTGCTGTTGGCGTGTTAATGCCTGAAAGCAGCACTTGAACACACAAGCTTTTTTAACATTATGCTCACATCCTGACCTTCGGGCTTGCCAACAGTGTCAGCTGGAGTGACAGCCGGTCTTGGTCTTGCCATGGCGATCTCCTTGGATGGCAGAGCAGGCCATTCAGCATCAGAGGAAGAAGGTAACACAAACGCATCAGACTGAGCTACTGCGGTAACATGGGACATGGCCGCAGACGTCTTGTTATCGTTGTTAGGCTCATGCTGCTGTGCCGGCTGAGCTGATACTTCCTGCGACTGTGGTGCAGGTGGACTAGAATTGTGTGGAACCGGACGACGCCGCCGGGAACGGTATTTGCGGCGACGAATACGCGCCGCCGCTTCTTGGTGGGTCGAATTGTCCTTCAGCATCTTTTTTTCAGGATGAGTGTTTCGTTTTGAAGCTTAGGGCAGTCCTTAGCTGTAGCTTCATGGGCACCCGAGCAGTTGGCGCACTTTATAGTCTCCGTCGTGCAGGTGTCATGCTGGTGCATCCCGCCGCATCGACGGCAGGATACCTCATTCGTGCAAACAGCACTCACATGACCTATCTTGTTGCACTTGTGGCACTGAACAGGTTTGGGAACATACAGGCGGACAGGATGCCTCACATAGCCCACCTTGACGTGGGATGACAGAGCGTCAGTTTCAAAAACTAGTTTGACACACTTGGAGCGCCCGAAACGATGAATGTGAACAATCCGGGCCGTAGATTTAATCAGCGACCAGAGGTCCTTGTCAGCTATCTCCGGGTCAACATCAGTGATAACTCCAGTGGTTGTCCGCTTCCCGTAAGCAACGTAGGAGCGGACCGCCATGCCACCGAGGACGCTAGTTTCTTTCAGCTTGTCTACTGATGCCTGAGATGTAACATCTACTGTCAGGACATTCTTCCATGCATTAATTCTGACTTCAGAGACTTGTCCCGGAACAACCCGGTCGAAATACTGGGTTAGCCGCAGTCTGTTAATGGTGTTCAGATTAGCTGTCTGCGTTGTAGGAACGAAGACCACTGAGAAGACACCTATCTGGTCAACATTCCTCGTAGGCAACTCACCCGCTGTCGATGTCCGGCGCAACTTCCTTTTCAGGCGGCGCGACTCAACAAGCGTGAAGCTGCTGCTGTTAGAATCCATCGCTGTCACCGCGGATTCATCAGACGAATCTGGAAGCTCCACATCAGCACTAGAGTTGCCACCTGGTAGAGCCGCAGTCTTGTCAACGGCGACCACGGGAGGACGCAGGGGTGGTACTCCCGCCATCCCGAAGGATGACGAGGACACAGTTCACGCACAAAAGCAAAAAACTGCAGAAAAGTGCAAGAGCTCAAACAAAGAACGTTCGGCACCACCACTTCTTTTTCCTCTTGAAGCAACCTTGAAACCTTGAAGCGCAAAAACAATGCCGAAGATTACAAACCAACTAGGCCCATTTGAAGCTCTTCTTAGAAAAAAGAAAACGAAAGAAATTTTGACTGACTTTATTTCATGAAATTTGTGTTCTCCGCGCCGCACAAGCTGTAAAAACTGTGTAGGTAGGTTGACCTGTAGGTGTCTAAATGGCTGCTGCCTGATATTGAGCGCTGCGGTGAGAACATGTCCCACACCTGAGCCTTCTGGGGCAGGGAATGCCGTCGGCGAGAAGCCTCATCTGATTGACGCTGACCACTTGCGCTGATGTTTAAACCGAATACGTAGAGCTCCCTGTGGTGAGCAGCCGCAAAAAACTGTCTGTTCTAGCCGCGTGGTCTGCTAGCGTCTCCTACGGCGCACGGCGATCCGACCGTGAGCGCTGACGTAAACAGGGTCCCTTCCATGTATGGTTGTCTGTAAAATAGCCGCATCATTATTACCGGTTGCTTAAAAGGCTTAAGGTTTTATTTCACTCACCTCCCTGGCAGTCCTAGCATAATGAGATGAGAAAAGTGGGGGTGGGGACACTCGAGCTTCGCTTTCAAGGGTATGACGCGAAAGCGTTAATGACTCCGGTCATCGGTTCCTCTCGCCCACGAAAACAAGGACACTGTTTCCTCTTTCACAGTCACAACCACCATGTAAAACCCAACAGGACATATACGAAAGCCCCGCTTCAACGAAGCCGTAAGAACGTGGCTGCGAGGCCTGGCGGTTAGCTTGTATGACTGGCAACCCAAGGGCCAAGAGTTCGCTTGGCGAATAAGTTTCCTCAATTTTCTATTCAGTGTAATTCGTTTTGTTTATGTACTTGCATGTAGTAGAGACTTTCGAGACATCTTGAGACCAACTAATTACCAGTTTTGTATTGTTTTATTCATTTTTCAAATCCGCCGCTCAACGTGCGACGCAGCCACCTTTTCGGACAATCCGGATTTTTCGCTCACAACGCCGACAGCTAGACCGAGAACGCCTGATTTTGCGGTAAATGGGATAGTTAAAGCTGCCGCTTTAAAACGCAGGACCACAGCTGTACGGCGAGCAAGGGAGGCTACCACTCTACTTCAAGCCGATTTAGCATATGCATTGTGGCACAAAGGTCAACGAACAAACGAAGAAAAGAAAAGTGCAAATTGCTTGCAGCTTTCTCGTTTCTCCTGGCTTTTTTTCGCCACCAATGGAATGCGTGTTATTAAATGCCAGAGCGTCCAAGCACCTAGCGTCGTCAACCGCTTCATTTGCAAGCGCTATGTCCCTTCGCGAGTGCACCTTACGCTAGCCGACATTATAGCGAAAAGCGCTAGCAGACGATGGCAGGAGCAAACTTAGAGTAGCGACAGCAGCTAGCTCTTCGTCTCTAGCCCGCATTTCTAATAATATCCGAAAGTCTCGCGGCGCTAGGAATTTCTTCTCAAACAGCGAAGACAAACTCAACAGTGTAAAAATTTTGACCAGGTTGCTCACAGCGGCCTATAAAGAACTCATTTACGGTTTTAAACTCTCTGATGCAGAATGCGTATGGTGAACGTTTAATACAGTTTACTGGTTACTGGTGTAAAAATCTGGGACACGTTAGCCATTTCTCACAAAGAGTTGCGAAATTTTGTTGGTGCACTTAACACTTGATAGTGGCGGCGTTTTCACCATTCTATCTTTTGCCAGCATGCCCAAGTACACATTGTTTTTGGAGGGTTGTTAGCACTGGGAGTGCCGGAGCTTTGACATGCAACAGTTGCTTTCGTGCTATTTATCAGACAGGGGAAAGAAAGTGATGGGTTATGGGGGTTTGTCATCCCAAAGCCGCTCAGGCTACGAGGGACGCCGTAGTGAAGGGCTCCGGAAATTTCGACCACCTGGGGTTCTTTAACGTGCACTGAAATTGCACAGCACACAGTCCTCTAGAATTTAGCCTCCATCGAAATTCGACCGCCGCGGCCGAGACCCAACCCGCTTGTTTGGAGTGAGCAGCCGAGCGCCATAACCACTGAGCCACCACGGCGGCCGGAAGGGGGATGAGGGGCTGGTTACATGAGGCGTGTCCGGAAGATAAGAATATACTACGCGCCACCCGGTCAGTTGTTAAGCCTGTTGACAGGTGGGAGCAATGCCATATACATTTAACCTAGGCTTGCTCTCTCGTCCGGTTTACAGGGCTTCACTACCGTAAGCCTGAGTTGCACGTTTACGTATATCTGCGATGATCCAGGATGCTGCCAAATGAGCGGGGAAATCCGTGACCTTTTGCATGCACGCAACAGACTGTCCACTGCGGGCCCTTCACAGTCTGACTTGTTCTGTTTATGCTGAAGTCAACAGTGGACAGAATATGGTAAAATGGGGCAGTGAATTCTCGGCAGGCAGAGCCGATGGCCGATGTTCAAGGCAAAAAAAAAAAAAAACTCGCGGGAACCCGGCTCTTCCCACTGACAACCTTACTTGTAATATCGGAGATGGATTTCCGTAGAATAGGAGGGTGACAATCAAGCATATTTCATGAACTGTAACTCCATTCCTATTGGCACAATAATTAACTGGGCTGCATGTTGAAAAACCTTGGAAAAGTTACGGCAATTCATGTAATGCAAACAGGAGGGACTGCTGACAACTGGTGTTTCCCTGCTACATGAGAGCGCCCGAGGCAACACCGCACACGCTGTCGATATTAAGGTAGCAGCATCCCACTGCTGCCACCAGTTGTTGGGATTCAGGTAGCGTGACTGGGTTGGAGAAGAGACGAGAACGATCCGAGGAAGAAAACTTGGAAAACTTTATACAAAGCCTATTTTCATAATGTACACGTAAGGGCAACTCAGAGTGCCTCTCAGTAAAGGGGGCTTCACAGCAGTCGGGAGTCTTTCCCAGCAAAGGGTGTCTCTCAAGAGGGAGGGGGGGCGCTCTCCTCCGGTACCAAAACCAGCAGCTCCTTAAATACTCTTCTTATTCCCCAGATCCCTAGCTGGGGAATATAGTTCGAAGAATGATGTCCAATCACACGATGGCACTGATGGTGCCAACCACGGCAGGGCGGTCATGATATTCTCTCGCAGTTCGGTCGAGGGAAAGTTAACAGGACCCGGTAACATTGTCGTCCACGCGGCCTCCAGGTGGGCGCGCACGTGTGTCCGGACCGCGCCCATGTGGACCCTGTAGGTGCCTGCGTGACACAGGAATGCAGGCTGTCTCCCAGCAGGGGTTGAAAGATCTTGTACTGATGACCAGAACGCGGAACCTCTGTCGAAGGTGCGGCACTCGGGCAATTGTTCAACCCCAGCGTGACTGAAGAGGACAACACCGATCTTGTACTTCGTCGTCTGAGGACCAGAACGAATAGGTCGGGACGCTATGGTCATCGCTGCTTCCGGCATTCCTGTTCGAACACGTGCGGACGCTATTATCGTCGCTGCTTCCGGCATTCCTGCAGTCACGTCTCCCGTAGAGGGCTCACCCACCCTCGCGGTGGTCCTCAGGGAATCCTCCCCATGTCCAAATTCGCCGAACTCAACAGCAGCAAGGAAGCGCGAGCACAACAGCACCACCACCGCCAGATATTGCGCCCGGAAGATGAACTGCTCGCATGTAGCTCGGCTGACTGGGCGTGCCAGGAACCAGATGCTCTCTGGGAGTCTTCGGATGACCTTCAGTGCCGAAGATCGGCATCGCTTCCCCTCGTCAGATGGCCGTTTTGGGAAATTCTCCAATGCTTGCCAAAACGGATCGCAAGCGCCAAACCACACCCGACAAAAGCAAGTGCCCTCCGAACCCACTCATCTCGCAAGACCAAAACTCAGGACCAAAACTGCACTTAGCAAAAAACTTCAACTAAAACTTGAAAAGATGAAATGTTTTGCCTGAATGAACACATGGTGACTCCCGACGAGGTGTTTATACCGGGCACCTGTCCAAGGCGTGTGCTCCCGCTTGAGGCGCACTTGGATAGGAGAACAATACGCTAAATGAAATCAGGTTGGTGCTTAGAGGGCACGCGGTAAGGGAATAGGTGACTGGATTTCGCCGACATGGCGTTCAATTTTGCCCGCCCCAATACCTCAGAGTCAAGGTACGTTACACCACTCGCTCTTACTTATCCTTGGCCGAAATAAGGAAAACATACTCCTAGGTAAGTTACCTGATTATGAACATTACTGCAAAGAAAGTGGGAGATTGACGCTATTCATTAGGAAAAGAATATTAAATAAATCTCCAAAACTAAAATTTGGTGGGACATCTTCTTTTGGCAAAATTTTTACCAGCAAAAAGGCTCGGCTTAGCCCGTCGGCATTTGTGTGGAGCTTGCCTTTCTTCTAGCGAACCTCGAAGCTGTGGTGCTGGAGTGCCAGGCTCCACTTCAGTAGACGATCATTTTTGGGTGACATATTGTGCAGCCATGTCAAATGGCATTGGTCCGTTTCTACTGTGAAAAGGGACCCGGAGACGTAGCATGCCAGTTTGTCAAAAGCCCAAACGAGGCATGCGCATTCTTTTTTAGACGTGCTATACGCCTCTTCCCGCGTGCTGAGCTTGCGGCTCAAGTAAAGTACAGGCCGTGTGTGCCTGCCACCGCTTTCCTGGCAAAGAATAGCGCCTAACCCGCGGTCGCTGGCATCACATTGTATGATAAAGGGTTTCGAGAAATCTGGCTTTGCCAGTATTGGGCGCTCGCTTCGGGCCGCTTTCAGACTCTGAAATGCCTTCTCTTTCTTTTGGTCCCAAGAAAGATTTGTTAGGCTCACTTTTTCTCAGTGCGTCGGTCAGGGGGCTGGCTAAATCTGCGTAGTCCTTTACATAATGCTTATAACGACTGCTAGGCCAAGAAAAGCCATGAGTTTCTATTTTGTGCTTGGGCGACGGTACTCCACCACGGTAGCCACTTTGAGTTCTGCATGTTTGCGTTTCTGCATGTTTGCGTTGGCCTCATCCAACCACGTGCCCATTATACTTCACTTCGGCGCACCCCAGGTGTATTTTCCTGCCCTTACAGTTAAACCAGCCTCAAGCAGTAGGCTCAGCACAATACGTAGGTGTTTAATGTGCTCCTCCCAGTTTTGTGAGGAAACGGCCACATCGTCAAGGTAGGGGAGAACGGAATCTTCAAGTCCCCGCAGCAATTGGTTCTGAAAAATGTTCAAAATTATTACGGAACATTTTGCAAGCCGAAGCTTAATATTACAGGGCGCAATATGCCCGCGAGGGACACGAATGCTGCGTACCTGCTGGCGCGCAGTGAGTGGCACCTGCCAGTAACCACGAACTAAATCCAGTGTGGACATATATTCTGATTTAGCGACTGTTTCAACCCTCTCCTGGATGTTCGGAATGGGGTAGGTCCACTGTAATTGAATTCAGTGTCCGGTAGTCCACGCAAGGTCTCAGATTCTTGCCTGGAACCTCTACAATAATGATTGGTGACGTATAGTCACTTTCGCAAGGCACTATGACGCCAAGTTCGCACATACGGCGGATCTCCGTCTCAATTATTTATTTTCGTCTTGGAGACACGGTAAGGTTTGTTCCTGATCGGCTGTTCGCTGGACAGCTGAATGTCGTGTTCGACGAGAGTTGTTTTTCCTGGCTTGTTTGAAAACACCGCCTCAAAGTCGCGGACGACATTTTTCATGTCTCCTCGTTGACTTTCCGTCAAACTAGGCTCTCTGTCGTTTGAATTTAGCAGCTCATTCGCTGCCTGATTGTCCATATCTGGGACATAAGGTATGTCTAAAATCTCTTCCTCTGGCATGTTCAGCGCCATGTTAACCATGGCCTGACGCTGTACATTTGGCTTCATCAAATTACTGTGGATTATCCGATTGTGTTTGTTCTTCAAATTTACCTCATAGTTGGTGTGCGAAAGCTTGGACACCACCTTAGCTGGCCCTTCCCATTGCGCCTCAAGCTTGTTCCTTTTTGACGGACGCAGCCACATTACCTGGTCGCCAGATTGAAAGGTGCGCTTGCGTGCAGATTTGTGGTAGTACACTTTTGACATATACTGCGCTGCTCTGACGTTTGCTTCCACGATGTCTCTGGTTTTTTGCAAGTCTTTCCAGTAGCTTCAGGACGTATTCCACTACATAGGGATCCTCTCCGTAACCCTCCCATGACTCCATCAGCATGCGCAACGGGGTCCTCAAGTCACGCCCGTAGACTAGTTCAGCGGGGCTAAATCTTGTGCTTCAATGGGGGACGGATCTCATTGCAAAGAGTGCTGCTGGAATGCAGCCTTCCCAATCTCCCTTATGCTCAAAACACAGATACCTAAGTATCCGCTTTAGGACTGAGTGCATGCACTCGACTTGATTTGATTGAGGGTGGTGAATGGAACTGCGGATTATTTTAATCCCACACCGTTCAAAGAACTTTGTTGTCAAGCAGCTTGTGAACACGCTCCCGTTATCGCTTTGTATCTCTGCAGGGAACCCCACGCTAAATAAAATTGACAAAAGGGCGTCTACAACACATGCGGAACTTAGCTCCTTGAAGGGAATGGCCTCGGGAAATTTGGTTGTCACGCACAGTGAGGTGAGAATGTAGCGACAACCAGAGTTGGACGCTAGCAGTGTGCCTACAGTATATATCACAAGATGCCGAAAGGGCTCTGCAATGAAGGGAACTAGTGTCATGGGCGCTTTCCATTTATCCGTCGACTTGCCGACGCGCTGGCAGGTGTCGCAAGATTTAACAAGCTCTTCCACATCTTTCCAGCAGCGAGGCCAGTAATATTCGAGGGCTAATCTAGCTTTTGTTTTCGTTATGCCCAGGTGGCCCGCCAATACATTTCCGTGAGCGAGCTCTAGAAGCTGCCGCCGGTACTTCTCAGACACCAGGAGTTGCTCATATGCGCGTCCCTTTGAGTCGCAGTATTTCCGGTACTGAAGGCTTGATTTTTGATGAAAGCTGATGTTCTTTCTGGCGACTCTCTGTCTAACATTATTGCTTAGAGCTCTTAACGATGAGTCGCTTTCCTGATTTGAAATGGGTGCTTTCCTATCAACCTTAGTCAACTCCTCCCAACAAGTCGAAGCAGGTGTTAATATCGAATCCTTCGCGTTGGTTCCTGTTGCCCCATTCTATACGGAATCGGCAGTTCCTTGGATTTCATAAGCTACCGCTGGTTGAGGAACACCTTCATGGCCATGCTCATGCGGTTTAGACGGATCAGTTTTCCTGCAAGAATCCCCCGGCTGGTCGGGAGAATGGTTCCGTGCCTGCTCTTTTGTCGGAGCGCAGTCGAGTTTCTTTGCGAGCCCTCGCGCTCGAGAACGTGTTAGCGCCATGCAAGCCAAGCACGAGGGGAAAGAGAGACCTTTCTCTTTCAGCAGCTGCTCGGATTGTTTCGAAAACAGGTAGGGCAAGTGTGTCGGCAAGTTTGCGCTAACTGCCGCTTCTGTGTCTAGCCTGCCAAAAGTCCCCTCTAGAGTCACCATTGCTATAGGCAAGCATGCACTCTGTTCTTAGGCGACCTGCCTAATCCAGGCACATTCGCCGGTGTAGTCCGTGGAGGTAACACAGGACGGGTGAGCAACATCCATGGTAGCCGCTGAATCCCGCAGTGCTCTGAATTTCTTGCCATTTATCACCACGTCCCGCATGTATGGCTCCAGGAATTTAAGGCTTTGTTCCGACTCTCGCATGCACGCGAACGCCATTTTTTGCTGTTTGCAGTTCAATGAGATGTGACCCTCCTTGTTGCAATTATAGCGGACAATGGGCTTTCGCGCTTCAAACGCGTGAGCTCCAGGTGCCTGCTGTTTTGGCGAATCGGCAGATTTGGTTGACTCAATCTTTTTTTCGCAGCTCCTCCTTTTGATCCCGCATTCTCTGCTCGGTGATTCCGGCGTGCTGTTGGCACCTTTCGGTCGGGGATTCTCTTTAAATAGGTTTCTCTCTTTGCTAACCTGTTATCGTACCCTTCCTTGCTTTGGAGGTTTCGGCAAACGTACTACTCGTCTGCGAGCTGTGCCGCTTTGTCTAGGTCTATATCTGTTAGCCTATCTTGCAGCCATATCCTCAGATCTTCTGGATTCGCGCTATAGTACTGCTCTAGTGCGATGCACCCAGTACCTTGTCATGACTTCCGTGCACCTCAGCGGTCTTAAGCCACTCGTTTAAGTTGACTTTAAGCCGGTACGCGAAGTCAGTATGCGACTCTCCGCCTTTCTTTGCCTGCCTGAATTCCTGCCTAAAAGCTTCAGGAGAAAGCGGGTATTTTCTAAGCAGTGCAGTCTTTACCTTCTCGTAGTCATCACACTCTTCCCCTGACAGGCGAGCCACCACTTCGGCCGCCTCGCACGGAAGGAGGGGAAGTAACTTCTCCGACCAAGCGCTCTTGTCGATGTGCACCTTCCCGCATGCACGTTCGAAATTTACCAAAAAGAGTGCAATATCGCCTCCCACGCGGTATGGTGAGACGAGATCCTGCAATCTCTGCCTCCCTTGCTCCTCTACCGAAGCTACAGGATAAGACGCGCCATAATCCCTCCGTTCGACGCGATTTCGAGCTCCTTCATTTTTCGAGCATGTCTCTCGCTTTTTCCTCTGCCTCACGGACCTCCCGTCTTTCTTGAGCCAACCGAAGCACTTTTTCTTTCTGCTCGAACGACATTCGTCTTTCTTGAGCCAATCAAAGCTCTTCTTTTTCTTTCTTGCGTCCAACAATCCTCGTCGACCTCCTCAGTAGTCACCTCCTCCTGCCGCATAACCTCGAGAGTTTCTTTTCTTCTTTTCGCAGAACGTAGCGAAATCCCCACCTCCTGGAAAATTTCGAGCCGCTCCTGCACTTTAAACTTCTCCATCGTGAGTTCCACCATGCGTTAGCAAGCCCACTCAAACAAAAGCCGTGGCTTGAAGTGGACAAAACAGTTTCCCTAATTCAATTTCCCAGACAACCTGAATCCGCACCTAGCATCTGCCTGTGCTAGTACGGTCTGGCGAAATGAATGGAACACATTGGGCACTCACCCTGCCAAGGTATAGCTGATGCCCGTCAGTCCCATAGCTGCCGAGGTTCGTTGGAGCCGGTAACTTCACGTGGACGTCCCACAGCTGCCATCCAGTTGTCGAGATTCAGGTAGCAGCATCCCACCGCTGCCACCAGTTGTTGGAATTCAGGTAGCGTGATTGGGCCGGAGAAGAGACGAGGACGATCGGGGGAAGAAAACTTGGAAAAGTTTATACAAAGACTATTTACATATTATACACGTAAGGGCAACTGAGAGTGCCTCTTAGTAAAGCGGGCTTCTTAGCAGTCGGGAGTCTCTCCCGGCAAAGGGTACCTCTCAAGAAGGGGGGGGGGGGGTGACTCTCCTCTGGTACCAAACCAGCAGCTCCTTAAATACTCTTCGTATTCCCCAGATCCCTAGCTGGGGAATATAGTTCGAAGAATGATGTTCAATCACACGATGGCACTGATGGTACCACCCAAGGCAGGGCGGTCCTGATGTTCTCTCGCAGCTCGGCCGAGAGAAAGGGAACAGGACCCGGTCACGTTGTCGTTCACGCGGCCTCCAGGTGGGCGCGCACGTGTGTCCGGACCGCGCCCATATGGACCCGGATGGCGCCTGCGTGACACTGCAATTCAGGCTGTCTCCCAGCAGGGGTTGAAAAATCTTGTACTGATGACTGGAACGCGGAACCTCTGTTGAAGGTGCGGCACTCGGGCAATTGTTCAACCTCAGCGTGACTGAAGAGGGCAAAACTGAGCTTGTACTTTGTCGCCTGAGGACCGGAACGAATACGAGAGGGCGCTATGGTCGTCGTTGCTTCCGGCATTCCTGTTCGAACACGTAGGGACGCTATTATCGTCGCTGCTTCCGGCATTTCTGCAGCCACGTCACCCCCAGAGGGCTCACCCACCCCCGCGGTGGTCCTTAGGGAATCCTTAGAGAATTCGCCGAACTCAATAGCAGGAAGGAAGCGCGAGCACAACGCCAACAGCTCGCTACTGGCAGGATTCAAGTGGAACAGTTTGAAGCACGCCCCGCATAGCTCGGTCCTGGCGCCCAGATATTTTCGCTCGTTTGTAAATATGAAGAAACATCTCGCTGAAGAACTGGTCGCTGATTTGGGTTTAGAAGTCATGACATAGATTACACGATAAGTGGGAGACTTCTCGTACCACGGTATCCAAAGCAGATTTCCAAGCGATGCAATTGTTTGGTCAATGACGAAAAATATCTGAAAGAATGAACAAAAAAAAATGATTACTTCTGACTTTATGTTTTGTGGCCCAAAACTTTTTCACCACCACGCTGGTCTTTGAATTTTTACTTTCTGGAAAAGCCTCAATAAAGAAACCAGCGGTCACAGAAACCAAGAAACGCAGAGGCATGGTTTCTTTTGTTGAAATTGTGCAGTCAATCGGAAATTAGTCATATAATCAGTTTAAGGCCGAAAGATGATTGATTATAAAGCAGTTGAAAATATTTGAAGACCTAAACTTAACGACTTAGCGCATTAATCAGAGAAAGCTGTTTATAGCTTTGGTTAAGCCCTTTAGCATTGCATTTGACCGTAGATTCTACATCGTCAGCCGTAAGACAACGCCTAGCTGTGCTCAAGCGAGTCAGCGATCGAAGTGTGATTTTGCTACCCGTCACCACCATCACTCTCATATTTTAAAGTGTTAGCCTTACTAGCCCCACTGACGAAAACCTGTGTCTGTGTGCGCACGCGCGTGTGTGTGATAACACTCTTTGGTCTTATAAAATATGGCGTCCTCACGCAACGTAGCAGGTGGCAGTTAAATTAATGATTGGTCACGCGAGGTTTGTTGGGAAGAACAACGTGGATCGCACAAGTTCCGCCGGTGGCAAAACCTGCCGTGTTAGGGCAAAGGCGCGCCGCTTAACCGGTGCACCACTGCACCAGGAGTGGTATGAGGACTCCCTGGGACCTATGAGTGTTAAGCAGATGACGATGAATTCTGCATACATGGACATTAACCCATTATCTATCGCCTCATATCCTTAAGGCGGAGGACGGGCCATGGACTATTCGAATGCCGGCGTAGCCGGTAAGCAAACACAGTGAATGAGGCAGAGGCGTGTTAAGAGGTAACAATAACAAAACAACGTTTATAGAATCGATACGAAGAATACGACAGATTTTACAGATATCGAATGGACAGTTTGCAAGACAGTTATCACGGACTGCAGCAAAACACACATCACATCAAATACACTGAATCAAGTTATTCATTGGAGTAAGAAATTGCCTACAGAGATTATCACGAAGAAGCGAGCCAATTAGCGACAATCGAAAAGAATGTTCAGAAGGGGAGCGAACATAGAGCTGACCAGGGAGTGTGCGACAGTCCATCCCAAAAGACCCAGGTTGGGCGGTCCCTGAAGGCGGCACTCATTCCGTGGCACCTGACGGGTCTAGGATGCGGCGCGGCGGTTCGGGATCCCGGGAGTATGTGGCGGCGGCTTTTCCTCCGCGCAGCGCACTGAAGCTCACCGTTAGCGGACTTAGGTCGTTAGCAGAAAACACACACACACACACACACACACACACACACACACACACACACACACACACACACACACACACACACACACACACACACACACACACACACACACACACACACACACACACACACACACACACACACACACACACACACACACACACACACACACACACACACACACACACACACACACACACACACACACACACACACACACACACACACGCGCGCACACGCACACGCACACGCACACGCACACGCGCACACGCACACGCACACGCACACACACACACACACACACACACACACACACACACACACACACACACACACACACACACACACACACACACACACACACACACACACACCGAAAACGCAGCAAATAGTTGACACACAAAAAAGGAGTCACGTAGGCACCCACACTTTGACCCTGCATGGCCGCCATTTTGAAGTAGGAATAAATTACGAATGCACAAAAGCTGCTCGCTATTTTGGCAGTAGTAGGGGTGACTTTGAGCTGGGAAAAAATAAGAGATAGACAGAAAAAGCAGCACGTTCGCCCCCGCACGTGCAGTGCGAGGAGGTTGCGCAACTAGGAGAAACAACTGAAACAGCCTGCACGTACTCGTGCTCTTCCATAGACACATTGAGGCAACATCGACATACTATGATTAAGGAAACGAGGACACATCAGTCTTATGCAAACATAAGTGAATTAAAAGATGCCAAGAGAAAACAGCCCGTTGTCGCACCATCTGCCCAGTCTTCTCGGTGTACCATTAGAACAGAAGATCATCCTCTTGCTTAAATTATATTTTGCCTTCCGGATCTCTGCACGTCAGTTTCTTGCTAATTTGTGAGAAACACTGCCTTAGCGGCTCGTCTTCTCCTTGCTCGTCTGCATAACTCTTCCTTATCGGCTTTACTACAACGTCGGAGGTTTTGAGCGTTTGGAACTTCTTGGTCTGCTCCCTTGCTTTACGCGAGTTACAACTCTTGTTACAACTTCCTCCTCAGCGCGCTCGCTGTCGACTGGTTGTTCTACCGCTCCCTTCGTGTCATCCGGAACTCTTGCGCCTTCTATATTTCTTAGAATTAAATTATTGAGAGGCTCTCCCAAGCAGAGCGTCGTGATAACCCCAGAAAAATACGGGCTGTCGATATCAACCCGAGCCTCAGGCAGCATCTTAGCTGTTACATCCACTAAGTAAATGGGCCTCTTCTCACCTGTGAGAAGGTCGTCGTGGATTAGCTCCTTCTCACGAACGCAGTATTGCATCCAGTATCCCGCAATGCCAAAATTCCCTTGCCCTCCAAAGTTCCGGCCATTACAGGCAGTCCCTCGACGAGAAGGTTTGGTCCCGTCATCATGACTGCGTTCACAACGGGAATTCTATTTCCATTTTTGAGCTCGAGGTAGCCATCACGAATGCTCTTCACATTTGTGCTCTTGGCGGGTGAGTAATTGCAGGATGCCTGTGGCCTATCATTTACTGCTGAGCGGCAAGCTTCTGCCTTGTGGCCCCTTCGACCATACTTGAAGCAGTTAAGGCCAGGATTGTTACTTGTGTGGGTACGGCAGTGTGACGCCTGATGACCAATGCGGTTGCAAAGGTAACAGCGAGGAACCGCTCGTTCTCGTTGATTGATTTTTTCTCGTTAGTTTAAGGCCCTGCGGGATCTTCCCGGCTGTATTTCTTCATTTTGGAAAGATTCAGGCTTCCTGGCGATTCGAAAAACCGGTCGTCTAGATCCAGCCTCCTAGCGATCTCGCTTTCCTTTCCTTCAGGTAAAGCGCCATGTTGGAATGACAGCCATGTAGGAACTCTCCTTAATCAAGAGCTCTCTGTGGTGTGAACACTCCTCTTGTCCCTTGTCTTTTGTGCCTGGTTTTTTTTCAAGTTACTATGAATCAACTGGCCCGCATTTCAACCCTTCAGCTCTGTGAGTTCCTGAAAGTCAGTCTCGGTACGTGAAAGCTGGATCCAGCGGTCAAAAATAGCGGCTAAGATGCGCTGAGAACTGAGCTGTGGTTTCGCCATACGCCGGGTTGCCAAAGTTGAATTGCCCCGAAAGCCGTCCGCGGTGAACCGAAATAGCTTCAAAATGGCTGTTTTTACCTTTAAATAATCTGCTGCATCACCTGGTGGCAACCGCCCGTAAACACTGAGCGCTTCCTCATTTAGGTAGCCAGGGCTGTAGACTACTGGCTCTCTGGCCCCTTCTGACTCTTCGCAAGGCTTTCAAATCGCCTTATATAAGCATCTAAATCATCCTTTCTGTCGTCGAACGGGATAAGGAGTTTACTAGTGGTGAGCCTCAAGTCCCCTTTCTTCCCGCTACCTTCCTTTTCTCTAGTTGCTGACACTGTATTTTCAAGCGTATAATCTGCACCTGATATTCGTCAGCGTACTTCGCAGCCGTGCACTCATCCTCCGCAGCCTGCCGGGAAACGCCCGTTGTTCGCGCTGCTTATCTTCCATCCATTTTCTGAGCTCTGTGCTCGCCAGTCCCAGCTGGCTTCCCATCGCTATCAAGCTTTCTAAATCGACGTTTCTAGCTCCGAGAACACTTAAGTAACACAACTAGAAGCTCACCAAAAGAAGATCCCGTTCATGCACGACACCTTTATAATAACTGAACACCATTCAAGACCTCAAGAAGTCTCCCTCTCTGTTCAGCACGTTTTCTTTTCACCAACCGTTCTGTCACGGATGCCATTTAATTGTTATTGGTTTTGGTGATCACGCAAGGTCATCACCGAGTCATGACAATAAGGGGGTGGCCGTTCGATGGCCGGCGTAGCCGCTAAGCAAACGCAGTGAATGAGAAAGAGGCGTTTTAAGAGGAAAAAATTACAAAACAACGTTTATATAATCGACACGAGGAATGCCACAGTTTTGCAGCGAAAGAATGGGCAGTGTGCAAGACAGTTACCACTGACTCTGGAATAACACACATCGCATTAAATACACCGAATCAAATTATACACTGGAATAAGAAATTCTCTACATAGATCACAACGAAGGAGGGTGTCCAATTAGCGACAGTCGAAAAGAAAAGTTCAGAAGGGGCGTGAACATACAGTTGACCGGGGAGTGCGGTGGCACTCCATCCAGCAAGACGCAAGCTGGGTGGTCCTCGAAAGCGAGGTCGTTCCGGGGCAGCTGGCGGCTTCAAGGACGCGGTGCGGTGGCTCGGGATCCCGGGAGTACGCGGCAGCGGCTTTCCCTCCACGCAGCGCACTGAAGCTCGTGCCCCTTTGGCCCATTTTTTAAGGCTTAGGTCGTTAGGAGACGAAACGCTTGGTGTAGAAAAAGAAACTCCCACATAAAACGGACCAAGTAGTTAACACACAAAAAGGGAGTCATTTAGGCACCCACAATTTGACACTGTATGGCCGCCATCTTGCAGTAGGCAAAAATTTACGAATACTCAAAAGCAGCTCAAGACTTTTGCAGTAGTAGTGGTGACTTCAAGCCGGAAAAAAATAAGAGATATACAGAACAAGCAGCGCGTACGCCTCCTCGCACGTGAAGTGCGAGGGTGTTGCACAACAGGAAGAAACTACAACTGAAACACAGGGCACGTACTCGTGCTCTTCCATGGACAAATAGGCAACATCGAGAAACTATTTTTAAATAAACGCGCACACATTTGTTGCATATAGACAGAAGTGAATTAAGAGATGCCGCCACATCTGGGCAACTCGGTTTCTTGGTAAACTACGCAAAGAAATGGCTAAATTCAAACGAAAGCATAAACGTGACATTAAAAAGGAATTAAGAGAAATTAATGCAAGCTTTGAATTCCTGAATGATGGATTTGAGAAGCTGAAGAAAAATAGATGAACTTCAAAACATAGTAAGGCTCTCAGAGAGGGTAGTGAAGCATTGCCGACAGAGTGAGAAGCATTTAAAGATGAAGCCTCATAGCATGGACAGCGCATGACTGCTTGAGAACAATACTCCTGGAAATGTAACCTGGAGATCAAAGGCATCCCCAAGGCAACGGTAAAAGACCTTTGCAAAACTCTGAATCAAATTAGTTGGCTAATAAAAGAGCCTGTTACCGAGACAGACATTAAAGTGCCCCATCGAGTGTCGGCAACAGAGCCCAATGTTGCTCGAAATATTGTTGTGCAATTTCAAAGCCCTACCAAACGCAATACAGCCCGCCAGAAAGCAATGAAATAGAGGCTTACAACGGAAGTTTTCGACGAAACATCCATGAACCCAATTTCCATTAATTAGCATTTTTTCCCTGCTCTCAAAATCCTTTTGAGTATGGCCGTCGCACAATAAAAGGTTGAAAGCTGGTCCTATGTTGCAAGGCCGGTGGAAAAATTCTAGGAAACAAAGAGGACATAGCAAAAAAGAAGAACGGCGCGCCTTCGTGATGAACACGACCTAGATAAAATAGCATGAATGTATCCAGAATTACTAGGACAAAAAATTTTTCTTCCGCGCATGGCTCCCCCATGACTTAACCTTCTTAATTAGATCATATTCGGGGATATTTTTAGGCTGCTTCAATGTAAACGTTCTGACTGCTAGACATAGAGAAGATGAACTATCTAATTTCATTGATGAATTCAACTTTTTGAGATTGAAGCCATATTTTTGACCTAAACATGGTATACGCATGCTACTGAGGTGTATAAACGAGAATGCTACAAAACCTTTTTCATTAACCCAACTGATGAAGATGGAGATAGAGTAGCAATGCTAATTAAGAATGATATCAACTGTGATGATTTACCTCATTTTTATTTTATACGCAAAAATTATGAGTGTCTGATATTAGTATCAGAGAAATTCTTGTTTTTTGTTATGTATCGACCTCCGGGTTCTTCTGTCGATGCTTTTACTGGTCATTTAGATCGCTTGCTGAAATATGTCCTTGACCACCGCCGGAATCAATTCTCGGTGGTGATCTTAATACTGGCTTATTGAAGTATTTTTCTGCTAAAAAGAAACCACCGGTTGAGTTCATGGGTCACATTATTTCAACCCGAACAGCAACCCGCGTGACAATGCAATCTGCTGCGCTTTTCAATGTCTTCATAACTATTTTCCTTAGCGACTATGCTTCATCCGGGACTTTATGCCGTGTTACCAGTGACCACTACTCCATTTTTCTGTTTGTACATGGCATTACATCAAAAAATGCTATATCCGCAAAGAAAACACCACAGTGTGACAACTGTTAATGATTGAACATTTAGATTACGCATAAGGAATGAAAACTGGGATGATGTTTACAGCCGAGACAAGGCTGATGATGCATATCAGGATGTCATTTCGCGGTTGAATGAATTATACCAAGAACACTTTAAAGAAAAGGTGATAAAAAAGCCGAAGAACTGCCGTAAACAATGCATCAACATCGAATCCCGGAAAATGACTAAAAGAAACAGAGTTGTTTAAAAACTTCGAAAATCAAAGTCGTTGCATGACTGTTGCATAAAACTGTTGCATCGTACTTCAAATAACAGACATTACTAAGCTTACTACTGAAGGCTGCAGTATTAGGGAAGAGAGCTCGCAGAAAAATTCAACAAATTTTTTCAAGATGCTCTAGTGCAAAATGATCACCGAAAATAATAAAAGACTATACAGGCAAACGGTGATATTATTTTGTTAGAACCCACCGACGAAAACGAGATTTGGTAATTTTGACTCGTCAAATAATATATGAACTACATTCAAACTACACCTATAAAATACGTCACTGATTGAATAGACAACATAGACAAGAATAGTATGTCTATCGTCTATCTCAATCTTACCAGCCTTCTCTAAACGATTAGAAAAAATCATCTACTAAAGAGTGATGAACTCAGGTTTGAAATTCAGACTGATTTCTGCCTCACAGCATGACTTTCTTTATGCAAAACCACCCAAACAGCACAACTAACTAAAATTGAAATTATATTAGATGCAATTGAAAATCAAGAAGTCTATATTGGAGTCGTTCTGGACTATTCAAAGGCTTTTGATAGCCTCAGCCACTTTTTTTCGTTACGGCAGCTGGAACAATATGATATACGTGTCACACCACTAAGCTTAATAAAGTCTTATCTTCAATACCGGTTCCAAACAGTCCAAATAGGCTTCCACCTGTCGTCACTTCACCCTGTTATTGTTTGCGTACCACAACACAGCATATTAGGGCCTCTCATGTTTATATTGTGCATAAATGACATAGTTACAATTCGTGAAAAACCAAAATACATAATTCACGCTGAGGTTACAAGCCTGTTTTTGCAGGGATCCTGCTTTGAAGTCCTTCTCCCGGTTATCAGTGAGGCATTAAATGGTTTAAACAATGCACTATTATTAAATACAGAAGAAAATTAAACTAGCCAGTACTTTCACATAAAGGTAGGCAATTCCACAATAGAAGTCACGAATACGATAAAAACACTTGGAATACTTCTTCACAGCCATATGAGCTGAGATGATTAGGTAGACTCTGCTATACCTCGTCTCTGAAAGTGCGTCGGTATTCTAGCTAAATTCCGGTACTTCCTTCACTGCCCAGCGAAGTTGAAAGTATGTAATTCTCTCTTTTTCTCCCATTTAAGATAATGTTTCTAGGTGTGGGTTGACCACGACCGAAAGAAATATACGTAAAATCTACACTTTACGAAAAAAAGCAGTTCGTTTCATAGTCCATGTTGATTTTCACGACCCTATTAACCACCGTTTTCACAGTGCAATGCCCTTTCAGTTCATAACCTGAATAAATAATATTTAGCGACAAGGTATAGAAAGACTATTCCATACAGTCATCGAGGACTTTAAGAGCTACCTCACCTAGAACAAACTACTGCTGCTTATTCTCTCCGACGTGCAAAAAAAAATCGTTATCCCTTTTTGCTGCACTTATTGTTCTTTTTGCCGCACTTATTAGCTCCGTTTCAGAATCCCAATACTCTGAATCATTTTTTATGAACAAACATTGAAAATGAAAAATGTGGGCTGCGAGAAATTTGTGATGCTTTAACACAATTAAATTGTTGCTGCATTGGGAAAGTGTACTTTATATGCATGCATCCAAGTTTTAGTATGAATATGGTTTATATTGTGTACAAAGTGTTACACATTGAAAAATCTTCTGAACGCTCTATATTTATACTGTTTACTTTGTGAAAGGGGAGTCCGGGGACCCTTCAAGTGATCAATGCTCACTTTTTACCCGTACATATCCACATCTATGATGTGCATAGACCTGAATCTGAATCTATGGTTTTTATCTGGGATATTCACTCTTTGAAGGTGTATCACTTGCACAAGTGTGTCTTGTACCACCTCCCACGCTCTAGGGTTAGCGGGAGGTTTGGTTTAAGACACTTTCACCAAACTTGGTGCGGCACTTGATGGAATCGTTTAATATGGCCCGGCGCTGGTCCACTATGCGAACTTTCTTCTGGCGCAACTGTTCAATTTGTGCTGCCAGTAATGCAATTTGCTCTTCTGTCATGCTATTGGCTTGTGCAGGGCCCTTATTCTGGAAGCTCATCTGCACCGCACGCCGACTTCATTCGCCTTGTGCTTCGCTGAGCCGTGAGCGCTAGAGCATAAGATGATTTATGCTGCGCATATTCCATGAGTGGGTCCACCCCTTCTTTCGTCTCATCGTACAGTTCTTGCTGCTGAACAGCTAATCTCTTGTGCACTGTTAACGGCATTAATGAGTTGCGTGTTCCTTCCCGTGCTAAACGAAAGTTTCGTTTTTCTTTGCCCACCTGGAAGAGTATTTTCGTGGTTATTTTACTTGCGTATCCGGAACTTGTATTTTGGCTCGCCTTTTCGGTTATTCAATCACAAATTGGCTCCATTGAGACAAAATGTTTGCAGATGTCCTTTGTGTAATATCTCTAGCTGCGTACCCGGCTTGACTTGTACTATCTGGTGCATACAGTGCATCTGTTACAGTAAAGTCTCTCTGGGATTGTCTCTGGTCAATGAGGTCTCCAACACATAATACCAGTACATTCCTCTTGTACCTCCGTGGTTGGGAAAGCTTCTGACCGCAGCCTGTCTTGTGAAAACGTGGTTTTCGTGTGTCTTACTGTATACCAGGATCCTTCTTGCACATCACATTTACCCTTTAATTAAGCAAACAGATAAGAACAGGGCTGCTGGGAAATACAAACTGGCGCAGGCTGATAAATTTAGTTACAAAATGTAGGAGTTCGGGCATTGTCGGTACCGCTAAAGTTGTCGCCACTTGGCTTTTCGAAAAGCCCATTTAGGGAGTTTACATTTGCCACGAAGCGCCTGTCTTTTTTTTTGTGAGAAGCACTATGTTGTGAAAAAGAGTTTTTGAGAATATGAACTTCATTAGGAAGGTCGCTGGGTGAACGTTTCCTGGTTACAAGCGTCATATATTTTATGACTTGCAGTAGGAGATCGACAGACTTGCCTTTAATTGCTTGTGTTTAAGTTTAATGGCTTGTATTTTCCACGACCGGACGCACGTCATACCCGAAGGAAACAGCTGAAATTATTCATATAGTGTTGTTCCCACTGCAGTAACGTGGTTTATGTGCGCTTAACAGTGAAGCCCTTCTTGTTTCGTCGCTTATGTTAGAACACAGAAGTGCTGGATAGATTTCTTCACCCACATTACAAGCGCATAAATGATATGAAGACGCTTCTTCATATCTTATCCACATTCTCATCTACCTCGTTCCGCAGAGTGTTTGCACTGCAAGTTTGTTTTTCAGTGTACAATAGTTTTTCTTATGGTACGCGTGATAGCAATTCGGCTTGTGATATTTTTTATCTGTGCGTTTTGCCCAATTCATGCGATAAGAATTAACCTGCAGTTGTCATCTGAAAACCGTTTGGACACATATTTTTCCTTGCGTCAGCCTTCGAAGTAGTTCCCCTAGGTTTGTATCCAAGGGTTCATTATAAACATTTCTTGGACGCTATTTTCAGTTGTCCGCTTCGTAATTGTGTATCAACGTGTGCTCAGTACCCGTCTTTCTCTAAGTCGTAGCTTAGGCTAAGTCGTGACGGTTTTGTCGTGTATTGCACAGATACTTTTTAAGCGGAAGTAACTTCTGAGGTTCTGCAGCTTGTTCTACATTAAATTTACCTTTCATTATACCTAAATGAATAGCAAAACACCTGTCCCGAAGCACTTACCGGCGCAGCTGCTGAAACCTTTAGGACGAAAACTGACTGCGGCCGTTGTCGGCAAAGGTTGTCGCCACTTACCTTTTTGAAAAGGTTGATGGCAGGAATTTACCTTTGCTATACGGCCACCATTTTGCCCTGTCACGGGTTAGTGAACCTTCTAAAGTGGTCTGCCAGAAATTTCAATTTGAAATGCTGCTTTTAGGAATCTATGTAAATTTAAAAAGTAATAAATACAATTCCATCAGGTACATTTCTGAAGACCTTTTCTCACAAGCATTTCACATATGTCACAGTTCTCTCCCTTGCTGCAAATTTTTATCCGGATATGTGCGGTTCCGATGTGCAAAGTTACAATTTATTCCAAGGCTGTCGCTCACATAATCACACACAGTCACAGGAAGGTTAGAGCTACACTTAGAAGTCTAGGTGTATAAAACTCCACTATCACTCACACAAACTTCACGGCTAATGACAGACGCTAAGAAACAGTCACACATAGCCACCGCTTATTGTTCAGTTGAGACCAATTTGACATCTCTGCCCCATCCTCTCAACAAGTGGGCCTCGTCCGTTATCTCTTATTCATAACTTGCTCGTGCTTCAAACGAATAAATCTCACCACCACTTGTACGGAATGATTCACAGAAAATATTGTGGTTAAGGTGAGGAAATGTCTGTGAGTATAACTGAGTTATTCAGTGCAGTTCACTATTTGCTAAAACAGATAAATCACTGCCGTCTTTGGATTGCCTGTAAGACAGCTTGCGATGACACGAATAAGTGGATTGGTAATCATTGGTGCTTTTGCCATAATTTTTCCGATATCCTCAAATCCGAACACGCTCAGAGTGAAGGCCGATAGCTTCAGGTGCTCTGAGAGTACAATGATGAACACTATCACTACTGAACAATATAGCTTAAAGTGCTTGTTGAAGAAAAGGCTGTGATCAGATAGAGAGAGGGCTTATTGATGGGAAAAGCAGAGAGGTTGGCCTGAAAAATAAATATCTGCTTGCTACTCTGCACTGGGGAACGGGAAGAGGAGAAAAAAGAGGGTCACGATGGGGGATAATAATAATGGGAGGAGGCAGATGAAAAATGCACAAAAAAATAAGGCACACATTCTAACATCACAAACGGGAGGCAAGGTCTGTGTCGCTTAAAAAGCGTGAGAGCGCTCGCGTTGCCTGTACAGTTTTCAAGCTATATGGCCAAGCGCCAAGCGCCGAGGCCTGTGCTATGAAACCGAAGTTATATGTATTGCCCTGGTGAATCGCGATGATGTTGGGCGTTGACACGGATTTAGATTATGGCAACAAATTAGGAAGACTGCTTAAAACACGACTACTGGTACGGAACACTTGAATGTGTGGCGGCAGGGAAACGAGTTGTGTACTCTCATGATTGCAACGGCGCTTGGGTGGCAGGAGAGGTGTACGTTATAAACACAGAGATTATGTCGAACGTGTATAATAATGCACGCCAACGCTGGTAACTTCATTATAAACTAATCACCTCAAAAATAATTATTAGTAGCGTAGCGTGGGGTCCTACTTGCACAAAACATTGGGTACTGTCCACGAGAGACTGAACAGGCATACCTGATCGACATTTTAATTTCAACAAATAAATGCATGTTGCTACGACCAGGGGTTTATTCAGACCACGACGGGCGACTGAAACCAGCTGGGTCCGCTTGCCGAGTACGAGACGCAACCAACCACGTAGTTCTCCTCCTCTTCTGCGTACTCAGCGATGCCGAACAAATAGAGTATGCATCGCTTCTTCATGGGCATCACATTTCCCCCTACGCAGCCGAACCCCGCAGGGCGAGTTAAGAAGCACCGCGCGAATGGTGGGGCTTCAGCCGGGCAACATGAGTCACCTCAGTTCGTGCAGAACGACGGCCGCTTGCCGTGAGACGCGCTATGCGGTGAATCAACGTACACTGACATCATGTTTGCGATCGTTCTGTTCGTGCGCTCAGTTACCCCACTCGTCTGGGGATGGTAAGGCAAGGAATGGCGAAAATGCGATGCGCAAGAACGGAGAAGCTGCTCCTCGGCGTCAGCGGTGAACTGACGACCACGGTCACTGATGATAACTTCTGGGAGTCCATGGTGGAGAACTATGGAGCGCAGCATAAACGAGGACATATAAGCTGTAGACGATGGTAGGGTGGCCGTTTAACAATATCGAGTGAGGTAATCAACATAAACCACTATCCAGCGGTTCCCACGATAGGATTTGGGAAATGGGCCAAGGAGGTCTATGCCCACTTGCTCGAACGGTATGGCAGGTGTGTCACGGGGTGAAGCTGACCAGATGCAACGCTAGTAGGGCACGTATATCGTTGATACTGAGTGCAGCTGGCGACGTACTGCTCAGACGTGGCCCGCATTTTCGGCCAATAGAAGCGAGCCTGGGTACGATGGAGCGTTCGTGCCGACCCAAGATGTCGAGATGTAGGGTCGTCGTGCATGGCCTGCAAGACAGATGTGTACAGACTCTTCGGAACTGCCAGGAGGAATCGCTGGCCCATAGAATAATAATTTTTCTTCCATAGCAGACCATCAAGCAGAAGTGATTAGTACCGGTGGTGTCTTCAGCCTCCGCAAGAAGAGACCGCAGGGTCGAATCTCTCAGTAGTTCCACTTGGAATATGGTTACGTCAGGAAAAAAATAGTGATACTAAGGCGACGCAGTGGTCGAAATTATCGATATTAGATTCCGTCTCAGGGAGGGGAAACCGCGAAAGACAGTCCGTGTCAGCGTGCTGCGGCCGCTCTTGTAGGCAACTGTGTAATCAAACTCTTGTAGCCTGAAAGCCCACCGTGCAAGGCCCTCACACGGGTCGCGAAGCTTAACGAGCCCGCAGAGGGGATGATGGTCGGTGAGGATAGTGAACGGGCGGCCGTATAGTTATCAACCGAAACGCTGCGTGGCGAACACTACGGCGATGCATTCCTGCTCGGTGACCGCATAGTTGCGCTCCGGCTACCTGAGCGAGCGACTCGCATACGCAACAAGGGTCTCGTCGTTGTCGCAGCGCTGGACAAGCACTGCGCCGAGGCCAACACCGCTGGCGTCGGAATGAATATCTGTGGCGGAGGAGGGCTAGAAGTGGCGGAGTACAGGGTGGGACGTAAGAAGGAATTTTTAGGTGACGGAAGGCGGAGTCGCACTCAGGGGTCCGCATCCCAGACGAAATACGTCGAACCTACCAGGTTAGCCCTATACCCAGGAATACGGATCCAAATCTACGCGCAGCCAGAAGACAGGCAAGGGCTGAATATGTAGAGGCGAAGATAGCCACACAAGATCAGGTAGTCTACACTGACGCACTCTGTACCTGTGGACTCGTAGCCAAAGCATCAAGAAAACGGTATCGGTTGTCGCAAAAAAGGAGGGTAGCCTCATCAGCGGCGCATCCACGAGAGATGGGACGATAACTGAGGCAGAGGAGATCGCCGTAGCTCTAGCGGTATCCGAGGGTTATCGCACCAACAAATCTCTCACAATCATAACAGATTCCCAAGAAGCGTGCAGACGCTACATGGTAGGAAGAATCAACAAGAAAGCACTAAGGATTCTCTTGAAAACGCAGCGAACCAACGAAAAGATCCAACATAGGATCTACCGGGTACCGGGACACGTGGGAGTCGAAGGCAATCTGAAGGCGGACAAGCTAGCTCGCGAGCTTACTATCCGAGCTGGTGCGTCAAACGCCTCGGACGGCCCGGAGATAACGGTAGAGCTCACGTACGCTATCCTCAACCTCATCAAAGGCAGAAGACGCAAATATCCCCAGCCACATCCTCTGCTAGCACAATATGAAGCGACATGTTGGAGAAGACTCCAAACAGGAGCCTTACACAACCTTCACATTCTACATAAGATGTATCCGGAGCAGTATAGGGATACATGTCTTTGGTGCGGGGCAACCCCCACGCTGTATCTTATCACATGGAAATGCATACACAATGTAGCTTTCCGAGCTAACAAAGAGCCAAATGCAGAGCAGTGGGAGGACCGGCTAACCAGCAGCCAGCTCAAGGTCCAAAGAGACCTAGTGAGCCACGCATGCCGGATGGCCAGGGACATTGGTGCCTTGGACTAGTGGCGCCAACCACGCTCAGCCTGGAAGACATCGGCAATCTTCGGGCAAGAAGCAAGACTCCTTTATTATAGCAATAAAGTTTATTCACTCACTCACTCAGGGGTAAACTCGAAGGCCACATCTTTCTGAAACAGGCCTGTCAAGGGGGCACGCCATGTCCGAAAAACGATGAATAAAATGGCGAAAGTATGATCATAAGCCCAAGAAACTTCACAGATATTTGACAGACTAGGGTAGCTAGAACGACTCGATAGCTGCAGTGTTGGCTGGATCAGGCCTGACGCCGTCTTTATCAACGAGGTGTCCAAGCACTAACGCTTGGGGTGCACCAAAGTGACACTTTTTAGAGGTAAGCGCAAGGCCAGTTTTCTGCATGCAGTTCAGGACGAGAGCTAAACGGTCGTTGTTCTCACTGAACGTCTTTCCGAAAATAACAACGCTGTCTAGGCAGCACATGCATATTTCCCACTTGTAACCACGCAGTATAGTGTCCATAAATCTCTCGAATGTGGCGGGCGCATTACAAAAGCCGAGTGGCATTACATTAAATTGATAGAGCTCGTCAGGAGTAATAAGCGCTGGTTTCTCTTTGCCCGTGGGATGCATAGGGATTTGCCAATACCCCGACCGGAGGTCCATAGAAGAGCAGTAAGAGGCTGAAAAAAGGCAGTTGATGGCATCGTCGATTCGAGGGAGCGGGTATACGTCTGTTCTTATGACGGCATTTAGACGACGGTAATCTACGCAGAAACGCCATGATACATCCTTCTTCCGAACAAGAATTACAGGAGCAGCCCAGGGACTCGACGACACTTTGGACAACACCTTTGGTCCACATTTCCTTCACTTGTTTATTGATCACCTTGCGTTCAGACGGTGACGCTCGGTAGGGCTTTTGTCGGATCGGATGTGAGGCGACAGTGTTAACCCTGTGCAGGGTCTGAGACGAGGGGATGGAAGATAGGCCACCGTGCTGGGAGAAGTCAAACACAGTAGAGTGTCGTAGGAGGATGGCCAACAGAGCACGGCGCTCATGCCTTACTTGCGATGCCTGTACTGTTCTTATATGTGCGGAAATTTGTTCATGGACATATTTTCTTTCCTTGCTTGAAGGGGAAGAGGAAAGGGGAAAAATGAGGAAAAATCTCTGATTTAGTGTATTGCCGCGAATATTTGCAGTGTTTGTTCGTTTTTCAAATCTGCCGCTACATCACTTTATCGCTTTGTTTGCGACGCAAGACGCGACTAGATCTATCTCGATTGATCGCAGCCAGGCAGAGCTGATTCTCCGTTGTTCCGGAATGTTCTAGTAACTTTGCGCTCTTTATCTCGAAAGTTCGCTATCAGCTTTAAATTGAGCACGGCCGACAGCGGCCGGCATTCTGTTCGACGACCGCCGAGCACGCTTTTCGCTTCGCCGCCGCCGAGTCATTCAGTCCATTTTGGGTGCAAGTCAGCCCAATAAACAGTTCTTTTAGAAGACCCTTTCGACCGTCTTCATCGCTGCTTCGACTGCCGTCACCACTACGTGACAGTATTATGTTGCATATGTATCATGATTCTTATCATTTTTATGTTGTACCCATTCTACATATATAGTGCACTTTTCTCGTTGAGTGCCCTTTCGTTTTAAAGATGTATCTTTGTGTTTCTTGTATACAGTGTATGCGTTTGTATTTTGACCAATGATATTGTTTGTGTGCCGCCCAGCCGCACTGTTATATATATATATATATATATATATATATATATATATATATATATATATATATATATATATATATATATATATATATATATATATATATATATATATATATATATATATAATTTTTTTCCTCTTTGTCATGCCCAGCGGGCTGAGGCCTCGTCAGGCGATACCAAGCCTTTAGTCTCAGCCCTCTCTTAGGCAAATGTCTAAGAAAAAAAAATAAAGAAAGAATGAAAGCGAGTTGTCGATGATGCGCAGTAACTGCGACTCGTCGTAAAGCTCTGGCGCAGCTGCGCCTAAGGCGTCGGTAACCAAGGAAAAGGATTCCGGTGTGTCGTGGCTGCATGACGCAAGCTTCATGCTTTCGGGCAGAACTAAAGATTCTGTCGAACAATTCACTGTCCATAGTGGAGTGCGTCCGTTGGTGACGGAAACCATGGCATGAGGAACCAAGATATTCTTCGTCATGCAGGTAAAATGGTTTGGCTCCAGAGTCGCAGTCGCATCATACACGTCGAAAGTGGTATCGGGACCGAAAACCGGTACGCATACAGCCGGAGAAGGATTAACGACAGTATCTAGGGTAACACAGAACACATTGTCTCCACTGTGCGAGCCTTCCACAAGAGCGGTGGTGGAACATTACCGACGCTGAGCTCCCCGGTGCGAGAGTCTTCGTTAGCGCCACACATCTCCAAAAAAGTCGAGGCCAAGAATAACGTCGTGAGTCGATCGAGCGAGCACCGCCATGTCCTTGCTGTACACTTGACCACTCAAGGAAACCTTAACACTACGCACTCCAACTGCAGGCAACGGCTCGCCACTCACACCACAAAACTGGACATTTTCGTCCCATCTAAACAAAACTTTACGTCTGAGGCGACACTTAAACGCAGCACTCATAATTGAAACAGTAGCACCGATATCCACCAAAGCCAACACAGGTACAACATCCACTAGCACATTCACTTTGTTCCGTAACATAACAGGCAGGGTAACTCCCGGCGGTAGACTTCGAGCGACCTCACCCCCACCTGTCGCGCCGACTTGAAAATATGGGCAATAACTTCTTCCCGGAGGTCAAGAACAAACTTAAATGTACTGATCTCCAGCCCGTACATATCTCGTGGTTTGATGTTTTTGCAAGACGTAAAATCTGAGCGAATTTCCTGTGGTGTGACAGGTTGAAGAAAAAGCAGATTGCATTATGTGCACGTGAAAATGTTTGAAATTTTATTATGGATATTATTCGGAAGAGTTGTGAAATATTTATTAAAATGGGATGGTAATTTCGCACTAGTTTATTGCAGATTGTTGATTGTGATTTGCAGACTATCATTTTGTTTTGTACCTGGTTTCAAAAAATTATTGATTTCGCGCCATATGAGGTCACTGCTGCCAGACACTTCCTTAAAAACATTTTCGCAGTCATCTTTCTTATATTTCGGCAAGAAATTTGTTACTTTATTCTTGTATCATTAAAAAAACATTGAAGTCTGCAGGATTTCTAGTTTCCACAAAATGAAAATTCATTTCATATTTTTTTTGCGTATCGTTTCGAGGCACTCATCTGTGAGCCATGGCTAGCAAATTTTTTTGGACCTCTTTTATCTTTTAACCTGAAGGGATTTTCGTAAACATTCTTAAGGACAGTCATAAATTTGTCATATGCTAGATTTTCACCTGCGCATTTATATACAAAGGTCCAGTTTGTGCATTCCAGCAGATTTCGAAAAAGATTGAAAGTTTGCAGGTTAACATATCTTCACTTCACTTCACTTCACTTTATTACCTTAAAGACCCCACTTTGGGGGTGTTACATAAGGGGTGGGAGTACAAATATGGGTTGAATATGGTTGCTTACATGATATTTATGAAATGCATATTTAAATTGTTCACAAAACTTGATTGGCAGGTGATGGCATCAACGTCGTGGGGAAGGCCATTCCAGTCTTTAGCAGTGCGAAGAAAAAAGGATGCGGAAAAAGTGACGGTGCGGGAGCGTTGGCATGGCACTTGCAGTGGATGGCCGGTGCGATGAGATATGCGAGCGGGCGGTGTGATGTAGGGTGGTTGTCCGAGGGAACTGTAAAAAAACTTATGAAACAGACTAAGAGAAGCAATGCGACGACGATGGGCAAGAGTTGATAAACCTGATTGTCGTTTAAGTGACGATACACTGATGTCGTATGAATAGGCAGAATGAATGAACCTCGTGGCGCGATTTTGGACAGATTCTAGTGAACTGATGAGATATGCTTGTTGCGGGCTCCAGATAGCAGATGCGTATTCTAGTTTTGGTCGAATGAGTGATTGGTAGGCGAGAAGTTTAATACTTTGAGGGGCGTGCCGTAGGTGACGTTTCAAAAAACCCAATGACCGGTTAGCTGATGCGACGATGTTCGTTACATGAGAGCGCCAGGAGAGATCCTGGCACAAGGTGACACCTAGGTACTTGTATGAGTATACAGATTCTAGTGGAACGTTAGCAACGGAGTAAGAGAAAATATGGGGGTTACGCCGGCGGTGAAAAGATACGAGTTTACATTTATTAGGATTAAGCGACATTAGCCAGTCATCGCACCAGGCATGCACTGTGTCAATGTCGTTTTGCAGCTGTGATTGGTCAAAGGTGTTGGAAATCGTGTGGTAAATAACGCAGTCGTCTGCAAACAGACGAACATTGCAAACCAGGTTTGAGGGTAAGTCGTTTATGTAGATTAAGAATAGGAGGGGAGCAAGTACAGAACCTTGGGGTACGCCTGATGTTACTGGAAGAGGGTTGGAACTCTGGCCATTAACGAGAACAAACTGGGAGCGCTTAGAAAGGAATTCGTCGATCCATAATAAGACGTTAGGATGCAGTTTTAACATGGTTAGTTTTAGCAGTAAACGCCTGTGGGGAACTTTATCAAATGCTTTAGCAAAGTCTAGAAAAATAGCGTCAGTTTGTAAATTTAGGTCGAGGTTAGAGTGAACGTCATGAAGAAAGACGGCCAATTGAGTTTCACATGACAAACCCTTGCGAAACCCGTGTTGTGAGGGATGAAAGAAGTTGATAGCGTCAAGAAAGTCCATGATTTGAGTATAGATGACGTGTTCCATGATTTTGCAAGGTATGCTGGTTAATGATATCGGACGGTAATTTAAAGGAGAATCTTTGTTACCGGACTTAAAGACGAGAATGACCTTTCCCACTTTCCAGTCATCCGGAATGGAACCTGTAGAAAGCGACTGTGAAAACAATAACAATAAGTACATTGCAGAAATATTGTTAGTGTTGCGCAGTATTTTGGAGTTAATTTCGTCGACGCCGGCCGATGATGAAGTTTTAAGGTGTTCAATGAGCAAGGTAATGCCGGCTTCAGAAAACGCGATAGCAGGCATGCTGGACTCTATATCGACGGCGAAAGTTGCAGTTGGTGGGTGAATTTCATTAGTGAACACAGATGAAAAGGCGTTATTAAAAATGTCAGCGCACTCAATGTCATCAGCTTCCTCTCCAGACTCTTTAGTTAGAGTGATGGTATGTGCCGGGTGCTCACTTATGACCTGCCAAAACTTTCTGGGATTGGAAGTCAACAATTTGGGGAGGTCGTTGTGAAGGAAAGAGTATTTTGCGTAGCGAATTTCTGATAGGTAGGTGCGTTCGGCTGTATAGTATTTTTCCCATGCGCACTCGTCGTATTGCTTTAATTTTGCCGCACGGAAAAGGCGCTTCTTTTTATTGTCGAGTCTTTTTATCGTTTTGGTATACCATGGTTTCTGTGTAACAAAAGACATTGGAGGATTGATACAGCTTGGAAAACGCTGTTTTGGTTGTAGATCAGATAAATTGGCAAATGATCACTGAGCTGTGCAGCAACGACACCTGATTTGGCGCATTATGTCGTTTTATGTGTGATAAGAATGTCAAGAAGACTTTCAGAACATGAGGTGATGCGTGTGGGTTCTGTGACATAATTGCAGTGAAAGGAATATGAAAGTGTTTAAAACTCATGGTAGCTGGAAGTATTTCCAAGAATATATTTATGTTACAGTCGCCACCAGTAATAAGATTCAAAGTATTGGAACATGCGGAGCTTAATAACTTGTCTAGTAACGTGTAAAAGAGGTCTGGTGTACCGTCCGGTGGGCGGTATATAACAGAAAAAACAGTATTTTGGCTTTGTAGTGTTAGCACTTCATAATCAGCTGTCATGGCGGAGAATACGGACAGCATATAGCAAGTAAGGCGGTTGGAGACAAGTTGCAATACGCCACCACCTCGACGTTGGCATCTGTTAAAGTAGGAGCTATTGAAGCTACCCAAGCTAAGTACGTACATCTTGTGAAGTATACCAGGTTTCTATTACCATGATGACGTCAAATTTGAAACTAAATCTGTTAAAGAAAGCTGTCAGTTGGTCATTCGTATTTTTTGCAGACTGCGCATTGCAGTGGGAAAAGAACTAAGAAAGACATTTTTGTTTGGTAGTGTGACATCACGTGTTGCGGTCATCGCGGAAATTGGTAAAATAAGCTAGCCTATTGGAGGGTGGAACATCAAGATACCTTTGCTAGGTCAGCTTCGCATATTGAAAGGAATGACGGTGGAAGTCTCTGTTTTCCGCGCAAAAATCCTTACGCCCTTTGACCAGGCAAATTTCCAGACCATTTTCTTTCACTTTCTTATAGTTTCTGATAACACTTTTTTCAGAGTCGGGCACAGGTGCTCGTTTACAAACACAGCTTGGGTGGGGGAAATTCTTACGTCTTCTGTAGTGAACCTCTTCTTGCCTTCTAGACAACCGCATCCCGTTTTGCTCTGCGGTTGAAAGCCACAAAAATGTTTTGGCCCTCACATGGATTCCATGTACGTACGCGAAGGCATTCCTCAAAATCCTCCTGTGTTATTGGCTCACCTAGAGTGTCGACAACTTTGCCAAGTATATCAATTCAGTATTAATTTTTGTTCAGTGGTTGTCGCTTGATTTCTACATTTCTGTTTCTTGAATACTGCTCAGCGGCAGTAATATTAAAAGCATTTTCGTGCACCTGTTTTTTCAGTGCTTCAATTGCTTGCATCAGTAATGTGTCGACGATTTTCACTCCGAGTTTTGTCTCTTCACATCACTGCAGTCAGCCCTGAGGTTTGAAATTTTTGTTTATAAATTCCAGGCTACTTTCCAGCTCTCTGCTTTCTTTTCGATGTTCGCGATTGGAACTTTCCATCTCGGTCCCCATACACAATAAATCGGAGCTTATTGCAAAAAGGTACTTAAAAAAGCAAATGAAAGCAGCACCATACAACATAATGATCAGTAGGCAGCAAGTGGCAGCAGTGGCAGCAGTAAAGACAAAAAAAAGAAAGAAGAAATGATACAGGTCAGGTCAAACCTGTGAATAAAGCAGCTATTAGGTTCTGCTCAGGCCGCAGCCTCCGCTGCCAAATGACGGTGATGAGAGTCCGGTCGGAGCGGCTTTATACCTAGGGCAGGCTGCGGTGAAGAGGTCACGTGGCCCGGAGTCGATATAGCCGCGGCCTGGCGTGGTATCTCGATGTTTATTTATTTATTTATTTATTTATTTATTTATTTATTTATTTATTTATTTATACTGCGGAGTCGCTTGACTCCAAGCAGGGGTGAACAAAGGTACAAGTAAAAAATAAACAAGATATATATATAGACTAGCGCCATTCAAAAGCGAACAGATGATGCGAAAAAAAGCAAAAAACAAGGATTTCGCATACAAAAGGCTCTCAAATTGTCAACAAACATTTCTACATTCGGGTTATTCACTACACACTTCGGGTGTTCATTCCAGTCTGTAATCGATTTTACAAAAAATGAGTGTTTAACTGTATTAGAATATGCACGAAATTCTTGTAGCATTTTGCGTGGTTATAACGCGTACCTGCTCGCGAAACAGGAGTAATATAATCGTGAGCGTTTATTTTAATGAGATTATTATATGTTAGGTACAGAAATTTCAACCTAGCTGCAGTGCGCCTTGTCTGTAGGAATTCTAGGCCAATAGATTTGATCATAGCTGTTACACTATCTGTTCGCTTGTATCTGTTGCAAATGAAACGGGCGGCGATTCTTTGCACTCTTTCTAATTTGGAAATATTCTTGGCTGTAAATGGGTCCCATAAACAACAGGCATATTCCAGACGAGGCCGCACCAAAGCCTTATACGCTGCCAGTTTCACGTGTTTTGGGGCATTTGGCAGTTTACGCCTCAAACACCATAGAGTCTTCAGTGCTTTCCCGCAAGTAATATCGATGTGGGCATCCCAGTTTAGGTGATTAGATATCTGGACTCCAAGGTATTTTACAGACGAGGATTCTGGAAGTGGAACGGCAGCTATACAATATGGATGAGTCAAAACAGTTTTCTTTTTACAAATTCTAAGTACCAAACATTTATTAACGTTAAGAAGCATACCCCATTGGTTGCACCAGTTTGAGATCTTCTGCAGGTTACTGTTAGGCTTAATTTGGTCCGCTGTGGAGTTAACTAGGGAGTATAAAACGCAGTCATCAGCAAATAGTTTCACTCTAACTTCGGAATCAACCGCAATAATTATGTCATTTATGTAAATTAAAAATAGGATAGGCCCCAGAACAGATCCTTGCGGAACACCAGATGAAACCGGAAGTGCATCAGAGTACTCATCGCCAACATGAACGTATTGAAATCTGTCTTCTAAGTAGGCTCTAATAAGGTCAATAATTGTAGGATTGATTCCGGCAGTGTAAAGCTTTCCTATGAGTTTGGTGTGCGGTACCTTATCGAAGGCTTTGGCGACGTCAAGAAAAACAGCGTCCATTTGTTGTTTGTTATTAACTGCTATAAAAAAATCATGGCAAGTGGTTATCAGTTGTGAGACGGTAGATAAACCTCGCCTAAATCCATGTTGCTGATCACACAAGAAGTGGGTCGACTCCAGAAATTCTGTCAAAGCTCGGCAGATCACATGCTCGACCATTTTGAAACTGGTCGAGACCAAAGGTATTGGGCGATAAATAGATACGCAAGATGGGTCATTGCCTTTAAAAACGGGTACGACACGTGCGGTTTTCCATTCTGATGGGACTGCGCACTGAGACAAACAGGCTTTGAAAATAACTTCCAGGTAATGCGATAACCATTCTGCGTAACGGCGGAGAAAAGCTGAAGGGATGTTATCCCCGCTAGACTTTTTAACGTTAAGCTTCAGAAGAAGATTCAAAATACCTTCGCGGGAGATAGTAACATCTGGCATTAAAGAAGTGTAGCCGTCTGGCTTAGAAGGAAAAGTCGAGTTTTTATCGGTATACACTGATTGAAAATACTCATTAAACACATCAGCAATATCTTTTGACCCTGTTAGAGGAGAACCATTAACTGTTAATGACACATTGCGTTGTTTATTAGCATTATTGTATCGCCAGAACTTTTCCGGTGCTTCACTGAGAAAACGCCCAAGCGTAACATTAAAAATGGAGTCCCTAGCTTGCTTGATCTTATTTCTTAATAGACTGCCTATCATACTCTCATTAGACTTATTACGAATACTTGACTGCCGCATTCGCTTTAGCTTACATTTGGTGTGGATGACGTCCCGCGTAATCCATGGGTTATCTTTTTTTCTTAATACAACTAGGAACGTACATTGTCAAGCAATCGAGGCATATCTTTTTAAACATGCACCATAACACATTTACATTTTCCTCAGCCCTAAAGCTGTCAAGGTGGGTCTCTAAAAAATCCAAAATTCCTACATCATCAGCTCTATTAAAATCCTTCACAACAATGGGACGCTTCTTGCTGTCAACATAAGCCGATAGGGAAAAAACACAGGAAACAAGATTATGATCAGATACACCCTTCAAAACACCAACAGAAACACACATAAGGGCAGAGCTAATGAACACTAAGTCAAGAATGCGCGATGCAGAGGCACAGATCTTGGTTGGTCTGTCAACAATCTGGGTCAGATTACATGTGAAAGCAGTGTCCAAAAGGAGCTCAGAATGACCAGAATTGGCACCCATAGTACTCATGTGGATCCAATCTATATCAGGCAAGTTGAAATCGCCACCTAAAATCAACTTCACTCGGTCGCCCCGGAAGCGTTGAACGTAATCGCACAGCTCTTCAAGAAAGGTGACATCCGCATTAGGAGGTCGAAAAACTACGCCTTATACAATAGTGTTGCCACAGAAATCAATCTTGCAAAAAAGACTTTCGTGGTTAGGAATACCCGGCAGCATCACAGAAGATATACTTTCCTTAAGCACTATCGCGACTCCACCTCCACGTGTCGCTCTGTCGCATCGCAATATTCTGTAGGCGGGGGGAACAATTGAGCCATCAGGGATTTCAGAATGAAGCCAGGTTTTTGTCAGAAACGTAATGTGCGGGTCCAGGTCGTAAAGGAGTGCTTCGAATTCGGCTGTCTTATTAGCGAATCTTTGAGCGTTAAAGGAAACGAATCGTAACGGTCTGGTATTATCAGCTCGTCATTTATAAGTCTTTCGTTTCTGATTCCGTGTGACAATACGTGTCGTTGAGGCAACACTGACACTGCCAGAATCTTCGCCTTCGGAATCTTCTTTGCGTTCTTTTGAAATGGTAAGTTTCCGTCTTTCATTCCTTTCTTCATCCCAGACGTATGTGTCACCGTTCAAAACTAGCTTGTCAAATTATAGGTAAGCCTTATCCTCAGGTCTGCAATTATCATTAACGGTAGACCACAGCAGCTTCCGTACTTTTTGAATTCTAAACGGGTAGTCCTCAGATAGTGACATACCTCGGCCTTTCAGCTTCTTCTCATTCCTAAGAAGGTTCATTTTTTCATTAAAATCGAAGAACCGCATTACCACTGGTCGATCCTTATCTTCTAATTGCCTGCCGAAGCGGTGTATGCGTTCAACGCTCCCGACGGTAATACCTAGTTTTTCTTCAAACACTTCTGTTAACACAGCATCCCTAAGGCTCTTCGGGGTTTCTGCACCGTCTCCCTTGATCCCAAAGATAATCAAGTTATTACGCCGAGAGCGATATTCCAGGTCATCAACCTTGCTACACAATGATGCAATTTGTTCACGCAGCTCCAGAACAGTACTCTCACATTCCTCTACCCTCTTTATTGTCTGTGTGAAAGATTCTATTTTTTCTTCAATAGAAGCCAGCCTCCGGTTTGAGTCTGATATATGACCGTCCAAGTTCTCCCTGATAGATTTCAGCTCAGTTACAGACACTTTCTGATTTTCAATAATGGTTTCCAACTGATCAGACACTGACAAGGTCGGGCCTGGATTGGTTTCAACGTCCCCACTCAACAAGAGCACCAGTAGGCAAAATGAGTCAAAGCAACCCGCAACACACTCGCATAGCACCTCTGAGCAAGGGAGCACAACCAAACACAAAGAATCACTTTTAAATGCAAGGCGTTGCTTGTTACTGACCTGCACAAAAAAGACGAGGCACTTTAGACGCGTCTGCATCCTGCAGCTGCTCCCTTGCTCACTGACGAAGAACGCCTGGGGGGCGTTTCCCGATGCGTCCAACGATGTCGATGTCACTCTGTCGCGTCCGTGAAGCGCGCGGAAATGTTCCGATAAGTTCGCAAAGCTTGAATTCAACGCTGAACTGTGACTTGTGACTATGGTCAAGACAGGTGCACGCAAACCACGGTGGAAGGTACAGGGTAATTCCGCTGAAGCGGTATCTTCGTAGGAGGGACCGCCGCATGTAGCAAAAGCCTGCACAAAAAAGACGAGGCACTTTAGACGCGTCTGCATCCTGCAGCTGCTCCCTTGCTCCCGTGGTTGAAAGGAAAGCAGGGGCACTCTCCAGGACAGAAGACGGCACGCAGCACTTGTGTATGTTGAAAGTCTGTGAAAAAGGTAGCTGTCAGGTTCCGCTCGGGCCGCTGCCTCCGCTGACATGCCCATCATGCCCCCCGGAAAAAGGCGGCTTCACCAAAAGCGCAAGATGGACATATACTTGTACGTCAATAGCGAAGAGATCAACGCGGTTGGCAGTATCCGCGTCCTCGGGCTTACAATTCAGACAAACAGGAAGAATCACAAAACGCTTGCTAGGTTAGAAGCGAGTGCAAATCAGAAGTCTCGTCTTATCAGACGAACACCGAACAAGTACGCTGTGATGAAGGAGGCGAATCTCTTGAGACTCGCGCAAGCCTTCGTAATAAGTAGAATAATGTAAGTGGCACCCTACCTCAATCTCAACGCAGTGGAACGGAAAAAGCTCGAAATTATCATCAAGAAAAGTGTCAAGGTCGCGCTCGTGCTTCCCTCTAGCACGTCCACTGACATGTTTACGAAGCTAGGGGTCTCAAACACTCTCGCGGTGCTGATTGAGGCTGCCGTTACCGCGCAGCATCAAACTAGGCCGCACCCACACCTTAATAATGAAATACAACTCAGATCTAAAACGAGGAGGAACATTTTAGAGAGATCGGGCTAAAAGGTCAAGCAGGAGCATGTGCGCTCAAGAGAGGCACCTCGAGAAAATAGGGGCAAGATTAAAATTCATCCGCTGCTTAGAAACATGCACCCTGCCTTTCACGAAGGCAGACATAAAGACAGAGCAGAGGCAATACAAGCTAAGTATACAGAGCGACTGGACGTCCTATGTACGGACGCTGCAGTATACTAGAGCAAAGCGGCACACGCGGCCATGACGTTTAGGGAAGACGGAATACCGGTGGCATGCTGCAGAGTACGTTGCCTGGAGACCATAGAAGCAGAGCAGGTGGCGATAGCCTTGGCCGTCAGCCAAAGAGGAGGGGGTCAAAGTGGCCGTCAGCGACTCAAAAACCGCTGTAAGGAATTACAAACTGAAGTAGAATCGACATTTGAGCTAGTTGGTATAGCATCATGGAAAAAATATAAAGCGCACTCAGGACAACGGACAAGAAAGACCAAACTCAAGAGCTTACTCGCAACAGGGCGTTTATTCAAGAAACGCACAAGAATAGAGAAAAACCACAAACAAAACAAAAGCCTTCAGGCAGGCACATCAGGATGAGTGCTTATGAAGGCGCGTCAAGATAAGGAAACTCCTTTTCATGCAGAATCACCACGGGGTCGGCAACACACGTGTGCTCATTCTTACGGATGTGATAGGCCTGTGAAATCTCTCTGGTTAGCTGCTGGTTAGCTGTGTGAAGGCTTTTGTTTCGTTGGTGGTTCTTTGTACATTTTTTAAAATACGCGCCCAGTTTCAAGCAAGCGCTTGTGTTGTTTGGTCTTCCCAGTCCGTTCTCCTAAGTGCGCTTTATATTTTTTCCACGAAGAAATTACGAATCGTGGAGAGTGACAGAGACTACCTTCCGTATAATAAACACGGAAGAGGACCCAGAGAACTGGCTCTGCTCACCGAGAACTTAGAGGAAACGAGGAGGCTCATTCAGTCGCCCGAGTTCTCATTAACCGGTCGACCATTGGAACCTCCCAAGCAACCAAACGGTAAACAACAGAGAGGATATGCGCTCATGCCTGGAAAGCACAATCTGATACTGACTAAATTGACAAATTTAGCCGCCAGTGGACAGCAAGCTCAATAAAAAAAGAGGAGGTTACGGGGAGAAAATTACAGACGGGGCTTTTTCCTATCCCAGTACTCTACAGCAAGCGGCACAATTAAGCCTTTAGATCACACTGCAAATTTTGCGACCAGGCAGCAACATTAGTGCACATTGTGTGAACATGTCCGACTTGTTGCGATAGCTCGCGTACTCTAAAATTCTGGGAGGCTTTGCTCTGCAGCCCAGACCCTAACGGCCAGCAGGATATCATGAATCAAGCCCTTGCTGCGGCCTTGTCCCAAGGCATTCCGGCCGTCGGCTAGGGGCGACGGGGGAGATGAACTTCTCTTCTGGCGTTCATTGACCTGTGTTTCATTAAAATTGTTTCGCTCTCTCTCTCTCTCTTAGTTCCTCCTTTATCCCATCCATTACTGTGCGGTTCAGGTGTCCGCCGATATGTGAGACAGATACTGCGCCAATTCCTTAATAATAAAAGTAATTGGTTTTGGGGGAAAAGAAATGGCGCAGTATCTGTCTCATATATCGTTGCACACCTGAACCGCGCCGTAAGGGAACGGATAAAGGAGGGAGTGAAAGAAGAAAGAGGTGCCGTATTGGAGGGCTCCGCAATAATTTCGACCACCTGGGGATCTTCAACGTGCACTGACATCGCACAGCACACGGGCGCCTTAGCGTTTTTCCTCCATAAAAACGCAGCCGCCGCGGTCGGGTTCGAACCCGGGAACTCCGGATCAGTAGTCGAGCGCCCTAACCGCTGAGCCACCACGGCGGGGCCAATTCCTTTCCCCAAAAGCGAATTTCCTATTTTTAACTGAGTGCGATGTCAGTGCACGTTAAAGATCCCCAGGTGGTCGAAATTATTCCGGAGCCCTTCACTACCGAGAGTTTCTTTTTCCTATTTCACTTCCACCTTCCTCTCTTTTCTTACGGCGTGGTGGAGGTGGCCACCGAGAAGTGAGACAGTTATCGCGCTTTTAATTTCCTAATAACCAAATATAGGAAAGGACGACAGGAAGCGCTCAATAGAAGATGGGCGGACGAAAGGCGGAAAAGAGTATCTGAAGATAAAGAAATTGAAAATTGGTTTTGAGGAAAGGAAATGACTACCATATCCTGTTGGACACTAGAACGGCGCCGTAATGAAAGGGATAAAGGAGGGACTTAAAGAAGAAAGGAAAAAAGAAGCGCGTTAGCGGTCTTCGGATTAATTTAGACCACCTGGGGATCTTTAACGTGCACTGACATCGCACAGCACACGGGCGCCTTATGCGTTTCGCGGCGAAACGCAAAGGCGCCCGTGTGCTTTGCAATGTCAGTGCACGTTAAAGATCTCCAGGTTTTCTAAATTATTCCGGAGACCTCCACTACGGCGCCTCAATATGACCAATGATTTAATCATTAGCCGCACCTCCCATACCACATACTCAGCGCCAAACACATCCTAATACGCACGGCTGTCACCTTCGCCCTACGTTTTCCACGGACGGTTAGCACGAAACCTCTCCTGGCGACTGGTACCCACAATACCGTGATCGAATTAATAGAGGCTAAACTCACCAAACAATTAGTCCGCCTGAGTCGAACGGAAACAGGACAACACCTACTGCGACAGTTCGGTCTCAATCTACCCATTCCCACCCCAACAAGTCCTACACCTTACATAATTTCTCTGCGCATTCGGTATCACATACACCAGAGGCCCCTACTGCGTAATATGAGGGCTAGCCTCGATCGGGGTAGGCGGCAGGCTCGAGCAAGATATCACACCAAAACGTACAGCAACCGCTCCGTTATCGTTTATATCGAAGCGGCAGAAAATTCTAAGGTAGGATTTTTCACGGCAGTCGCAGCCAATGGAGACGGCACAGTGGGGGCCGCCGCCACTATCCGAACACTTCGCCTGGGGAGGCGGAAGGGACCGTCATCGCATTTGCGCTTGCCCACTCCACCATTGACAAAAGAAATCTGCGCAGATTCCCTGCCCTCATATTGTCACTACATAAAAGGCGTGGCGACGCCGGCCACACACTGTATTCTTGCCACAGCCACGTCTCTTGACCGAACGGTTACTCTGTCGTGGATCCCTGGGCATGTCTCGATCCCCGGTAATGAGCGCGTTCATGCGCTGGCCCGAGAACTCTCCTTCCCGACACTGGACGGTCAGACACCTAATCCAGCGCAAGAGGCCCCATCGGTCCTTTCTACATATCATTAAATGAACACATTCTGCAAACTCAGACGCATGACATTACCACCAACCACCCCACTGTACCTCGTCACCCTTATCCAGTTCCACACGGCGAAAATTACAGAGGGGCTGCACTATTTCACAATACCGTCTCTCATGCTTTCATCCCAGCTTCCCTTCTCATTGTGACACCTATGGTGTGCCCAGATGATAACTTTTCAACTACTTTTGGGAATGTCCTTCCCCACAGGCAGTACCCGCCAATCCCTAATCCCACTCAATCTTCCCGGGAGGCTGCTTTACGGACCGCTCTGCCCGCCAGCCAGAAATGGCTAGTAGATCGGATTTTATGTGAAGCACAATCCGTGGACTACTGGACCAGTAGGTGGCCTACTGGAACATTTTTTTTTTCGTTTAATAAAAGTTGTTTCCATCCATCCTACAGCGTCCCTCTCTCTCTTTCCTCTTTCACTTTCTCTTTTATCCCTTCCATTACGGGGTGGTTCGGGTGTCTACTGAGATAAGCGAGACGTTTACTGCTCCATTTCCTTTCCCTAAGAAGAATTTAAATTTTTTTTCTTTTCTGATACTGTTCTCTGCCTTTCCTCCACACTGCGTCTTTCCAATCCTCCTCTCGTCCTTTCGTAATCTCCATCCGTAAGCAGGCGAGAGTACATCTGCAGTTAAAGGTGCAGATTCACTGCAGATAGTGTCACCAGAGTGGATCCAGGGGCACTACCGGTTGCATGAAATTCAGTTGGTGACAAAGAAGCATTGTGCTCCTGTAGTACTTCCGTACTTGTAGTAGTTCTGTTTTCCAGACTGGACTGCGCGTGGCTCTTTTCAGATTCTATGACCTGAAATATAGAAGAGACGCTGGGTTTAACCAGGAATTCAAGGAAGACATCATTAAAAGCAGAATCCAACTTTGACAGTCGCTATGCAGCCCGGTATTCAAAGGTAAATAGGCGGAGGTTAGGCTGTTTTACGCGATGGCACCTCCATTTCTCTTGTATGGGCTCATGCGGGTCGCATGAACTCTCACGAATGTTATTCCTGTGACCTCACTGAGGCTGGGCACTATTGAATCTCAGTATGTGCGTTATATGGGCGTCGTTGGCTGCTTATTTGCGTAAATCCAGAGCAAGCCGTTGACGTACGCTCGACGCGCCTGTGCGCAGACGTCCGAAGGCTTGAAAAGCTCTCTACGCAACAAAGGAGATCCTTAATTTTGGATACAATGTGGATCTCTGCTGGCGGTTGCTAGCAGACGGTATCTTAAAGTGTGTTCATATTAGCTCTTCTGTCGGCATCGTCGCCCATCATAGCCTTCTTTCTTCACTTCTCCGCCAGTGGAGAGCACCAGGCCCCATAACCATTCCTTAAGCCATGCGTTTTTGCTTTTCTCTATGAAGAAACCTTTCTTTTTTATTTTCGTGAAATTTGGGGCACGTTAGAGCTTTTCACAGGTACTGAAAACTGACAGAAAATTAGGTAAATCACTTATTCTGAACTTATTATCCTATTGAGAGCATTTATCGTATTTTGTACTTAGTTCTTTATGATTTAGAACTGCTTAGTTGCATTGGGTTCTCGATGGCTGATAATGATGTCCTGTATTTCTTGCTTGTCAGACTGTGCCATTTTTACTCTCATTTAATTGGTAAAGTACTTGGGATGTTTCGTCTGTAGTGCGCATTGAAGTTACGTGTTTTACGCAGTTTCACCCTATGCTTTATTATTCTTACGAGTGCTGTATGCTGCATGTAAAGCACTCCGGGCCCAATCAAGCCACTCTGGAAGTAGCTTTCTTGCCCAGGGCCTTATTCGCTTTTAGAGAAATAAAGAATGTGTGTTTGAAAAACAAATCGGGCACAATTTGTCTTGCAGCAGCAATGTGGCCGTTGGTTTGGCTGACCAGCGTTCTTGATTACGATGGAAGATTTAAGCGTTTTTTAAAGCTGCCCTGTTTAACACTGGAAAACTAAGCTTACACAATAGATGGAGGGTGGGAAGTAGCTATTCATGCTATTGTGTTGCTATGCAGTATATATATATCATAGAAAATGACTCTCTTCTACTGGCCCCGATGACGGCTAATCCTATTGGCGAAATGTTTATCAGCGGGCGATGGATTTCCTCCGGAACCTGGAAAACCCTTTTTGCACAAAAGATATCTACTGTCTGTGTTGAAATCTTCCTAATTCTTTTTAAAAGCCAGATGTAGCCTCGAAACATGCTTATAAGGAGGTCGAATATGTGGACGTTCTAGATAACAATTTAAATCAGAAGGCAAAAAGACCACACGAGAAGGATTATTTTTCAGGTGAACACTTGTCCAGTAAAACAGTTCTCTTTTGAAATGGAAGCCTTTTTACTCAAATGGGTCTGAGTAATTTATCCGCCAATAAAAGATACCGGGACTGTCGAGAGCTCGAAGTTTTATGGAAGCAGGGTTTAAAACATGTTTCTGACTGAACTTCCTGTTCTACTCAGCACTCTGCTGTCACCGATTTTTTTTTTGCTTATTTCTTTCAGGATTATGAACGCATATTTTCTCTTTCCAGAGGGTTTCATTATGCTTTACGATATTTTAAATAATAATTACTGCTCTCCACGTGTTATATTAAAACATTTTTTAATGTCGCCTCTAGATAGGAGAGAGAAATAGTGAACAAAATGCCAACGCCTCCAAGTTAAAATACGGAGGACTGCTTACCGACTTTTCAAATATTTTCACTGCAGCGCGTTCGGTTGTTTGAATAGGCGCACCCTTTAATAAAACACCTTTAAACTTTTAAGAAACGGTATTTAATATCCCCCTCAAGCGAAAGCTGAAGCATCCTACGAAAAGGCTGGGAGAAAACCACGGCGGTTTTTTGAAAGCTGCCTAGTTGTTGGAAGTACATCCAATTTGCAATGGGTTTGAGGCGCTGGAACTTGCTATTTTTGATTACTGTGGCTATGGCTACGTGCGCTGGAAAAGCAAAAAAGGTAGGAGCCATTTTGTTTTGCTCAAGCGTCTTGAAATTGTGACAAGTTATTGCGTATTTTAAAGAGAACAGAGACGCTTAATGGTAAATGGCCAGGCAGATTTCGCTCGGGAACGTTGCGTTAGACAGTCAGAGCAGTACGGTGGGTCTAAAATTAACATGCAGAAAGCCAAAGTAATGTTCAATAGTCTACCCAGGGAACAGCAGTTCACAATTTTTAGCGAGGTGCTGGAAGTGGTAAGGGATTACGTCTACTTAGGGCATGTAGGAACTCCTCATCCGGATCATGGGAGAGAAATAACAAGAATAATATGAATGGGGTGGAGCGCATATGGCAGGTTCTCTAAGATCTAATATCACGAGTGGTAGCTTGCCAATATCCTTCAAGAGTAATTTTTAACAACTGTATGTTACTGGTATTCACCTACGGGGCAGAAACATGGAAGCTAACGAAAAGGATTCCCATAAGTTAAGGACAACGCACCAGCTATAGAAATAAAAATGATAGGTGTAGTGTTAAGAAACCGGAAGCGGGCAGAGTGGGTTAGGGAACAAACGGGGGTTAATGACACCCTTTTCAAAATAAAGATGAAGAAAAAGGCTTGGGCAGGGCATGTAATGCGAAGGCGAGTTAACCGCTCGTCCTTAAAAGTGCACAAAAGAAGCTTCTGAGCTCGCCTTTTTACCGCGGGAACACGATCTGTGCGTTCCAATGATGCATAGAAATCCCGAATTGTTATCCTATGTGGCCGATGTATCTATTAAATCGGATGGAACGTCAAGGCTTCCGCCTTTATTCTTTAACTGACCTCTGGGAAGAGGAGTCAACCAGCGCGTGGACTACCTTTCAGCCAGTAGCGTGGCGGCTTCCCGCTCTGCCATGGTCATAGTGTTAGGTAGTAGTACTCGGAGAGAACTGTGAAAGCAGAGTCAGCGCGTGTTTTTATAACCGTGGGCCTCATTTGCACCGTTGCCCTGTACTGAAACTGTTTATTCACGAAAACCTAAAAAATTAAGGGTGAAATTCGAGCCGCCAGTTGTTTGGCTGAAAGGCACTGCAGGCGTTGGTTGACTCCGCCTACTTTCGGAGGTCAGTTAAATGAAAACATAATGCGGGAGCCAGGAAAATTCTCCTGTTTTAATAGGTTTAGATTTATGGGAGTTTAACGCCCCAAAGCGACTTAGGCTATGAGGGACGCCGTAGTGAAGGACTCCGGAAATTTCGACCACCTTGGGTTCTTTATCGTGCACTGACATCACACAGTACACGGGCCTCTAGAATTTCGTCTCCATCGAAATTCGACCGCCGCGGCCGGGACCGAACCCGCGTCTTTCGGGCCAGCAGTCGAGCGCCATAACCACTCAGCCACCGCGACGGCAGTGATTTAATAGGGAAACCGGCCGCATATGATAATATTTCGAAGTTTCTACGAATGCTCACAGCGGGCAAATTGAGTTCTCTCGGTAAAAAGATGAGCTCAGATTCCTCTTTAGTGCACCTTTAAGGGTAACGGAGCGGATTCTAAGAGAAGGCGAGCGTAGCAGGGGGCGGCAGAAAGTCAGGCTGGCGGATGACATTAAGTTTGCGGGGATAAGGTGGCCGCAGCTGGCAAAGGACAGGGATAATTGCAGAGATATGGGAGTGGAGTTTGCCCTTCAGTGGACATATTCAGGGTGATTTTGATGAAGAAGACATTTTATTTTCCAACAGAGGCATATTATGGAGTTTCCAAGACGCATATAGAAGCTCGGCAACAGATAATGCAGAACAATTCTTGAATAAATATTTGCGGTATTTTACGAGAATGAAATTAATATTTTCGGACAAATAACATTCATCTATGCATTTTTGGAGTAGAGTTTTCTTCATAAAAGAACGGAAGCGGCCAGGCAAGAATTTCGCGCAGCTTTGTCTAAACAAGCTGTATACCTCATCTGCTGCTGCTGCCGTCATTATCTTTGGCTGAAATATTACATTGCCGAGTAGTGGCGATGGCAGACAGGTAGGCTTGTAATGAAGCAGACCTGCGAGCCAATGATATATCAAACATGATATGCTCTTACCTCCCGTTGCCGGCGGTTCGAGGCTGATCTTGGCGCCAGAAAGGACAGAACACACAGACCTTTGGCCAAACTTTCACTAATCCCTTTGTGACTGCGTATTGGGCACGCGTAAAGAGATCGCGGAGCGAAGCAATCTACACTCTGTCCTCTTGCCCGAGCGGCACTTGCACAGTCCTCGTGTCGTGTGAGCTGTTGGAGCCAAGCAACTGAAGAAAAAGAACTTTTTTTCCACCGATGTGGGAGGCCACCTACTCCCCGCCCCTGGCACGCAGGCTCAAAGGGCGAAGGCCGGGGACTCCGCGACCAAGGAGAGGGGAAGTTACAGCTATTCTTCGCGGCATTCGTCGCCAGGCGGATGACTTGTTGCTGTTCGGCGAGGGACTCGCTTCGCACAAGGCCTCCCAGGCATCTCTACTTTTAATGTTCTTAATGTTCTGCCACTGCTGGACGAACTTTCACAGCCGGAAGCAACAGAAAGGCTGTCGCTTGGCGACGCTTGCAAGCTTGAAATTTCCGAAATCCAGTCTGGTTGTTCCTCACGCGAATAGAACACAGACTTGATGATAAATATAAAATCTGAGAAAAGGGGCACTCATTATCATGTGATCTGGCAATGTCCTGACTCCCCAGTCGTCAGTAAGAACATTAAAAGTATAGATGCCTGGGAGGCCTTGCTGCGAAGCGAGTCCCCCGCCAAACCGCAACAAGCCAAGCAAGAGCATTGCGCGTGTTGCGTAATCCGCTCTCATGCGGAGTACACGTCTCGATGCAAGGCGCGTGATTTGAGGAAATGTATATCTTGCGCATCCATAGAGCCATAGCTCGACGCTGCTGCACCCTCTGTAAACAGTTTGGGCGGCGGAAAGCAATGGTCCTGGGCGTTGCACCCTCCCTCCCGAACGACGGTGCGGACGAATAGTTCAGTTTGGCCCAGATGAGACCTTGCCTTGCGATGAGTTTCAGTGTCTAGAACGTGCTACGTCGGTAATACAAAACGTTGGATGCTTACGTATACTTTCAACCACGAGAAAAAGTGCATAATTTATTTAGTAATGCGATTTCATTTAGAATGACTATGAAGGTGGAAACTGTCCGGTGGCGTGGCGTCTCTGTGAAGCCTCCACATGACAGGTGCTATTTATTCTATTTATTTTTTACATACTGTAGCTCCTTTATGCGATTATTGCAGGAATGAGTTAGACAAAAAGAAGCCAGACAAAACCAAGTAAACAATAACATTTAAAAATTCATGAGAAATAAGGCAGATGATACGAATGAAACTCAAAACAACAGCAACACTGAGATGCAGTACAGAAACAAGAATGAGTCAATACACTGTGATAAGAAGGTACACAAAATCAGGTGTAGTTAACTTTTAACAGGAAACCGTTTATTGACAGTGACCTAATTGTTCCGGAAATTAAGTTCCAGAATTCAATAGTACGTGGGAGAAAAGCTGTATATAAATTTATTACAATGAGCAAAGACAGGCTTATTATCAAGGCTAAGGTGACACTTACTTGACCGAGGAATATCTGAAGGAATATTTATGGGATGATAGACACGATCAGAAAAATTGACGATGCCATGCAGAAACTTCAATGACTCAATGTGACGGCGTACGCGTTAAGGGGTTAGGTTCCGAGAATATAAGGCACGAGAAGGTGAAATATGGTGATCATAGCGAAGATATATGAACGTAATAGATTTTCGGTGTATCCTCTCAATGGAGTTAATGTCGCACTTCTTATGAGGGTTCCAGACAAGAAAAGCATAATATAAAATTGAACAAATTAAAATTTTATACATTAGTAACTTAGTTTCTTTGAAGAAATTTTTAAATTACGCCTCAAATACCCGAGCTTACTGACTGCTTTAGTGATTGCTTTTTTGCAAGGACGTCGGATGATGACCTGGTCCTCAAAATTGAGAATAAGTCAGATTTGTGCAAGATTCAGTAAGAAATACTGTATCATGTGGCTGTACAGTTTGTAAAAATGGAGTACCTTGAATTTATTTATCCTGTTGATCTTAAACCTGCCATTCAATGTGACATATATGTTTTGCACCTTAATGCGCGTTCCATGTGCAACAAGCGTGACGAGATTGATGAACTGTTGCGAAGTTTTACATATAAATTTAGAATCCTGATGATATCTGAAACATGGTGTAATCATCCATCTGACATCCTTCCAATTGAAGGTTAACAACATTTCTTTCTAAATCGCCGCGGCAGGCGCGGCGGTGGCTTGGCACTTTACGTTGACACAGAATTGCATTGTGAACAAATGACCGAATTTTCTGCAATAACTGCAAATTTTGAAGTGCTCACGATAAAAACCTGTAACGAAATCATCCGTGCGGTGTACCGACCTCCATCTGGCAATGTTTCCGGAAGATTTTTTCACGTTTTTTGACAACCTAATGGATTACGTTTCCCAAATTAGTTATTCTTTTACTTGTGGCCGTGATTTTAACATTGATATCATGGACGGAAAAAATTATGACTTCGATGTTAGACTACTCTCAGCCGGTTATAAAAATGTCATTACGACTCCAGCGCGAGTTACACCTTCCCGTTCATCAGCACTTGACCTTTTTATCACCAATCTCAATACAGATATCCGGAGTGCGGGCACAATCGCATCCGACATAAGCAATCATTGCCCAGTTTTCATGACCTTTCCCGGTCCGAACAAAAAACATTTCGCCCGTGAGTCCACCTATCAGCCTATTTCTGAAAGTGCTTTGGAATCATTTAAGCAGGACGTTACTGCGCATAACTGGAAATTTGTATTCGATCGGACAGATGCTAACAAAGCTTATTCAGCCTTTCTTGAAACTTTCCTTTTAATCTATAATAAGCATTTCCCGCTTAAAACTGCAAGGTGATCCCGGAAAAGTAAGAAACCATGGGTGACCTCCGAACAAATTAAACGTATCAAAGAAAAAAACAGACTTCATCTCACCTTTTTACGCTCGCGATATTAAGATAGCTAAGGAAATTTAAGAATGTGCGAAACAGTCTGAATGCTACGTTTAAACAGACAAAACGTATATACTACATAAATATTTTCACTGAAACTATAACTAAGAATCCATCTGCCGTATGGAACATTGTAAATGATATTCTTGGCAGAAGAAGGAAGATTGCTCCCCCCAAAACCATACTTCATAACGGCGTAGAGTTGTGTGGTGTACAACTTGCAGATCATTCCAACCGGCGTTTTGCTAATATTGCCAAGACAGCTAATTTAAGCCCATAAATGATAAGCGCAGTAAGCCTTAGTCCCCCTCACAGTTTGTTACTTGAGCCCACAGATACTGAGGAGGTCTACCACACATTCATTACCATGAAAAATAGTAAATCGCTGGATCCCAATAACATTCAGATGAGGCCAATAAAATTCGTAATAGAATTTATTGCTCCTGTTCTAGCCCATATTTTTAATTTAGCTCTCGAATCCAGCATTTTCCTCGATGACATGAAAAAGGCTAGAATTACTGTAGTGCACAAAGGAGGTGATATAAATGTCGTGAATAATTATAGGCCAATATCCATTCTCTCGATTTTCTCAAAAGGCCTTGAAAAGGTTATATGTCAAAGATTTAATAACTTCCTTGAGAAAAACAACATTATAACTAACTTTCAATATGGATTTAGTAAAGGACGATCGACAGAAATGGCATTACTTCTATTAAAAGAACAGATAGTTCAAAATATAGACCCTGGTCTTTTTACTCTTGGTCTGTTCATTGACTTCAGTAAAGCTTTTGACTCCCTCAACCACAATGTCTTGTTAGGTAAGTTGTCACAGTATGGAATACGTGGTGGAACCCTCAATTTAATAATGTCGTACATGAAAAACAGGTTCCACTGCGTTCGTATACATAATGCTAAGTCGTCTTCGCTGCCCCTACAAACCGGAGTACCACAATGTTGTGTTTTAGGCCAGCTATTATTTAATATATATATTAATGATATAGTTTTAATTAATCAGTCTGCTAAATGGTTTATATATGCTGATGACAGTAGCATTCTTTTTAAGGGTGATGATCTAAACGATTTAGACCAAGAAATAAAGTTAGCACAGTGCAAAATAAGATCAATTATAAGAATAAAGACATAACAATAGTAGATGAACATAAGGTTTTTGGCGTTACTTTTAATTCTCACCTAAACTGGGATCACCACATTAATCAAGTCTGCAAGAAACTGTCTACTGTTGCAGGTACTCTTTCCTGCTGCAGAAATCTCATTCCGGAAAGGGTTAAACTTCAGTTGTACCCAGCGTTATTTGCACCCCGCATAAATTATTGCAGTCTTGTCCGGAGCTCAACAACAAAAAGAAATATTGATAAAGTTCTTGTGCGCCAGAAGAAAGTCTTGCGTTATGTGGCAAATGTTGGAACGCACACATCTACAAAGAACCTATTTCCGAAGTATGGGATCATTCGTTTTCTGCGCAGTTATGAATATCAACTCTTAAACCGGCTTTATTTTTTGTCCGTTGAATCTGCAAATTTTCTTAAAACTGTTGCAACATTGCAGCAGCGAACAATAGTTGTATTCACTAGAAACCCCCAACACTGGCTAGTTCTCCATTTCCGCACCCAAAACAAGTTTCAGTCAATAAAGCATAATGTTCCATCACTTCTAAACAAATATCCAAAGGAATTTTTTCCATTTAAGAAAGAATGTAAAAATTATTTCTGTAACCTCAACTGAACTCTTACGTGTCACTCTGATTTGATGTATCTTGCCTTGGTTTTAATCTGACTAATTGTCCTTTGACTGTGTGTTTCCATATCACCTCATGATTTTCTTCTTGTTGTCTCACTGTTTGTTTCTTGTATATATGCGCTTTTGAGACCTGCTTTAGAGCCCATATATTTTCAATGTGACCTTTGATGAGTGCGGTTTTCTTTCTCTCGTTTATAATCTGCGTCGACTGCTGTCTTGTAAGGTGGCCCCTAGGCTATCGTCAAGTTGCTTAGTGCAACTTTTAGTCGAGGGGTCTATTCAGAGTTTGTGTTTGTACTACTCTGAAAAATAAACGAATTGAATTGCAATAAAATTAATCTGTTTTGACCAGGACATTTTAATGGTAAATATGACGACAAGATGCTTGTATTCCGAAAGGCTGTGTAAGGATAAGTCGTTGAAAGTGTAATTGATCAACGAAGGAGAGGCAGTATTAGAAAATGACATTATCACAAGTTTTAGTAAAATTTATTTCCATTTTCAAGTGTTGCACCAGGTACACAAGCTGACAAATGAGGAATTTAGTTCAAGATGATCTTCTGGTGTGTTAATTACGCGATACAAAGCACAGTCGTCCGCATAGAGGCGTATGTGTGAAGTGACGTTTCAAGGTAAGTCATTAATGTGTAGTAGAAATAGTAAAGGGCCAAGAACCGACTCTTTGGGTACACCGATGACGCGTCAACAGAAGTGTTAATTGAATTATAACATACGAATTGTCATCGATGAGAAAGGAAACCGGCAATCCAGCTAACCAAGTGAGAATTTTTCAAGATCATGCTAAGCTTTATTAAGAGAGTAGAATGCTGTACAATATCGAAGCCCTGGAAAATAAATAAATATAGAATCGGCCTGAGTGCCAATATCAAGGGCGCAGAGAATGTCGTTAGAGAATTCAACTACTTGTGTTGCTGAAACCTTTCCTAAAAGCGTGCTGAAAGTTAGAAAGCATGCTCTTAGATCCCAGAAATTCCAATATATGTTTGTGACTTATGTGCTCAGCATCTTACATGAATATGATGCTAATGAAATATGTCTATAATTAGACAATAGCAGTTTATTACCAGATTTGAATAATGTATGTACTTTGGCCAGCTTCCATGAGGATGGAGCAATGCCGGTATTGAGAGACTTTTCAAAGATAATGGTTAGATAGCGAGCAGAGCACAGTGAATAGTGAACGAGAAAAGAATTGGATATACCATCGGAACCGGTCGATTTTTTGTGTCGAACTGTAGTATTAGGTTCAGCATACCATGCTCATTATTCATGATATCGGTAATCGGGGTTGCCATTAGGAGGGTCAAAGGATAGAACTTCGTGGGTGTCTGATGAAAACACAGATTTAAAGAAGGCAATAAAAGTATGAGCTATTATGAACGGATCATTAGTTGAAAGATTTTGACAAGGGGTATTTTCCTCTGGAGGCATGCCACCTACAGACCACGCCCTCTCCTCCTCTCTTGTCTCCCTGTCCCTTTGCACTTGTCTAAGAAAACACCCTAGTGAAGAAAGCCCTATGATGCAACAACCTCATATAGCTTTTCATAAGAATGTCGTGCAATTATTATACAAATGGCATGCAATTCTCGTACGTTTTCTTAAAATAAATCATTTCTCACGCAGATATCATACAAGATGTGAAGGGTAACGAGAAGGTTTCAGCTAAAATTGAGGACAACGCAGCGAGGCATGGAAAGGAAAATTTGGGGAGTCCCATTAAGGGACAAGAAGAAGGCAGAGTGGGTGAGGCAACGAACGCGGATTAATGACGTCCTAGTGGAAATGAAGCAGATATTAGAAGTTAACTTTTGAGTATTACGACAGGCATCCGGTTGAAATTAGAGACTTGTGGACGGTCCTCAGTAATAGCCAGATCAGGGTTTACAATTTGAAATACGTGATTACCCTCGCCGCTTTGAGCTCAACTGATTTTGGCTACGTCGTTTCCAAATACATGCGCTTTCGCAGAGCATTCAGCCAAAGTGACCCCTCGAGTGGGCGCAACTAGTCTAAGGAGCCAAATTATGTGCAGCCAGAGCGCCGAGGGCAATCACGTTTAGCAAATTCCCAAAGCTGATATGGCTATTACTAACGACTGGCTACAAATCTCTGTTTGCAACCGGATGGCTAACGAAAATGCTTCAACTTAAATTCAGGACGACGCAGGGAGGTATGGAAAGGAAGATGCGAGATATATGGTTAAGAGGTTCACCATGGTCCGAGAAACTATTGGTGAATACGGCCCACCAGGCCTGACCAATCAGCTGGCGCTGGAGGGGGAGCTCTGTGTGAGCCAGCTTCACCTCCCACTGCCCATGGCTGAATTCTTGCACACTTTACGCTTTACTTTACTCGGGACAGTTCCAAACCATTTGAAGGATGTCGGAAATCTCTCCGCAGGACAACCTTACCTTTGTTGGCTATGGCGCGGGGCATATCTTATTGTGTCGAGCTGGGGTTGGTAGTGTGCAGGCTTTCATGTTTCCCTCTTTAGTGGCTTCCTGACGAGCGGGGTCCTTGTGGGGGGCTGCATGTTTACTGCGACCAAGTCAGTGGTAGTTTATGATTTCTCCGTGTGTTAGTGGAGACAGCCGCCTCAATGCTCTCTGTGCCTTCGTGGGCTGGAATCCACGGAATACTGTGACGGGTGTGTGTAGCGGGAGTGTGATTTCTCATGACATGGGCGGCTGCTTGGCAGACTTCTCAATTGAGGTACGCCTTGCAGGTTTGCTGCTTGTCGCTTATGATTGTAGACATTTGCTCGGTGGTATGAGCGTGCAACTGCGATTGCGACTTCCGCATCGTCCGCTATGCTGTTTCGGTTTTGGACCATGGCGCTGGCTATCTTCTCCCCGAGGTTGGTTGTGACAGTTGCTACCGCAGCCGCCAGAATTTGGTAGGAGCTGGAGTGAGTGTAAAGCATGTTTTGCTTTGCAACATATCACGTTATGCTGTATTTGCTTGGATCAGGTCTTTCGTCGTGCACCGTGGTGTGTGAGGTCCATATTGGTTGGAATTGGGAGGATGTGAAACACTTCGCGGGTGGCCAAGGGTAACCTGGTCCGTAGCCTGGCAGGGGTAGCCTGGCATCCGTCATGCGCTCTAGGCCGACGACGTCATGTTCAGGACAACCACTGGTTCGCCACGCGAGAAGGGAGCGAAATTACGACAAGCCATGGACAATATCGAACAGTTTGCCCAAGGATGCGGGATGGGCTGCGCCCCGGAAAAATCACAATTCAGAAATGAGCAAGTCAGCCTTCACCTGCAAGACTAGAATTCCGAGAGATCCAGACTGTCCGCATCCCTGGCATGTGGGTCCAGAGCCGTAGAGAATGCCAATGCACCATCACAGGGCTCACCCGCGCCACAGATCAGATCCGCGGGATGATTCGCCGCATTTACAACCGGCGGGGCGGTCTTAAGGAACCGGACGCATTACGCGTGGTGAAACCGCTGATAACTCTACGGTGCACCTACAGCCTACCCTTCCACAATACCATCAGGAGGGAAGAGAAAAAAAATTCAGGGAGTTACTTTGTTGACCTAAAATGCGGTGAGGTGAAAGGCTTTCGCGTGGTGTCGGTACTTGTGTCGCTGATGTGTGATGAAGATGCTGATTAAAGACTACACAATTGCTCCAATCAGGAAAATTTTGCTGACGTTCGTTAGCGTGCCCACGCTTGGTTGCTGAAGACACAGGAGAGCGTTTAGGCGGCATCCTTCGAGGTCGGCGTTCAAGAGGCGTATGACAAGATTGCCTGGGCAGCGCTCCACTCGAACGATGGTGGCGCCACATAGTGACGTCACACGCATGCGCAGTAGGCTGAACCACATGTGAATTGTCTGCTGGCGCCTTGCGCATGTGCAGTCATCATCATCATCATCAGCCTAACTACGCTCACGGCAGGGCAAAGGCCTCTCCCATCTCTCTCCAATTAACCGTGTCCTTCGCCAGCCGCATCCACTCTATGCCTGCAAACTTCTTAATCTCCTCCGCACACCAATCCTTCTGCCGCCACCTGCTACGCTTACTTTCTCTTGGAATCCACTCCGTCACTTTTAAGGACCATCCGTTATTTTGTCTTCGCATTACGTGCCCTGCCCAAGCCCATTTCTTCCTCTTGGTTTCTACTAGGATATCATTAATCCGCGTTTGTTCCCTAACCCACTTTGCCCGCTTCAGGTCTCATGACGTTACATCTATAATTTTTTTTTCGATGGCTGGCTGCGTTGTCCTTAACTTAAACTTATCCCCCTTTTCGTTAGCCTCCACGTTTCTGCCAAGTCGGTGAGTACCGGTAAGATACACCGGTTGTACACTTCTCCCTTGAGGGATAATGGTAAACTACCATTCATGATCTGAGAGAACCTGCCATATGCGCTCCACCTAATTCTTATCCTTCTAGTTATTTCCCTCTCATGATCCGGATCAGCTGTCACTACCTGCCCTAAGTAGACCTTTACCACTTCCAGCCCCTCGCTGCCAATTGTGGACTGCCGTTCCCTTGCTAGATTGTTGAACATTACTTTGGTTTTCTGAATGTTAATTTTATGGCCCAGTTTTGAGCTCTGCCTGTCTAACTCATCGATCATGATTTGCAGTTAAGCTCCTGAGTGACTCAGCAAGGCAATTGCATCAGCGAATCGTATATTGTTTGGGTATTCTCTATTAACTATTGTTCCCAACTGTTCCCAATTCAGGCCTCGGAATACCTCCTGTAAGCAGGCGGTGAATAGCATTGGCGAGTTCATGTCTCCTTGCCTGACGCCATTCCTTATTTTAATTTTATTGCTGACTTTCTGGAGGACTATACTGTAGCTGTGCAGTTGCTATATATATCTTCCAGAATTTTGACTTAGGCCTCTTCTACACCTTGATTGCGCAATGTCTGCTGAGGTTTCCACTGAGTCGAATGCTTTCTCGTAATCGATGAAGGCTATATATAGGGGGGGTTGGTTATATTCTGCGCATTTCTCTATTGCCTGATTACAGCTAACACCTTGCGCGCACGGTCCCGTTTTGATAATGGAAAAATGATTCAACAGTATGCCGCTATATATATTACGTTTAAATTTTTATTTTCTTTTCGAACGATTATCGACTGGAATAAATAACTGAAACATATTGCCGACAGTCCCAGTATTGATGCATTCAGTGCGAATTTGAGAAAAAGGCGTTCATGATGTTCTTGTGCTCCTGTGTCCGAGTTCATTTGTTTAAGTTCATGCTCTGATGTGATGAAGTTTTTGCTTATTGTGCGGTGTGATGTGTGGCGTAACTTTTATTGTATGTAATTTTTTGTGCTTACTCCTGCTTGGAGTCACACGCCTGTGCAGTATTGTTACTAAATAAATAAAGAAATAATAGCGCGAATATCATCTATTCAGGAATATCTTTTACGAAAACCTGACTGATCATTTGCTTTATTAAAGTCTAAGGTTTACCAGACGCTATCAGCGATTACCTTAGGAAATGCCTTGTAGGCAACAGATAGTAATCTGATCGAGGCATAACTTTTAAGCTCCTTGGCGTCTTCTTCCCTATAAATTAAGATAATGTTAGCATTCTTCCAAGTATCTGGCATGGTCGATGTCACAACGCATTGCGTATACAGGGTGGCTAGTTTTTCTAGCACGATCTCCCCTCCGTCCTTCAACACATCTGCTGTTACCTCAATCTCACCAGCTGGTTTTCCCCTTTCCATTGCTCCCTAAGGCTTTCTTTACTTCCTCTTTTGTTACTTCAGAGATAACGCATTGCTGTGCGCTACACTCCCTCTCATTAACGTTCTGGTTACCTTGGCTACTGTACAGATTTTTGTAGAACTATTCAGCTACTTTAGCTGTCTTATCCATATTGCTAATGACATTGCCCTCCTTGTCTCTTAACGTATACATCTGGTTTTCACCTATGCATAGTTTCCTCTTCACCGCTTTTAGGCTACCTCCATTCTTAAGAGCATGCTCGATTATCTCCACAGTAAACTTCCTTATGTCGGCTATTCCCCCCCCCCCTCCCACCTTGTGATTATTAACTTCGATAGCTCTGTCAGTTCTATTCTTCCGATAGGGTTAGAGAACGCACTCCCTCACCAGAAGAGGATTTGGCCACCCTGGTGTAGTACTTGGCCACAACCTTCTATGAACAAACCGATTAACCTTCGGCCCTCAGTCCCCATCGGCTGCGGAGCAACTGACCACGGCAGCGGTCAGACCTGTGACGCAGCGAAGGGTGCTAAGAATTTTTGGCTCCGGTCAGGCCACCATTGGAATCTGAACCTGGCAAAGTTTAACGCTTGAACTATATCTATTGAGGCTAGCCTAGCAGTTCTGTTCGAGGAACTAGCGGGAATTAAATGGGATGTCATAGGGCTTAGTGAAGTTAGGAGGACAGGTGAGGCGTATACAGTGCTAAAGGACGGACACATACTGTGCAATCGTGGACTAGCGGATAAACAAGAACTAGGTGTGGGATTCCTCAATAATCAGGATATAGCTGGCGACGTAGAGGAGCTCTTTAGTATTAAAGAAAGGGCAGCAGCTATTGTAATTAGGCTGAATAGGAGGTACAAGCTGAAAGTAGTGCGGCCTGTGCGCCTACATCTAGCCATGATTACCAGACCATTCAAAGCTGCTATGAAGACGTGGAACAGGCAATGAATAAAGTAACCTAACACTACACTGTACTGATGGGCGAATTCAATGGGAAGGTTGGAAAAAAGCAGGCTGACGATCACACGGTAGGTGACTATGGGATAGGTTCTAGGAATAGCAGGAGAGAGTTATTAGTCGAATTCGCAGATAGAAATAATTTACGGATCATGAATACCCTCTTCACCTAACGAGAGAACAGGAAGTGGACCTGGAAGAGTGCGAATGGTGAGAGTAGAAATGAAATCGAATTCATACTATGCGCTCAACCTGGCATCGTTAGACTTAGCTTAGACTTGAAGAGGGAACGAAAGAACCTAATGAAGAGGAAGTTCATTAAGGAGGTAGGAGTAAGAGGGAAAATACAGGATTTCAGGATATCGCCGCCGAACAGATATTCGGCTTTAACTGAAGAAGACGATCTTGATGTACTTACAATGAACGATAATCTGACAGCTACCATTACGGAGTGCGCAGTAGAAGTAGGCGGTAGGAAGGTTCGACAGGATACAGGCAAGCTAGCTCAGGAGACGAAAGATCTGCTATAGAAACGCCAAAGAATGCGCAGCGTATTACCGTATACTGAGTTCCCAGTTACGACATACTGCACCACCTGCTAGTAATAATAATTTACTAAATAACCAATCACCAAAAAACTTATCACTAATCTGTCAATGAAATAATCAATAGTTAACTAATTACTAGTTACTAATTTACAATTAGGTAATCAGTAATTACCCGCGAACTAATTACTATTTAACTGCGAGGACATTTGTCTGCTTATGTGGAGGAATGCGAGAGCATGTGTTATGAGGAAGGGAAAGGTTTCTGAGGAAAGGACGCATTAGCTCTCCGATCACGAAATCTTGGTGGGCACCTCAACCACGTTTGGCTGACAGATATAGTGACACTTTTCTGGGAACAGCCCCGCTTGTGAGTCATGAGCCTATAAAGGCTGTCGCCTTAATAGGAGCCCAAATATGCAAGGCCTATAAAATTGTACTCGGTCTTCCGAACTCTGTGCCCACCGATGCCATTCACGCCATGGACGCCTTCGGGAGCTACGCGGAGCACAAAGATGGCCTAATAACTGCTCAAGAACGCCGCCTGCACCTACGCTGTACAGGCATCAGGACCCTTCATCAGCTGGGACGTCGCCGCACGCAGAAAGTATTTCGAGAAGGCTAGTGTAGCAGGGGCGGCAGATTGTTAGGTGGGGGATGAGGTTAAGAAGCTTGCGGGGATTGGGTAGCCGCAGAAGAACCGGTTGATCGGTGAGATATGGGAGAAGCCTTTTTCCTGTAGTGGGCGTAGTTAGGCTTTTGCTGATGGTGATGACAGAGAGCAAAGAAAATTAACTTATGCAAGCTCTTTCTTGTTTTCTAAATTATATGTGTCACTAAAAACCAGAAGAGAAAGGGAAATAAAGCTGCAGTAAGGGACAAAGCAGGTGATTCAATGGTGCTTGGGCCCAATCAAGCTGCTTTTTAGCAGCTTTTAGCTCTTGAATCTCTCTAGGATGTAACTTGCATCCTGGAAAAATTAAGCGAAATGAATGAAATGAACGAATTAAAGGGGAGGGCTTTCAGCGGACCACTTCAAGTGTCCTTACATCCTTTTATTAAGAATTCGTGCAGGGCCGCGTAGCCGTTGTCTAGTTTCGAACCAACTAGGTAGCTTTAAGTTGAGTTTTAAGTTGCGATGGAGCCTTTCTTCATTTGTACTTTAGAATACGACAAGTCCTTGGCATCAAGGAGCAAATATTTTTTGCTGTATTGTACATTGTGAGGCGAATATAGTCAGGTGAGGATATTTATATTCGCTCGTGGCCACCCGTTTTTTCAAGAATTTTTATTCGTAATCTGTACAACAGATTTGTCACTATCTCCTGACACCAAAAGATCCACCATTCTCCCAAGCTGCACGCCAACAATGGCCCGACACTGGGCGAGTAACGGGAAAATTTGGATCCTATAAAAACACAATATTGAGGGCTGACAGGGGCGCTACCCTGATTCAGTGCTTGAACCAAGGCACTACACTGGCTTTCCAATCAGCAGCCAGCAACGAAATCCAAGCTTATTGACGTGCTTCATTTCCACCCCTTGGCAATACAATATTAGCCATGCCTGCCTCCTCATTTTCTTATCCATCTCAGGCAACCCGGCCAACTTACCGGCTATTGAAATATTTCGCGCCAAGCTTGTCCGCTGGTTTATCGCAGGCATCTAACCACACTCACTGGCTGGCAAATATAGCTCACCCAAGGTTATCCACGGGTTGCTCGTCAGTTTGCTCATTATGCAATCTGTGAGTGGCACTGCCAAGTCTATTTGTGATGAATGTTGCATTTTGGCATCCATTTTCTATGCAACGAACTTGTAATTTAATTTTCGAACATTTATTAAAAACAAGAGCTACAGGTCCAGGCGATCATGGGAAGGCTGCGCGGATGTGTTTGACCAGAGCTTCATCGCATCGCCAAAGGGTCCACTGCTCCAGCAGGCTAGGGGTTTGAGGGAGCGGCTCCAATGAGAGCAGGCCCAGGTGCTATCCCAGCCAGCACCTTAGCCATACACACTTTACAGCCGCCTCTTTCGGTAAGAAGTTCCGGGCAGCCGTCTGCCGATGTAGACATGAATAATTTGCATAGCTGTCTTGTTTTCCTCGATGACATCTGAACATACATGCCATAAAAGAACACATTCTTTGGCAAAATACATCTTGGCGAGTAGTAGGTAACATAGCTAATACATGCAGCAAGGATTAGGAATAAATCACGAACAGTAGTCATTCTGCAGAGCCTTTCGTGCCATGTAGGCAGAACATGAGCTGGACGGGAAGGCCTTAATAGCCTTCATAAGGTTAGCCACAGCCTCTGGCAGCTTGGAGCCCCGTAGCTGGACGAGCTGCCCGTACTGAAAGCACGAAGCAAATAAATGTGAATGACAAGTTGAAATCACAACAACAGAATGTCTTCTTCGTAGAGTTAAGGTTCTTGGGCGCGGAGCGTAATTTATCGAAGAGGCGCCACGTTGAGCCATGGAGTATTCGGCTCTCAAAGGCGACATTAAAAGGGACTCCGGGGACGTTCCCCTTGTTAATGGACTTCGCGGCGCGTTAACAAAAGAAAAGCGAAGACTGCTGCTAGTGGCTCGCATTTCAGTCACCCCTAAAGAAAGGACCCAGTTGGTGCCAGACATTAGTCTATTAGGCTTATAGTGCTCTTGCTTCAGCGGAATCTATGCTGTGCGACATTTAGTAGATGATATTTATCACAAAAGGACGTCATGCTATCATGTATAATTTTCTCCGTGGTGTAAGCAATGAAAGACAAGATCGCAATTAGCCTCTATTTATTATAAGGTTTTTACAGCCTTTTTGAGCAATGGTATTATTGCAGTTATTTTCAAGTACCTATAAATTTCGCCGGTTGTGAAAGCTACGTTGATAATATTAAGCAATAGGGTTTTAAGTCTGTAAAAATGCCCTATGAGATCCCTCACCATGATACCATCACGCCCTGGCGATTTTGTGATTGACATTGTTTTCAATGCGTCCCGCTCTTCTACCTGAGAAATAGTAGGCATGTAAGCTGAATGGATGTTCGAAGCAGCAGCAGTAACTTTCCAAATTCACGGTACCTGTTTACACAAGAAGGAAACATGTTCTCCAGAGTGCTTATTTAATTCGGTGGTCACATCCTCGTTGTTTTTATCAGCAAATGTTTGTTCTAAGCCAATTATCAGTGCTTTTCTTGTGTGGTTTTCCTTAGTGTTCTGCACTAAGTTCCACGTTTTCTTACAACCTTGCTCCATGCCAAGAATTGATTTAGTAGGTACTTTTTTCGCGAATTGTATTTGTGGTGCGAATTTGCTTCACAGCTGCCTAAGTTCTTCTCTTAGTGCAGTGTCATATAGGTGGGCATTGTACATTTTTAAAAGTTTCCTTTAATATTGGATAAATCAATTATTTCCTTGCTTGTCAAAGGACTTTCGTTATTTTTCTGTTTAATCCTAACGTAGTATTGACGCGTTATAATTAATTTTAATTGCTCAACAAGGATTTCATAAGCATCTAAGTAATTGTGCTGCAACAGGAAATTCCTGTCGAAAGACATAATTAGTTTGATTACTTTATCATTATTACATGGAAGCTTATCTACAGGTTGCTCCAGTGCCACTGATTTACTTTTTTGCACAAGAAGAGAAACAAAAAAATTATCAGCAAATTATGCTATGATAATACAAGCGGACGCCTCCTTTTCCATCACACGGTTGTACTGGTATGGTCAATGCATGTCTGTGTTTATCTAGGGCCAAGAAATTCTTCTGCCGTGTAGCCCTGAGTTTTTTATTCTCCAAACTAAAACTAGCCAACAGCGTAAAGTACTCACGCCTACTTTATCAGTTACTGAAGTGTCAATATATAAATCTCCAGCAAGAACCAGACGTCTCTCTCGCGAGCCAGAAAAGTGACACTTTGCGTTTCATGAGCAGAAGTTTTAAAGTTTCTTGGTCACATTGTCAGCGCCCGAGGCTTTAGTCCAGACCCCGAAGAGACGGCCGCCGTAGCAGGCTTCCCCAAGCCATCAGACAAACTGTGCCTGCGTCGTTTTTTGGGCCTCTGCGCTTACTATCGTCGCTTTGGTCACAATTTCTCCAAGCTAGCTGAGCCTCTAACCCGCCTGACGAAAGAAGCTGAACCCTTTTTCTGGGGCGAGACTATGACAGAGCCTTCACGGAACTCAAGTTCCGTCTCTAATGCACGCCTGCACTTAGCCATTCGACGAGGAGGCCGGCACGGAACTGCACGATTATGCCTGTATCTTTGGTATTCGTGCGGTCCTTTTTCAGTCGCAGGATGGTCTAGAACGCGTGGTTGCTTACGCCAGTCGTACTTTCTCCCCTTCATATGCCATTATTCCACCACGGAAAAGGGATGTCTGGCTGTGCTGTTGGCAGTCACGAAATTTCGTCCGTACTTGCATGGCCGCCCGTTTCGGGTCGTAAGCGATGATTATTTACTGTGTTGGTTGGCGAACCTGAAAGATCCCTCGGGGCGGCTTGCTCGATGGAGCCTTAGGTTAGAAGAATTTGATGTCACCATCGTGCACAAGTAGGCCAGAAACACAGCGATGCTGACTGTCTATCCCGCGCTCCTATTCCCTGCCCCACGGACGAGCCCGACGATGATTCCGCGTTCTTCAGTGTTGTCACCACGTCCATCATTGCCCGCCAACAGAGTGCCGACTCCGAACTGCCGCACCTTGTCGAGTACCTTGAAGGAACCGCTCCATCTCCACCTCGAATCTTCGAGCCCGGACTGCCATCGTTTTGCTTGCGCGCTGATGCCCTCTACAAAAAGAACTGCGGCCCAACGGACACTGCCTATCTGCTTGCATTGCCTACGGTGCTTCGTGACGAAGATCTGTGTGTGTACTACGGCGAACTTCCTTCAGTCCATCTCGGGTTTTGTGGCGCGCATACGCCACAAGTACTACTGGCCCAGTCTTACTGCCGTTGTACACCGCTACGTGCTAACTTGTCGCGAGTGCCACCGCCGGAAGACGCCGCCGACTAAACCAGTCGGGCTCCTGCAGCCTATAGATCCCCCGCGCCTTCCATTTCAACTGGTCGGCGTGGACTCACTCGGGCCCATTTCTGGCGTCTTCCATGGGTAACCGGAATTTTGCTGTTGCCACTGACTACTTAGCCGCTACTGTGAGACCAAGGCCCTTCCCCATGGTACCGCCGCCAAAGTTGAACATTTATTCATTCACAACACTCTGCTTCGTTACGGAGCCCCAACAGACGTATTAACTGCAAAGGGAACCGAGTTTACGTCGGCACTTACGAGCGAGGTACTTCGACTCAGTGGCATCATCCATCGAAACACTACAGCTTGCCATCCGCAAACCAACGGACGGACTGTGCAGCTTAACAAAACAATTCACGATATGATTTGGATGTATGTCGACGATTACCATGGGAAGTGGGACCGGATACTGCCTTATATCACTTATGAGTACAACACGGCGCTGCACGAAACGACGCGCTTATCTCCGTTCCATTTGGTGCACGGTCGCGAAACTTTGACCATGCTAGACGCCATGCTTCTTCCGGATCCTGTTCTCTCTTCTGTCGTAGGTGCTTACCAATTTGTTCGTGACGCCGCTCGCCAAGTTGCTCGACAGCAAATCCGGCGCCAACAACAGCGCGACGCCGAGCGTTGCAACCTCCGCCGCAGGGAGGTTATTTACACACCCGGTGACCAAGTCTCGGTTTGGAGCCCGATACGTTTGCGAGGGCGCTCTGAGAAGCTTCTTCGCCGTTACTTTGGTCCACACTACGGGTTACGCCGCATCAGCGCGGTGACCTACGAGGTGATCACTCAAGGAACTGTCCGGTCCTCTAAACAACCAACGACCGAAGTAGTGCATGTGGCGCGAATGAAGCCGTATTACTCCCGTTAGCCCCTTTCCATGAAGACACTCGCGCCGTTAACTTTCTGCCTTACCAATATGTCTTCCCCGCGCGTGCGGCATCAGTCGAAGCCTCTTAGAAGGGGGGGGGGGGGGGCAATTCTGCACTGCTGACACTCTGCCGCACCACCTGGTGGCCGACCCTTGTCTCCCAGTTGTTGCTGTTGTTGTTGCCTTGGTGGCATGGCACGTAACCACGACGGGGGATTGGCCAGGGTTCAGTGGGGAGACCCCATAGAATAGGGTAAACTTGTGTCAAGCTAATAATTCTGCCTTGGGTGAAATTTCAGAGTAATTTAAAAGAAAAGGAAGAAACAAAATATCGGAAAGAATCTCTGAGAATTAAATAATTAAATATATGAAAATACCCAAACGCTCCTAAAATGCAGAAATTTCGGAAACAACAAGTAAGGGAATCTACCGGTAGCTGTTATATAATTGTGGAAGTATTCGCAAACTTGATGCAATGCAAAATCCCTGGAGCTCGCGCCGATAGAGAGGAGGAGGGGAACCGACAAAGTGAGACCAAACTTTGTAATGGGAATTTCTAGGTGTGCTCTCCTGTGTTGTGCAAACCTCCGGCAAGAGGGTAGGAGATGCTCCAATGTCTGGACCTCACCACAAGCCGTACAAATGTTTGTGGGACGGAACCCGCATCTACATAAGTAAATATTTAAGCGGGGAATCATGCACCACGTGAGTGTCATCGCTACATCACACTGCCGGGCTTTACACGCACGAGCCTTCCATGGGAACATGAGATGTTGGTAGTCAACAGTAGAGAGTAAGGGATCGTTGCTCGTGGCGGTTATAAACTGAAAACGCTGATATCGAGCCATACCGAAAAGAGGATTAGGGACGCTACAGGCAACAGGTGCATTTAAAGCTGATTGTGCAAAAAAGTTTGCTGCTGCTGCTTCATTTTGTAAAATACCGCAGTAGCCTGATATCCAAACGAAGCTCACCTCTTTCACCCATCCAGGAATAAAAAACTTTAGTGAGCGTCTCAAAAAAGGGTTTCGTATGGACTCCAGCGCCAACAAAACAGAGAGGCAATCTGAGCGGACTATAAACTGAGAAACACTTGTGAGAATTTTCAAAGCGGCCTGCCCAAGATCCATAAACTCTGCTAGAAATATGGTTGTGTAATCAAGGACTCTAGTTGAAAAGCTCCACGAGAGAGATTCTGAAAATGTACCAACCGCTGCCTTCCAGCCGGGCCCAGACGCATCTGCAGCAATCAAAGTATGTTGCGGGAAATGGGCAAGGTGATCAAAGAGGAGTCCAGTTAATGTCCTTGCAGGCAGATGCTTCGCATTAGGTGGGAAAATATAATCAAAAGCAATATCGACAGGGGACGCTGCCCAACCGACTCTGCATAGAAAATTGAGATCCACACCAATGTTGGATAACAGGTTCTGAGTAAAAACTACTTGAGGAAGATGGTACCTTGGCCAATGAGGAGTGAGAAAGTGGGCTGGGTGCGAGACACAAATAGGTGTAGCCACACAAGGAGCCGACTCAAATGCCCGGAAAAAAAATCCTGACAGTTAAAAGGCGAAAACGGGAGTTAAGGTCGGGAATACGAGCCTCCAGGTACAGAACTGCGGTGGAAACTGATTTAGAGAAACAAAGGCAGAGGCGCAGTGCGCGCCTTCGTAACAGCAGCAACAGATGAAGCTTCTATTTAGGGGAGCCAGAAAAAAGTATGCAGCCAAATTACAAAATGGGTCTCACATAGGCATTGTAGAGAAGTACAAGCGTGTCCCGGCGCACGCCAAATTTCCTATTACTTATTCGTAGTAGCCTACCTAGTGTACGCTCACCTTGATCAACGTTAGTCTTGATGTGGGGCCGCCAATCTATGCTGGCATCATGAATGACGCCTAGATACCTCCACAATTCCAAATTAGTTAAGCTGTCCGAGCGATAGTGTTGCGATAAATATAGAGGCATGATGGTTTTAGAAACTAGTACGCTGCTTTTCCGCACACTTAATACCGAATTTAATGTATCCAGCCAAACCTCGAGCGCATTGAGGTAATCCTGGAGAGACAGATATAGGGCATGAATGTCTGCTGCAGAAGCAAAGAAGGCTATGTCATCTGCATAAGCATATACTCTAACATGAGGGTGTATTGAAATGTCGCTCATAAGCAGGTTGAATAGAAGTGGCGAAAGTACACAACCTTGTGGCACGCCTCTGGTCTGGGCGTAGATGTCTGAGGTGAAGGAGCCGTCAGAGCGAAAAGAACTGCCGTCCAGTGTTAAAAATTCGCGGATCCATGCATAAATGTAGTATGGCGGGTGTAATAATCCCAATTTAAATAGAAGGATCGAATATTCAACACTGTCGTATGCTTTAGCAATGTCAAGCGTCACCAATCCTGATACTTCATTCTTGCGCATAGCAAGGCGGGCTCTGCTCTCTAAATCGCCATGGGAGACCAAATGGAGCATCCGCGGCGAAAGCCAATCTGGGCAGAGCTCAATGCAGTGACTTCTGAAACGTGCGCTGATAGGCGGCTGTACACAATTATTTCTATGAGCTTTGCCAAAATGGATGTTAGAGCTATCGGCCGAATGTTATAATTATGCAAGCATTTCTTTGTATCTTTTAAGAGCAATATTATTTTAGCCACCTTCCAGGAGTGCGGCAACCATGCAGTTTTCAATGATGTATTGACCATATCGAGGAGGTCCGGAATGAAGTATTGCGCTGAGATTTTCAACATACCGACCGCAACACCGCTCCAACCCGGAACTGAGGATTGCATGAAAGAAACTGCAGTTTTTAACTCTGATTTCTCAACCACAACATAGTCTGAGCAGGGGTAGGGGGCGAACATAGGGACTCTACGCTGCTCCTGAAAACGTGAAGCAAGCCCTTGAGCAATTCGCTCTAACTCATCTTTCGCCTCATGTGGAGAGAGCACCACCGAGCTTGTTAACTGCATGGCTGAGGAGTTCACATTTCGTTTCATAAAACGATACAAAGCCTATTTTTTTGGGTTTGACAAATATGTGCTCAAAATTTTATTGAAGTCATCATTTGCCTTTGGTATGGTTCGTTTAAACAAGACCGAGAAAAATATGTAGTTGATTCAATTTGCTGGCCCCTGAATATGCGAAAGGGTCCACCACGCTGCTTTCCTACGACGGAAAGCTCTCTCACACGCGTCATTCCGCCATGGGAATGGTGATTTATTGCTAATAGCCGAACGCACATTTAACTGGGAGTTCTCCGTAGCCTTCAAAACTGAAGAAAACAGTCGCTGAGCCCTGTCGGTCCTACATGAACAAGGATCAGATGTAAGGGAGGCGCACAAAAATGATTTGTAGGCTGCAAGATCCCGGGTTCGAACCGGACCGCGGCGGCTGCGTTTTTATGGAGGAAAAACGCCAAGGCGCCCGTGTGCTGTGCGATGTCAGTGCACGTTAAAGATCCCCAGGTGGTCGAAATTATTCCGGAGCCCTCCACTACGGCACCTCTTCCTTCCTTTCTTCTTTCACTCCCTCCTTTACCCTTCCCTTACGGCGCGGTTCAGGTGTCCAACGATATATGAGACAGATACCGCGCCATTTCCTTTCCCCCAAAACCAATTATAATTATATAGGCTGCAAGATTAACTAACTTTCGGGCAGAACCATGATTTCGGAGGGGGCTCACCAATTTGGTGAAAGTAATTGGCAGGTGGTCACTAGATGTGCCGCAGTCAATTCTGGACCATTTCCCTATACATACTCTTCTTGCTGCCAAGGACAAATCGAGAACTGAGCGGGAGTGTCTGCGGATGAAGGTTATGGCCCGAGAATTGCAACACCGCACATCATTTGCTGACATCCATGGCCAAAACATATGTCTATGTGAATCAATATAGGAACCACAGACGACGTGATGTGAGTTTAAGTACCCTGCAATGATTAGCCGGCTAGAGTTTGCAAGCAAGCTGTCTAGGTGGTCCGTTCTGCATACACCATTTGGAAAATAGAAGTTCGCGACTGTGACAGTAGCGCAGTGCGGCAAATTGAGATCTATAGCTAGAAGCTCGCAATCAGAATTCATTACTTTTTTTAGTAATTAATGCCCGGTGAAACAATTTTGACGAAATTATGGTCACAAACAAGCCACCCCTGCCATTTATGCGGTCCGCACGGAAAGCACGAAACCTGTTTAAAGAAAATGACATGACTTAACAGGGGAGAGCCAAGTTTCTTGCAAGAGCACAATATCTGGGTTCCGAGACCATAGAATAATTTTTAAATCAGGAAGAGAGGATGCCATAGAGCGGCAATTCTATTGGAGAAACTTTACACCCGCCATGATGCCTAATCGAGAATAGAGGCTGAAACAGCCTCTTGTAGCATATCTGGCTTGGAAGACACTCTAGATGGCCCTTTTTTGCCTTGAGCTGGGGAACAGAGGACTTAGAAGGAGAGGTTGAAGCACGACGCTTCTGCATAGGACAAGTCATTTCAACATCATTAGGGCAAACAGTGTTGGGAGAAAGACTTACAGGGACGCTGTCGAGAGGCGGCACGTGAGACGGCACCTTGGGTGATGACGTGGCAACGAAACATTGAGCACAGGCTTGCTGTGCTCTTGATGCTGCTGGAACTAGAAGCGGAGGTTGAGAAATAGCCTGATTTGCAACAATATTAGACAACGCCTGCGTGATGGTGCTGAGCGTGCGCTCGACCACAGCAGGGAGTGCTTTTTCGACGGTTGACACTATTGAGGCAGACAATGTGGCCTCGAAGTCAGGAGTAGAGCAACGAACAAGGCTGGCATATGAATGTTTTTGTGGTTATGGAGTGCATAAGCGTCTGCCCGGGAGCAGCGATTCTGCTCAATTAATTCCAATAAACTTTGCTCCTGTGATCGACTTTCACAAGTGGCATCATCGGCGCTGTGACTGTTACTGCATAGACAACAGCGTGGTTGTTCAGCGGTGCAGCTGCCGGAAGAGTGACCTTCGCCACAAACCCGGCATCTGGTCGCCGACTTACAGGCTCTATCACTATGTCCAAATCTCCAACAGTTCGTACATTGCAGGGGTCGAGGATGCAGCGGGTTCACGCGGTAGACAATTGGCCAAATTTTCAACTCCGAGGGGCATGTGCGACCAGCAAAACATGACTGACTCAGTAGCAACACGCACTCCAGCGATCTCGCCAGAGCAGCGGTATACAGAAATAATTCCCGCCTCGGATTCCTGAAACTCCTCCAAAATTTCTTGAATTGAAGATGACGGGTCCACACCACGTGCAATGCCCTTAGTGCACGCAAGCTGCTCAGGAATGAAGGCTTTAATCGGCAGAGAAGTGAGGGTATTACACCGGAGCAGATCCGACACACATTCAATGTTTGCCGACTTACAAACAATGCCACATCTCCCAAAAGGTCGCACTTCAGATATGTCGAGATAGTGACTGGTTAGACATTTTTGTTGATGCTGTATTGTTTTCGGATTCTTCATTTTGAAAATTCCACCTCCAATCGGTACAAGCGCCACGGGAATTGAATTGACACCATTTTTTAGAAATGAATTCAAAGGCAAGCTTTCGGGGGGCAGGCTGGCGAACCAGGCTGCCGAGCCTTCTCCCGGGGAGGTGAAAGATTTGCCTACATACAACGCGCCGACAACCTTACATCACCCGAGTCAGCAGAGCTACCCTGAACCCTGGTAAGAAATGCCCCGAACGTGGAACGGCCTCACCAAAAGAAACGCCCGGCACCACCATAAAACGAAGCAGGCAGGCAGTGACGAAGCAGCCACAGCCACGAACGAACGAGCCCAGTGCGTGGGCGAGCGTGTTCTTTGTCTTGAATGAGCGCGGCTGTTCCTTCGAGCCTCGCCCCAGTAAACGGCTGTGCTTCCCACTTTCTGCTACGTTCGTCGGTGACAATATAATGCAAGAAAAAACGAAAAGAAAAGAGACAGAAGTTCTTTGAATAATAATAATAATAATTGGTTTTTGGGGAAAGGAAATGGCGCAGTATCTGTCTCATATATCGTTGGACACCTGAACCGCGCCCTAAGGGAAGGGATAAGGGAGGGAGTGAAAGAAGAAAGGAAGAAAGGGGTGCCGTAGTGGAGGGCTCCGGAATAATTGCGACCACCTGGGGATCTTTAACGTGCACTGACATCGCACAGCACACGGGCGCCTTAGCGTTTTTCATCCATAAAAACGCAGCCGCCGCGGTCGGGTTCGAACCCGGGAACTCCGGATCAGTAGTCGAGCGCCCTAACCACTGAGCCACCGCGGCGGGTTAATTCTTTGAATGCAAAAGTGCATTTATCTCAAATTTTTCTCGCTAATTGTCATAATATGCTTTCCACGTTTTCATTTTTATGCTCTGCTTAATTTATACTTGTCAGCTGAGTTGTCACGAGCTAAGAGCAGGCAGCTTTGGAATGTAATGTGTAGCATTGCTGCTGACAGGACTGCACTCTGCAGCCCATCACGAGATCTCGAGCGAGGAAGACGACAAAACGCGAGCCCCTAGAATGCCCAAGGCGTGCCAAGCGCCGGGTAAAACATTTCGGCCGAAGTATCCGGGCCAAAGTGTGGGAAAAACCCAGGGGACCAGAAGATGGGTCATCATAGCATGCCTGCAGGACTTCGTCGCGAAAGCCAACAGGTACGACGAGCAGAGGGACAGCTTACATCGGGTTGCAGGTTTTCATGTACAGAACGCCGTCGCGTAAAGAGAATGACGGCAGTGCGCGCAAGAAGATTCGCTGAGGAGACTGAGCGCTTCCCTCAGGATACTCACTGAGAGTCCGTAGGCTGTTGTCTCCTTGGTACTGAGTGAGAATGGTCGTAGAGATGGCGCCGAGAAACAGAACCGTTGTCGGTATCAGCTCGGTTGTCCTCGATAGGAGCACGAGACAGACAGTCGGCATCAGTGTGCTTCCTACCGGACTTATTGACGCTGATGACATCGAATTCTTGAAAGCGAAGACTCCAGCGTGCAAGCCGTCCCGAAGGATCTTTGAGGGTCACCAGCGAACACAGCGAATGGTGATCACTGAAGACTCTAAAAGGGCGGCCATATAAATACGGGAGAAATTTGGTTGCTGCCCAACACTTGGAATTCAGGCTTTCAGGCATTCTTTTTCAGTGGTGGAATAGTTGGCCTCGGATCGTGGCAAGGTGCGGCTTGAGGATGCGATTACGCGCTCGAGACCATCTTGCCACTGCACAGGGACCGATGTTGCTGGCGTCTGTGCGCGCAGTTCAGGGTCGGCTGATTCGTCGAAGTGCCCAAGGATTGGCGCAGTTTGGAGACGGGTGCGTAGGTCTTCTCAGGCTTGTTGTTGCTCCTGGCCCCAGAAAAACGGTTCGGCAGCTCTCGCGGCATACAACCTCTTCACCATATCTTCTCCTCCTGTCCCCTCACCTCATTTATTTCATTTCTGTATTGTGCCGGCTATCCTTTATTTCTGCTGCCCAGCTCAGCTGCTTCAGTTTCGATGGCAGATGCCGGGGCTAGCAAAATTTTGCCTTCCTTTTATTATTATTTTAATAAGCAAATTACAACAACAACTGTTACTTTCATGAGGCAGGTGAGGGGCCCAGCGATCTCGGAGATCTTGTGCACAAAACGCCGATAATAGGCACAGACACCCAGAAAGCGGCGCACACTTGGCTAAAAGGTTGGCACGGGAAAAGCAGCGACGGCGGCTGTCTTATCGGCGTCAGAGTTAACTGCCTTAGCGCTCACCATGTGGCCCAGAAACTTGAACTCCTGCAAAGTGAAGTCGCACTTTTCGGGCTTTAGGCAATGACCGGCCGAACGAATTGCTGCGAACACAGCGCGCAGGCGCCTCAGCTGCTCTTCGCAAAAGATGACAACGTCATCCAGGTCAACGAGGCAGGGTTTCGATTTTCGATCGGCAAGCACGCTGTCCCTCATCGGCTGGAAGGTTGCAGGATTCGAGCACAGGCCGAAAGGGAGCACCCGGAATTCGCACAGACTGTCCGGTGTAATAAAGGCGGTCTTTTCCCGGTCGCGTTCGTCCACCTCGATTTTCCAATAACCACTGCGTAAATCTAGCGACGAGAAGTACATACGTGGCGTGGCGCAGCCAGTCCGAGAGTAATCACTTCGTGGAAGAGGATAAACGACTTTTTTCGTGACTGCGTTTAGACGTCTGTAATCAACACAGAACCATAGAGTTCCATCAATCTTTGCCATTAGAACAGGAGACGCTCACGGGCTCATCGACGGCTGCATCACGTTGTCATGGAGCATTTCTTGAAATTGAAGCAGAAGCCTTCAAGTAACTTTTGCGTCGTTTACATTCCCCACCGATTCTCGCACATTTTGATGAAACCACCGATACTGAAGTTCATACCGACGCAAGCAGCGTGAACCTAGGCGCCATCCTCGCTCAAAGAAGCGACGGGTTGGAGAAAGTCATCGCATACGCTAGCCGTTCTCTTTCGAAGGCCGAGGCTAACTATTCCACGACTGAGAAGGAGTGCATTGCCATCAACTGGGCTACGCCGAAATTCCACCCTACCTGTACGTACAACCGTTCAAGGTAGTCAGCGATCACCACGCGCTGGGCTGGCTTGCCAATTTGAAGGACCCCTCGGGCCGCCTCGCTCGATAGAGTCTACGCCTCCAGGAGTTTGACGTCACCGTCGTTTACAAGTCGGGACGCAAACACTCTGACGCTGATTGCCTCTAACGAGCCCCTGTAGATGCGCTGCCGCCGGACGACAATCAGGACGCCTTCCTGGGACCCATCAGCTCCAGCTCTTTTGCCCAGCAGCAACGCTCGGACCCCGACATCAAACGCCTCATCGAGTACTTGGAAGGCAAAGTTTCTTCACCCCCGCCTCATTCAAGCAAGGACTTTCTTCCTTCTGTGTACAGAATGATGTCCTCATCAAGAACTTCGCAGCGAACAAAAGTCTACCTCCTTGGTGTACCTGCGTGTCTCCGAGAGGAAATTCTACAAGATGCACACGACCAGCCGACGGCTGGACATCTCGGGTTTACTTGTACCTCCGTCGCATTCAAGACAAGTATTACTGGCACCGACCTTCTGCGCATGTCGCACATTATGTGGAAACCGGCTGAGATTGCCAGCGACGAAAGACCCCTCCCACCCGACCAGCAGGATTTTTTAACCCAAGTGAACCCCCCCCCCCCCAAGGCCCTTTCAGCAGATCGGCATTAACTTGCTTGGTCCTTTCCCAAAGTCAACGTCTGGAAATAAGTGGATCATCAGAGCGACCGAGTACCTGAGCAGCTACGCCAAGGCAAAAGCCCTACCGCACGGAAAAGCAGCAGAAGTCGCCAAATTTTTTTGTGGAGTGCATTCTTCTGCGACACGGCGCCCCCGATGTGGTCATCACAGACAGAGGAATAGCATTCACGGCGGAAATAACGCAAGCCATCCTGCATTACAGCCAAACCAGCCACCGGAGGACAACTGCATACCATCCGCAGACCAACGGACTGCCAGAGCGCCTGAACAAAATTCTCACCGATATGCTCCCCATGTATGTCGATGTCGAACACAAGACCTGGGACGCCATCCTGCGCTACGTCGTCTTCACTTAAAAAACAACAGTACAGGAGACCACCCATATGACGCCTTTTAGGCTCGTCCATGGCAGCGAGGCCACGACCACGCTAGACGCCCTGCTGCCCAACGTTAGCGAAGAACAGAACGTCGACGTCGCCGCCTACCTTCAACGCGCAGAAGCTCGAAGGCTTGCCCGATTACGGATCAAAGACCAGCAGCGGATCGACGCGAGACGCTACAACCTACGAAGACGGAACGCGGAATACAAGCCAGGAGACCAAGTCTGGGTTTGGACGCCCATTCGCCGCCATGGATTGAGTGAAAAGCTTTTTCGCCGCTATTTCGGCCCGTACAATGTTCTTCGACGGCTAGGTGAAAGGGACTGGGAAGTCATCTTTGGCGCAATGACTGCATCCAGCGACGCCGCGTACAACCAGAAGTTGTCCATGTCGTCTGTCTGAAGCCCTATTATGCGCGGTAAAGGACGCTGCATTTCCACACTCAGTGTTTATTCTCGCACGATCCGTTTTGTGTGTTGCCAGTCGCATTATTTGTTTTAATACATCGGGTCGATGCTTCTTTGAGAGGGGAGTAATGCCGCGAATCTTTGCAGTGTTTGTTCCTTCGTCAAATCTGCCGCCACGCCGCTTTGTCGCTGTGTTTGTGACGCAAGACGCGACTAGATTTATCTCGATCGATCGCAGCGAGGCAGAGCTGATTCTACGCTGTTCCGAAATGTTCTAGTAACTGTGCACGCTTTACCTCGAATGTTCATTATCAGCTTTGAATTGAGCACGGCGGCCGAGAGTTGCGGGCATTCTGTTCAACGACCGCCAAGCACGCTTGTCGCTTCGCCGCCGCGGAGTGGTTCAGTCCATTGTGGGCACAAGTCAGCCCAATAAACAGTTTTATTTTAGAAGACCTTTAGTCCGTCTTCATCGCTTCTTCGACTACCGTCACCACTACGTGTCAATATATACAGTTAAAAAGGGTGCAAAATGAAATTCGCTTAGAATAACATTGATTTAAAATTCGATGAAATCAGAATAAACTTTGCCCAACGGAAGTTTTACAGTAGTTGTACATACAATTAAAACGATTAAAGCGAAATAACTTAGAACAATATATGTTATAGTGATGTCTCACACTGGTCACATGGAATGAAATATTTAGTTCTGCTATAGAAATGCATCCTGTTTTTAAGTTTGCTGGAAGCTTGCCCAAGATTATAGCATTATCATATACAATGGTACTTTTCCCATATGTGTTATGAATAATCGCAAGGTTAAAGCAGGGGTTAAAATGATTGCTTGTTTGACGGGATGGCTGTATAAAATCAGAACAGCGTATTGGAATGTTATGATTGAGAACGCACGTGGCCACACAGGCTAGTTTATAATCTGGGGACACAGAATGTCATCAAGGAACAGTGCAGCTGTTCTGCCAAAGGTTTTGGTTAATGGTTTGTGGGGGTTTTACGTCCCATAGAGACTCAGGCTATGAGAGATGCCATAGTGAAGGGCTCCGGAAATTGCGACCACCAGGGGCTCCTTAACGTGCACTGACATCCCACAGTACACGGGCCTCTAGAATTCTACCTCCATGGAAATTCAACCGCTGCGGCCGGGATCGAACCTGCGTCTTTCGGGCCAGGAGCCGAGCGCTATAACTACTCATCCACCGCGACGGCTGTTCAGCAAAAGGGTTTACTGCGTGTTACATCACAAATGAGTCTTTTCTGTAATGTGAGTGTTTTAATTAGGTGCGTAAAATGAGTGAGTCACCAAGATTCAATTCAGTAAGTCATTTCGCTGTAGGAAAGCAAGTAATACAGTTTTTAGTGTGCGAAGTGAAAAACACTTTCTTTCTTTTAATAAGACAAAGCAGGCATTTTTCAACTTACTGACTACTTTAGTTATGTGCAGACGGAAACTAAACTTTGAGTCTAGAGTTATGCCTAGATATATGTATTGATGAATTTTTTCAAGAAAGTTATTTTTTTGTAAGTATAATGATACGTGTGTCTACGGATTAGAAAATTTGTGTGCTTATTTTTGGAGGAGTTTGTATTTAATTTTTTCTTCTCAAAAAACATTGAGGTAAAAAAATGTCCCATTTCGCTTCACGTTCTATTATCTTCAAGTTATGGCCAGAGAACATAAGAACCGTATAATTAGCATACATAACAAACAAACCACGTTTAAGAGCATGTGGAAGCTCATTTTTATATTTCAAACAGTATAGGTCCTCGTAACAAGCCTTGGAATGCACAATACAGAAGGGAATTGACATAAAAAAGTTTTTCCTATTATTATACATAGCTTGCGGTCCGAAGAATACTTGCTCTTAAACACTTGAGATAGCCCTATAGATCCAAATCTGTCTAATTTTGATAGCAGGTTTTCATTATATTTTCTATGCAATGTTTCCTTATGCTGCTCCCAATTGGAAACGAGGTGCTGGAAGTTGTGAAGGAATACGTCTGCTTAGGGCAGGTAGTGGCAGCTGATCCGTATCATGAGAGGGAAATAACTAGAAGGATAAGAATGGGGTGGAGCGCATATGGCCGGTTCTCTCAGATCATGAATAGCGGGTTACCAATATCCCTCAACAGGCCATGCCCTTTCTTACCGGCTGCAGCGGAGGACCTCCTCTACAACAGCTGAGCTTCACGGCATTAAGGAAGCTGTTTCTTACATGCTGCGCCGAACCGCCGGCCGTTGGGTTATCTTCACCGATTCAAAAGCATCTCTGCAGATCCTGGCCAACCTGCTGAAGAAAACGAATCACCAGCCAGTTTCCCTGGACATTGGGTATATCCATCATTTAGCTATTGCCGCAGGCCACTGCATAACATTTCAGTGGGTACCTGCTCACTGTGGCATTATGGCTAATGAAAAAGCAGATGAAGCGGCCCGTAAGGGCCATCAACATCTGAGACACATTCGAAGTTTTCTCACGAAATCTGATGCGTCCCAAATGGCTAAAAGTTTTGCGTACGAAGAAACGTATCGGCTTTGGAGTTTGCCGACACATCAGTACCAATTTCTTCACTCAATCGACCCACATCTTAGATCAAGACTCTCACCCAGAATTCCTCGACAACTCGAAACACTTTATCACCGACTTCGTCTGAATGCTGCATATACAAATGGCCTGCGATACCGTTTTGGACAAATGAACAGTCCGCATTGTGACAACTGTGCTTCGATAGAAACTGTGGAACATATCCTGCTTGAGTGCCCTGCGTATGCTAACGAGCGTGCGTACTATGAACATTGCATGCAGAAGCTTTGCCCAGTGCCCCTAACAATGGACAAAGTTTTAGGCCCCTTAGCCTGCTTCAGGCAACAGAGACTTGCAATGAACTTTCTTTTTACATATTTAAAAGACATTGGACATCTCGATAAGCTCTAAATTCACTTGCAGGTTACCTTCATGCATTTTTCTTGCAGTGAACTTCGTCAGCCCATTCGTCGGACTATGCACTCCATCATTCCATAGGTTACATCAATACTCGCCACTGCATGCTTAGAACCCATTTCATGGCTGCATTTTATCTTCGTTTTATTTTCCACCTCTTCCACGCTGCTCTCCTTCAGTCTTTATCTCCCAAATTCCCCTCCCTACGCAGAGTAGCATGCCAGCGATATTGAAACGCCGGCTAAATTCTCTGTTTCTTCATTAAAGAGTCTCTCTCTCTCTCCATAACAGCTGTATCTTACCGGTACCCACATACGGGGCAGAAACGTAGAGGCTAACGAAAAGGGTTCAGCTTAAGTTGAAGACAACGCAGCGAGCCATCGAAAGGAAAATGATAGGTGTAACGTTAACAGACCGGAAGCGGGCAGAGTGGGTGAGGGAAGAAACGCGTGTTAATGACATCCTAGTCGAAATCAAGAGGAAAAAATGGGCTTGGGCAGGGCATGTGCTGCGAAGGCAAGATATCCGCTGGTCCTTAAGGGTAACGGAGTGGATTCCAAGAGAACGCAAGCGTAGTAAAGTGCGGCAGAAGGTTAGGTGGGTGGATGAGATTAGGAAGTTTGCAGGCATAGGGTGGGCGCAGCTAGCTGCCAAAGCACAGGGTTAATTGGAGAGACATGGGAGAGGCCTTTGCCCTGCAGTGGGTGTAGTCAGGCTGATGATGATGACGTATTCTTTATTTTTTAACACTTTATTAAAAAATCACTTAACTTCTGCGCAGCGGTGGATGTAGATCTATTTTTTAAATCCGTGTTAATATTTGCTACTACATTCTATTTCTCTAGAAAGCCACTAATTTCTCGAACACCATGTTTACAGCAAAAAGTCCTGATATTGAACAAAACCTCTGAAGGTCATTTTCTAGCGAAAGCTACACTAGCCTAGTAGAAGCGAGTTTTGTCGTGGCTCTTCGAGGCGGCAGCCGCGCATGCGCCGTAACGATGGCAACCAGCTGCGCCGTTCCACAGGTGTTCCGCCACTGCATCGCTCCGCAACTCTCCTCAAGAACCAATTTTCAATTTTCAATTTCCTCTTCCTTCTTTTCTTCTTTCTCTCTCTCTTTTATCCCTTCCTTTAAAGCGCGGTTCGGGTGTGTACCAAGATGCGACAATTACTGCGCCAATTCCTTTCCTCAAAAACGAAAGAAAACAAGTGAGCCGCCGCCGTTCACTGGGTTCCTTGGCGTTGACAACATTGAAGATGCCGTTCATTTTCACGAAAGGAACAACAGGTTCTCGTGATCAGTGGACTCCTGAATCTCTTTCGTGTACGTGGCGTTGGTGTCCAACTGCATAAACCTGATTTGATTGCGTTCCGCACACTGGATAGGTAGTGCGCCCACACTGCCACCCTGGCAGTTGGCAGTTAACCGTTTATCGCGAGAGGTTGGTCATGCAATGAACGCTGCTGCCGCCGGTGCACCAGGTCTTCTTCTTCACGTCTGATTGCGCAGCTGAACATATAAGCCTGAGCGTGTGCGCTTGCTATTCAGATGCGCTTTGGATGAAGAACCGAACGGTGAGCGCGTATACAGTGCTCGCCATCTTCGGAGACTGCGAGAAGCTGCGTCAGACGACGCGGAAATCATTTCTTGGCGTGAGGACGCCCAACAGCGTACTAATGAAACACTAAAGGCCAAACGCGTGTCCGTAACGTCGAATGAGCAGGAAGAAGGTATCGCCAAGCGGCGGCGTCAAGATGCGGAACGACAGAGACGCCAAGCCGTAGCCGAACCACCAGAAGATCATCCGATAAAGCAGGAAGACCCAGACGCGAAGAAGACACGCCGGATGACGGCCAGTGCTTCGGCAACAAGGACGCTCAAGTTTTCCTTTGTGAATAACCAGTGTGGCTTTCTGTGCAGTGTGAGCGATAGATTGGGCCTGGAGAGCCAAATGTACATTTTGCAACGTATATCCTGTCCTAGCTGATCTAAGTCACTGCTTATTTTTTTTATTCTCTGCTTTATAAATGGGGGTAACTTGAGCTATTTTGAATATGTTGGGATATGTCGCCGTATAAAGAGAACCAGTAAATAGTTCAGCTAAATGTCCACACACCTCCCCAATATATTTCCATGATAAAAATGGGAATCTTACCTTTGCCTTGTCTGCCTCCTCCTGGTATAGCTTGAACAGTAAATATAATTTCATCACTGGTGAGTTCCTCATAGACCAATGTGTCATGAATAAAATCTGACAACTCAGGAGCTTCAAACTCACCCAGTTTTTTCTAAGCAATTGGACCTGTTTTGCAGAAATATTCATCCAATTCAATTGCACTAGAGTTTTGGTTAGGGCTTGTTGGTCTTGTTGCATGGCTAGAGGGCGCAGCGCGAAAAGACGACAACAGAAAAGCTAACAGGACAGCTTCCGAACTACCACCATTTATTGAGAGCGACGAGCAGGTTTTCAAATGCAAGCCGGGAGCCACTTGACACCAGAAAATCATTAACGGCACGGAAAGAAATATTCATCTCAAAACGCCATCTATCAATAGCCTACGGAATGTTTGGCACGTGCACAGGAAGAATGCAACATTCAGCAGTCACGGCGAGCGGAAACCGACAGCAGTTAAAAACAGTGAAAGTCTCAAAATTAATCACTTTTCTCGTAAGCAGCTCCTCGGATGTAATTATGCAACGAAAGGAAAGTATGAAGGACGCAGCAATCGGAATCACAATCTACATCGAAGACCTGTTCTATTTTGTGCCTCACAGCGCCCTCTTCTTAGCCGCACTTGACGCGATTAGATACCCGGTGGTGGTGGGAGACATTTATTGCCTCGAAAAGAGGCGCAGGAGGGGGGGAGGGGGGGGGCATGATTGGACCAACTCTTACGAGGCCAGCCCTCACAAACACTAGGTGGGTACGGGACCTCAGTGGCGTCGGCTGCTCCCCCGGGCGCGCTCAGCCAGGTCCTTTGGGCCTGTAATTCGGAGCATCCGAGCAGGGTCGCCTCCCTGTCCTCCCGAGTGGGGTTTGGGGTAATGGTGGATACCAGGGTTAGAGGGGCAGGCGCGCACCATGTGGTAGATGTTCGAATTCTTTTCCGCTCGGTGCGGTCAGCTGCCCGGAAAATAAGGGTGGAAGTGTTTGAGGGCTGCCGGGCACAGCAAAGTATTAGTATACAGGCGGAGCAGAAGCCGCTCCTCTGCATTTGAGAGACCTTTACACAGGCGGGGATAAAGTCCGTGGCCAAGTTGATAGAGTAAAACAATATCTTTGAAGGAGTAAGCCGGGGTTCAATAGACATCCTAATCGTCGGGGTCGGAGAGAAACGCCCGTGAGAGAGCGCGTGGGCGGCGAGCAGCTGCCTCATTTCCTTCAAGGGCCATCTGAACAGCTTCCAAAGCGATATTCTGGTGAGCGGGGCCCCCTGCGTACACGCGGTTTTGGAGATGGCGGTAGTCTAGGTACGGTACCCAGCCGTGCTGGACGTTCTCACAGGCCCCTCGCGAGTTGGAAATAATTGTTTGGGAAGTTGAATGAGATGCTGCAAACGCAATGGCGACCTCCTCCGCGTGGGTTATGTGACGGGCTCTGAAAGCAAGGCCGTTCACTGTTTTGGATTATGGTGGACGACAGCGGCCGTGTACTATCCGCCATCCGGCATCGGAGACATGCACGTAGAATACGCCGAGTTTCAAACCATAGTTGCGAGACAGGGCGTCCGCCCGAACCAGTCGATCCGGAGTGGCGCTTCAAGAGAGATTGAGTTAATGTAATCCAATAAAGATAGGTATGCAGGGTCAGGAATGTTGGCTAATGATTTAACTGTGATTTTGTCCCCACCTGGGCAGTGTCTCGATTCATTTTGGCCAGGGCCGCCTTGGCGAGCTACGAACACCTCAGATCCTAACTAGTGAAAACTTCCTTGATCTACTGAAATTCTACTTTGAATCCACAGTCGTACATTACAATGGAGAACACTTCATGGAAAAGAATGGCATCTGCATCGGTTCTTGAATTGCCACTGTCCAATGTGACATTTACCTTGCCGAAGTAGACAAGCGTATTTGCCAAGATCTTTTCAGGACAGAACTTTCAGTCTTCTTTCGGTATGTTGACGACTTCCTCGTTATCCTGAAAAGTGGCTCCACTGACTCCCTAGAGCGGACCATAGCTAATGTTGTCACCCTTTTCACAAAGAATTCCGGAGGGCTAAACATCTTGGGGGCCTCTGAAAGGCAGCTGAGGCCAGTTTCTATATTTGTTAATTACTTTTGATTCTGAGCACCGCTGTTGTACATACCACCTTGTTCAAACAAAGGATTGCTGCCGTTTGATAGCGCGCATTCAAAGTTCATTAAGCGTGGTATATTGCCTTCTGCTCCAAGCAGCGCTGACAAAAAGTCGCCCGCATAGTATGCAGAGTAGTGTTGCTGCACAAGTCGAACGTCTGCGCACTTCAGGCTACACTCCAGACCGGGTGCGTAGCATCTCGGAAACCTTGCTTCAGAAGCCCAAGGCTGAAAACAACAAGGGCAACAAGCAAGAGGAAACAAGGAAGATACCGCTGGCTGTTATTCCGTACCTTCATAGGCCCTTGAACAACTAAATGAAGTTAGGGAAACGAATCGGCATAAATGTTGTCTTTTCAACCCCTTGAAAACATTCGAACGTAGGTACCTTGCTGGCCTGGCCAAACCAAAGAATAAACTGTGCGCAAAGAAGCACATTGATTCTTTCACAGAGTGTACCACGCAATGTACCATGTGTATCTCAAACATCAGCGATACATTTTACTCACAGCCAAAATGCACTTTCTCTAAACGTGCAAGACGATGAGCATATGTTAAGGTCAGGTAAAGCTTGACCCACTATTACTTTCTAGCATTCTTTTACTCTAAAATAGGAGCAGCGGCGAGTCCTACGCTCTCGCCCATCCTCTGCGCGCCTTTTTAGAGCTCGAATTCCAAACAATTTATTACGGTTGATCACCGCTCCCGTAAAAGATATTTTGTAATATGCACAACTGGTATAAACTCTGAGTAATCTGAGTGTTCGGATATAACTGCGGTGCCGTGTAAACCGCTCTTCACCTTTGCACCGCCGGCTGCCCAGCATAAGTAATGGTGAATCATGTGCACATCTACCCGTAGTCGCGCACAATGAAACCATGCAGGAATTCAAACCTTCCAAAGGTGGCACAAAGCGCCTGTGGCTATTCTATGCTTTCGAAATGCAGGAAGCGCTGGCCAGAGCGCACAACAAACGCACGCTGAAAACCTTCCAAGAGCGAAAATGGTCCTTAGCAGATGATGCAATTCGTAGAGAACAGTACGCGAGCGAATGCGCACGTCTGATGAAGGCACCATATGAAACATAATTCATGAAACACACTGCAACAAGCTTTGGCGCACTTCGAAGTAGACCAGAAAAGGGGGAATGGGAAAGCAGGGGAAAGCAACGGAAAGTACAAAAAGTGGCTACGGGAGGCTGCCTGGCGGCAGAAATTAGATTTTGATTCGTGTTCTCCAGAAAAAAAAAGAGAAACATTTTTTTACGTCTATTGGGCCGCACGGTCCACACATGTCGTAGCGATTTCCAGCACTTGTCTCTCGGGGTAACGTGCCGTGATTAATGATATGTTATTTTGACATGGGCTGCGGTGCAAAATTCATGAATTCTGAGGGAACAGTCTCAATACTGCAGCACTCATTTGCGTGAATACTACTTGATTTTCTTTTGTGTGGGTCAGTATGTTTTTATTTCAGCGACTGCGAAATCGGGCTGACTAATAACGTTCACAGCATAATGGCTATCGTGCGTAGGTCATTGTAACAACATAACGACATTATAGTGACAGCTATGCACCTAACTTCTTGTTCGGCAACCGGACGGACGATTTGACAACGTTGAAACGAATCAGGAATGTGATCTCCATTGTATACTGCAGTCTCTGTGAGCGTAATTGAACCCGAAAGACACGGGTTCAGTTACGGCTTCTGAATTTCTATGGAGGCGAAATTCTAGAGGCACGTCTACTGTGCGATGTCAGTGCAATTTAGTGGTCAGAATTTCCGGAACCCTTCATTCCGGTGTTATCCATAGTTTGGGTCGCTGTGGGACGATAAACACCCATAAACAAAAACCGTATCGCCCTGAACTTCGCAATACTATGCCCAAACCAAGTTTTAATTTCAGCAGTGTCGAACTATGAACGTGCGGTAGGTATCTCAATCGCAATTGTAATATAGCTTTGTAGTGCCAAGTGGTAAATTCCCGTTAATTTTTTATTAGGCCCCCATTACAGGCCGAATAATGGTACATATTTCCTAATACTTGGCCGTGCTCTCAACTCGTGGATCTATGAGAAAAATATATAAGCCGTTCACTCTTTCCCTGTCGTGAAAAAAAATTTCCGTATTTTGTGGGACTATGTGATCTAAAATTTAATTAAATGCACAGTTATGAAGCCAATTAAACAGAATGGATAATAACATGAACTTCATGAAAGTGTTTTTATGTATTAGTATCAAATTTTATTTTTGAAAAACTCTTTAGACAGAGTTCGGTAAAACATGCCCGGATAATGCTTCTATCAAAAAAGATAAAATTGCAGGCAACTCTAGAATGATTCATGCTATGTAAAAAACAAAGAGGTACACAACACAGGTGCTTTTGTGTACCTCTTTCTTTGTCCTACGTCCTGTTCGTACTAGTTATCACGGATCATCGTTACTGACTCGCCCAACTTTCTACCGTTTGGAAACTTTAGAATATGCCAAACGTCGACCTTTCACGAGAAACTGACCAATGGCCGGTGGTTGGCATGTCGCCGGTGTTGAGTTGGTAGCCGACGCACTCAGCCGACTATACTCAGGCCATTGTCATGCTTCGGCTAGCTAACTGCTCTGTCGGCTAATGGTTGGGAAAAGACAGCCAACCGACCACTGGCAAACGTCTGGCAATAGTTGGCCGAAAATGCCTAGGTAAAGAAACAACGGCCGACAGTGGGCCACTGCTGTCCACCAACCACGTGGGTTATATTTTGAGAAAATTTTGCGTAATTAGGGCCCAGCCGCTAGTCTAAAAGCTACATGTGATATCTTGTTCATGCGTATAACAACCGTCACAAGTTTCCAAATAGATGGAAGTATGACCTTCATTATGCACGCACGCCACATGGTTGTGTGCACGAGAAAATCACGTCGCATATGGCTGCATAATTTTCGCGACAAAGATGACACAGTGGACTATTAGGTTTTATTCTAATAGAAGATATCTCCAACGTGATCCACTCATCTTCACTTCTCGTTTGTGCCATCACAGAGTCACAACTAAATAAAATAATATTGCTTAACGCGCAATAGTCATAGGCGCCAAAAGGACGGTGTTAGATTTGGAGTTTATAAGCTCTTGCAAATTCTTCGTTCTGTGGATTTATGCTCAGCATGTTCGTGTTCCGTAACCACTTCTGGTTTGGATAGTACTATTAGAACTCTGTTCGTCTGTCGCATCTGCTTGTCTATTGTCTTCGTTAGTGTGATGCGATTACTATTCAAATTTCGCCCGGGAAGATATGTCGGCATAGCGTCAATAAGCTATTTCGTTGTAATCAACTCCAGACCTCAATTTTTTACGTCTAAGTCACAGAAAACATAAACGATATAGTGTTGCATTATGCCCCGGTGTCGGCAAGCAGGAATCGGCTCGTGCAAGGCCAGTGTCAATTCCCAGCCATGGCCCGAGCTGGTTTGCGGAGTTCGGCCCATGGGCGGCCTGCTTGGCAGCCAGACAGGGACCATCGACAGACAGCGCGTTTTTTTTACTTGGGCTGCCTTTCCAGCAGCAAATACTTCTGACAAAAATTAGAATTAGAAAATTAGAAAAATTAGAAGTTAGAACTCGCGTGCATTACTTCACTCACTTAATGGTACTTCACACGCTTAATGGTATACGTGGGCACACCGTAGATCGAAACCGTCATACGAACCTTTCGCAACACAGGCGGGATCGAATCCGGCCCAAATGATGCGGAAGCCCGATAAACAAGGTAAATAACACCCGCAACTTGAATATGTACCATTTTCAAAACGAACGCTGAGACAAGCATGACGGGATCAAATAAACCGAGAAGCTGAAATAAACTCCGATGATGAGGCAGCATCCTCAGAGTCACTGCTACGTATACATCCGCAACAAAATCTACCTTTGAAGCAGCTGATTGAGTCACGACATTTTCCGCGGTTCTGGGCGCGTGCACACAGGCGGAGGCGACCATTTTAAACTCATATGCTCCGCCTCTTTCAGAAGCGGTTCAAAGAAAATCGCCAAGAAAAAAAGACAAACTGCAGGGAAACTAACACTGTAATTATTACACTGTAATTCAGTCACACGGCGCAGCATAGTAAAGAAAAGCGCAGAAATATTGAAATTTGCTTTCACAATCACCGTGTAGCTGGCTACTGCGATGGTCGACGCGCGCTAGGGAACCAGTTAATTTTGACCGGCCCAGTTTGAACCTGTACATGTAGCTGGAGTTGGTTCTGTTGAAACCAGTATGGCGCGGAAGCTTCACGCCAGGCCTATTAATTCCTGTCTACCTCGAGGTGGCTTCTAGACGAACCTGTACATTTCTTTGCAAGCTGGTTCTGTTCAAACCCATATGGGACGGGTGGTTTACGCGAGAGCTATTTAAACTGGTCTGTCTGGGGACGGCTTCTGCAGAAACTGTGGATATCTGTGTGGTCGCCATCGAGCTCCTATAGCCACCTGTACTGTCCTGTATGCCCGCCAGAAGCGCCTATATCATCTTGTACATTCCTTAATGCATGCCAGATGCTACCTATAAGAACCTGTCTGCTCCTATATGCTTACTTTAAATATCCGTATATACTTTTATGATCATATACGTGCTTATTCAATAACCTTCAAAGATAAACAGCCCTCGCATCATTGCCGGAGTTTCATTTCCCCCTTCAGTTGGTGATGAGAGGAAACACCTTGTTAACGATGAAAACGGGGTTTCTTGATGATCCGGTAGTTCTAACACGCAAACATTCACGTTACTCGAAGCAAGGAGAAGGCCAACTATTTATTTTCAAAATAAATAAAACGAGAAGAAATAAAGCAAGAAGAAAACTATTTACATGACTAACCCGTTGATCAGACGAATTTAGCCCTCGTTAAACCCAGCGCGCTTGTTTTGAACCCTCTGTCTCCGCCCTTCGCGGGGACAGCCACCAATAATATTACAAGCGACACACCACACCAATCAGGGGTTAGAAAAAAGAAAATAAGGTTTCCGCCAACTAATCACAGATAGGGGAAAGAGCGCTGATTAAACATATGGGAAAGGAGAGGTTGCAATCAAATACACAAGCAGCACAAACGCGACCACCCTCTCCCACGGCACCCACGGCACAGCAGTCACCACTTTCTTAACATCTCTTTTCTCTTCCGCACACGCGAGAAACATATTCCGACGAGACGACCACTAAAGTTGTTTACAGAACACACCGAAAGAGAAGAAGACAGTCGTTACTGGAATAGTTGGTTTCCGGTCACTCGGTTAATACTCAGCCGTATCTCGTGCATTCCCGAAGCCTCAGCAACCCCTTGGCATCGCACACATGTTGACACATGTACGTGGTTAGGCTCCTAAAAACGGGCTATGCCCGTGACGGCGCGGAGTAAACAAAGACGTCCGCTTCACGAAAGAGAGGCCAGGACGGGACGGGTCCCTTTGTTGGCGACATCCGACCCCACTAGAGCTGCCTTCCTTGCGAACAGAAGACCAACGAGTTTGAGGAAAGGTCAGCGAACTCCACAGCCGGGCTAACTCTTCTACCGCTCAGCGTTTCGAGACCCAGTTGAGAATGTGGGCTACTATGGAGCAGCTGGGTTTTTAGGGAAAGCACGCTCTTTTCTCTGGCATGCTGCCAGTGAAACAAAGGCACTGTATTGTCGCGCTTTGGAAGGCCTCCAGATCAATGCAGACTGTTTTCGGCAACCGCAACAAAGAAACAGGAAGCTAAGATGGTTTTTGTATGCGCTCGAAGGAGTGGCAGTGTTCTGAACTCTGTAGTCTCGGTAATTGTGTCATTTTGCTACTTGTGGTTGGCAATGTGGTTGGAGAAGCAGCTTTGTAATACCATCTTTCTCGGTAACTATATGAGAAGTTAAGAGGCACAATCATTAGATGTGTTGCAAAACGTTGAACTCACGAGCGAATGTTTCCATATTGGGAACAGGTGTACTTTTCATTTTTGTCATCTCTTTTGTAAGGGTTATAAAAGCGCGCATATTTCCGACTAAAACTGTTGTTTTTTTTTGACGCAGGATCGTGTTCAAGCTCGGCAGCAAGGACATGGAAACAGTGCTTGGAAGGTATACTTCGTGCTTTATCGAAACAAGCAAAAAATTGACTTAAGAGTTGTAGTTTTTTTTTACAAGATAATGCTATAAACTGAAGTCACGTTATTAAATTCAAAAATATATAAGAGCGTGATACATTGCTGTTCGTACTGTACTGAGCAATGTGAGCAGGAACACAGGAGGGCGTGCCCGATAGCCTCCAACCTTACTTGTAGCGATACGAGGCAGCAGCTTTCGGAAACAGAGTGGAGAGGTGCGTTCTTTCATTTCTCAGAAGCAGGCAACGCAGCAGAATCCTTTCCCTAGTGTTCCGAAAAGCGGCCGTAGTGCATCGCCACAAGGAGGGTTTGAGGCTATCTGCCACGCGCTACCGTGTTCCTGCTCATAATGCTCATGATAGTAAACTTTTTATTTGCGCTTTAAAAGCAGTTTACACCTGCCCTAGTTAGGCGCGTGGCGAAGTGGCGCCGGCCGTATCAGTCGGCCGGAGGTCATGAGAGAGGTTTGGCCTCTTCCTTTGCTGCCCGGGGAGCCGCCAGCAGCCTAGGAATCGCTCCCCTGCAATGCATTGGCGTGAGAATATGTTTAGCAGCTACCAGGCTCCTCTGATGAAGATAGTCCCAAGTGCTCATAATGATAAAAAAAAGCACATAAAGGCCACCAAGGACCCTGTCCCTATATTTTTCTTTTTTTTTTTTGCGGCTCGCTTTAAGCCACCGAGAGCACAAAGCGAGCTACCTGCGTGTTGAGTAAAATGCCCAAGCTTCACGATGCGAAATAAGCCCCCGAAATTGACGGCACTTCTGGGAAATAAACACTGCTAGTAATTCAGGTAATGCTACGATTTTGCATTTTAATTATTTATTACAGAGAACTTCAGCGCCCGAAGGGATTATTGCAGGGGGAGGGGGGGGGGGACAATAACTTCTGCTCAATTGGCCGAAAGGAGCACAGGATAACAAAAATACAATGACACAAATAATGGATGAGGAAAAGCATGCGCTTATGGAGGACAACCACACTCCATATATAGTATGACACTAATGAAATGAAAGACACGCGCAAGAGAACTGCGCGCCACGTCACACATCAGATAACAGGGCGCGGAATTGATCTTCCGTGCAGCAATCAGTGACGCCGGCTGGCAGCCTGTTCCACTGATTGATCGTCCGTGGAAAGAACGAGGTTTTATAATTATCTGTCTTATATGTTGAAGATGGAGTAGCACTTCATATTCAATGAATGCCCACAGATGGTAGCCCATGATTATGAATGAAGACCAAGCTGATTCAGAAAAGGCACTCCTTTGTGGCACCTGCTTACTTCAAGCTTGAGTGTTTTTGAACACAAGCCAAGAAGCACTAGAGCTAAGGTAGTCAACCGACAACTATGGTTGATAAGCTGTTAGCAGCTGGTTTTGCCTCAGTCCTTCGTACTGCGAGCAAAGAAGATTAACGAAGATACTCATACTAGCCCATACTACGATGACAGCACTGTACCAGAAGAAAGGCACATCTGAGCTCGCGTTTAGCTTTGAACTGTGCAGGACAGTGGTTTTGAATATGAAATTTGTGTGCTGGAAATTCTGAGGTTTTTCAGCTGTTTCTGCAGTCAGATACAACCCAGAGACAGGGTTGCCAGGACCCCTCAGAGGGGGACTTAGCAGCCGATGGGCTCCACTGAGCCTCGTGACCTGGCAGTTGACCTGGGGTTAATCCTGTGTCAAGTTGAGTTCATCCCCAGTCAGGCTATGTGAATAGGAGTTAACCTAGTGTGTATTAACCTAAGTAAGGGGGGGAGGGGGCGTTATCCACAGATCAACCATGACATCATAGTAGTTTGACCACTGTTGGTTGGAGGGCCTGCTCTGGGGGGCATTTTCCACTATGTTCCTGAGTTTTATCTGACTATACCATCCTCAAAATGTCTGCTGTCCAGTGGCGCCTTCCCTCTCACACTTGACTTCATAACACGTGTGGTGCCTGCGTGGGCTTACTCAAAAAAACATATGCAATTAACCACACCTGTTCAGAGAGCTAGTATTTGCTTAAAGAGCAAGTTGTGCCTAGTGTGACACAACATGTCATTGACCAGCGCAACAAACTGATGCAATAATACCATAAATAAAGGAGCACTCGCCAAAAAAAGCGAAAAAAACTGATGCAATGTATGCTAGGTTGTTATTTTGTTAGCTGTGAAGCAGGCGCAAGCCTTGGTCGCTGTTAGTTGCCATCAACAATCCTTTGTTGAGCTCGAAACCGCACCATACTTGTTGTCAAACGATGAAGACATACACAGAAGAGCAATCAGACAAATGATGCACGTAATCTGAACTAATTTTTCACTGCTGAGAAAATGACTCATTTTTCTAGCGTGCTGTTAAGGCAGCGACTTTCATTATGCTCGTACATCGCAGCGATGTTTGCGCGACGCAGAAAAACTCACTGAGGTTCAGGAAACACTGCTTTGACGCCAGTCCTAAGGTCATGTCTCATACATAGTTCTCGCCTCCCTCAGCAAAATGTGCCCGTACATTATTTCTCTGCCATCATCAATTGAAAATGAATATTTTTATACGCATTGCAGAATGGCCACCGAGTTAATCAACTGACAAAATTTTGCTTATCAACTAGTGGAGACCGATCGTCAGTCTTTTGAATCCCGCAAGTATAGCTCTATGAGTTTTATTGCTGTGCTGTAGCGCCGCCGCGAGCGCTACGCAATTTAGCGAGACGCTTAATTGTGCTGCAGTTTTGCGCATTAGTCGCGGATCTTGGCAAATATGTTTGATTCTTATTCGATGGGATTTTTTCACTGTTCGATGCTTATTCGATTAGGGTTTTAGCAGCACTATTTTGATTGAATTTAGAGCAAGGCTAAACTATTCTTGTTCGATTCGTTTTACACAAAGTACCATTCGGCCAACAAAATTTTGGGGAGTGGCGAGAGGAGGTATGCGTCCTATTTTTGGAGTCAACTTTTTTGGCTACCGGGGGTGTGCCATGGGGATCTACGTATAAGCGGCAATATACAGTATATATTACGAGTGGCAGCGGTGGTGTAGAGGTACATCACCTGCCTCGGGTGCAAGAACAGCGAGGTACGAATCTTGGCGCCGAGCGATTCTCCCCCGGATTAAAAAAATCCGCGTGTCGATGGATTTGCCTAACCAGGCGTGCGTAGTAGCCTTGTATTGGTGACCAGAACCGACAACGCACTCCCTCATCAGAGCACAATTTGGCCACCCTGGAACTAGAACTTGGCCGAAACTTTTTATGAATAAACCAATTAACCCTCGGCCCTGAGTCTACAGCGGATACGGAGGAACTGAACAATACGGTGGTCAGACTCCTTTACGCAGCTGAGGGTGCTAAGAAACACTGGCTACGGATAGGCCGTCATCGGAAACTGAATTTGGCAACGTTTACCGCCAGAATCTTATCCAATGAGGTTAGTCTAGCAGTGCTATTCGAGGAACAAGCTGAGACTAAATGAGACGTCATAGGGCTTAGTAGGTTTGGAAGGACAGATGTGGCATATACAGTCGTAGGGGTTGGGCAGGTACTTTGATATCATGTATCAGTGGACAGACGTGGACTTGGTGTGGGATTCCTCAACTTTCAAGATATACCTGGTAAGGTAGAGTTCTTTGTTACTAACGTAGTGTGGTGGCTATCGTGAATAGGACTAATAAGAGGTACAACATGAGGCTGGTGCAGGCATATGCGTCTATAACCAGCTATGGTGACCAGATCGTTGAAAGCTTCTGTGAAGACGTGGAATTAGATATGAGCAAAGTAAAACCACAAAACACATTTCTGATGGGGGACTTCAGATCGAGCGTAAGTATGAAGCAGGCTGGAGACAGTGGCGTAGCCAGAAATTTTGTTCGGAGGGGGAGCTCATGTTGCAGGGCGGCCTGCTCATTGAATTTGTGGAGGAAGCAAACGCAAGAATTATAACTGCATTCCCACTGACAATGCCATCGCGTATTAGATAGTGCTACTCACTGTGCAGACGAGTGAAATATGCATTCTTTAAAAACAGAATGTATGCGTATGTCTTAAAAACCGTGGCAGACACAACTGATACCAATGGTTCCATGTTTTCCGTATTTAATTACTAAAGAAAATATCACACTAAGTCTAAAACTATATCTTTTCGAAACCAGCAAAACAGTTCATGGCGCTGATGAGGAATACGCAAACAACATGAAATGAGCTAGCAGAGGACAAACATTTTAATAAATCTTTGTCGGTCAAGAACCTTTAGATTTTTGTACATATCCAATGGCCAGGGAAAAATCTCAATGACGCTGTCCTTCGTTGCAGTGTACTGAGCAGCAGCAGCTGTCACCGGTCATGTACTGTGAGTAATTGCATCGAAATTTGATTCGCAACAGCGAGCACATGTATAAACGAGGAGTTCTGAAAACTATACATTAGAAGTGCGAAGTGAAAATGGAGTATTAAAAATGCGAAGATACAACTTGATAAAGGACAAGAAAGTGTCCCTAGAAACAAAGACACTGTATGTATGCACAAAACCTCGCAACAAGATACTTAAATACACGTATGTCTCCATTAAATCTACGTATCTAAGCAAAAGTCACTGCATACGATGCGTCAAACAGGGCAAATAAAAATCTTGCACAATCGCAGATAATAAACTTTGCACACGGAAAGACAGAAGTTCCAGGCTAGAACAAAACTATGATAGCAGAAGTCACGATATGTATTTGGGCCATGCTGCAGTCGAGAGAGCACCATATGGTCAGAATAATAGAGGAACAATGCAGAAATTAATACGAAAGTATGTATTTTTAACAGCCTGCAAGGCGGCAATTATTCTGAACACATAATTACAGAAGGGTATTCCTTTCATTCAAAGAAAAAGTAAAAGCAGGTAGATAAATGGTAAAGAAAAGGACAAACGAAACCCACGAATGATGCCGCAAGTTGAAATAACTAATATCCGAGTGTGTTGGTTGGGAAACACCGCGTGGACAAAGCTTTCAATGAGCAAGGTCAATCAAAATCAGTTATTGATGTCCTTAAAATTCTCGTATTCGCATGGTAATTTTGATAATGATGCTAACTCTTACAATGGATGGCACAAATTTCTGCGGTATGAACAGGCATACAATTTCGCAATTGCCCGTTTATGCCCGTAATTGCCCGTTCGCGCCAAAATGTATTTTCTAGCCTGAAAAAGGCCGTGTAGGTGACAAAATCCAGAATGACTTCCGGCACTGGTGGTTGTTTTGGTCAGCGGTGCGTGACAGTTCGAAAAAATTTCGGGGTTGGGCTGAAGCCCCATAAGCCCCCCTGGCTACGACCCTGGCCGGAGACCAGGCGATAGGCGACTATGGCATAGGCTCCACAAAAACAGAAGGAAGTAATGAGCAGAGTTCGCAGAAAAAGAAATTATTTACGGATCATGAATATCTTTTTCCGCAAACGAGAGAACAGGAATTGGACGTCGACGACCCCAATGGTGAGATTAAAAATGAAATAGACTTCATACCATGCGCTCACCCCACGTCGTACAGGATGCGGAAGTCATCGAAAAAGTGCGTTGTAGCGGCCTCAGTACGGTAAGGTCTCGAATAAGCTTAGACTTGAAGAGGGAATGGAAGAAGCTAGTGAAGAGGAAGAGCATTTATGAGTTAGCGGTAAGAGGGAAAGTAGATGAATTCAGGATATCGCTGCAGAACAGATATTTTATTTTAACTGTGGGAAACAGTCTTAATTAATGCTCAAGCAATGAATGATAATCTCGCAGCTGTAAATGGGAGTGCGCAGTAGCAGTAGGCGGCAGGATGGTTCATATCTCAAGCGACGAAAGATCTGATGAAGAGATGCCAAAATATGAAAGCGTCCAACACCAAAGAGAGAACAAAACTGCCAGAGCTATCAAAATTATTAAAAAAAGCACAAGGTAGCCAACACAAGCAACATTAGTAAGGGGAGAATCGAGCATGCTCCAAACAAAATAGGTACTCCAAGAGCGGTCAACAGGAAACTAACCATAGGCTGTGGAAATATGGGAGGACCAGCATTCCGCCCATCCCCAACCCCCCCGCCCCCGCACTCCCACACCGCGGAGGCAGCGTTGCGCTCGCTAACAGCGTAGGGATTCTTGCTTGAGGGAACAAAGGGAAGGGAAGACAAAGCGTGAACTCATATGCTATATATTATGTTTGCAAATAATACACAGAGCGGGCCAGCTAGCTGCAAAACATCAACGAGGCATCCCTCGGAAGTAGAAGGCATCGTAAGAACGGCTTCCGACTTACCGGATGGGGTAGGGGCGCGACTTCGGAGATATCGGGGGCGACCGTTTGTATGAGCCGATAATGGCGGCCGGGTTTACCCGTGCGCGCCGCATTATTGGGGCAAAGCCATCCCGGAGCATTTGCTGGGGAAGGTGCCGAGAGCGCGCGTTTGCTGCCTGGAATCAGAAGTCCGGATGCAAGGCACGACGGATCTCCGTGTGCCTGCCGTGGAAGGTTATGAGAGCGTGCGGCTGCAACCGCTCGTGACGTTGACCGGATCCCGAACAGCCCCTCTATGGTTGCGCAGAATTCCGCGTAACCTACGAGGTGGCGCTCCCGTCGCTGTTTCCGATTCCCCCGTTAGAGAGGCGTCCCTCCTCGTCTGGCCTGTGCTGTCCTGACGAAAGATGGCGAATATGGGCAGCGTCTTAAAGGAAGAGGGAAGCAGGTACTCCGCATCCTTCCCTCCATATATTTTGGCCCACGGTTGAACTCATCCATGGATGCCCATGACTAAGTGTCCACGAAGGCTGCGGTGACGATTGCAAGCGAGCTCGTACAGGCGCGGTGCCGGGGCCATCCGTTGAGCAGCAATGTAACCGGGCACCCGTCCTTGTCTCGCGGAGGGATCCAAAATTAGAGTGCCGGGAGGGAGTTGTTCGCGCTGAAGCGCCTTTGTTGGCAGGTAGAAGGAGGGGGGCGGGGGGGGGGGGCCCCCCCCCCCGCTCTCGTAGCCGCTGCAAACTGCTCGCCGGAGACTCCGCAGCTCGATGACTCAGGGCCGCAAGGCAGCAGGCAGGGACCCATACAATGGACAGCAGACCGGGGCAGCTTCTCTCGAACTCGGCATATCGCTCCTATGATCTCCAACAGTTTGAATCAAAGGCAATGGATACCGCGCTAACTAACCATTTGGTAAAATGCGGAACAATGCGAGTGCCAAAGAATGCTATCCGGCACCGCTCAAACGTTCGGTTCATTTGAACGTAGTTGGCTGTTTTCGGTCGAAGCACATTCGCGCTTCACTTTCCGGCATGGTGGTGTTAAGCTCAGTTGAACTGCATTAGCGTCTCTGGATCCATGAAATTATCAATTCGCTTCGCAGCCGTAAAAAATACGAAGTTCGTTTGAACAAAGTAAGCTTTCTGTAGTTCAGCGAGACTTCTAGGCTCTAGCGAGAATCATATAAAGCAAGCAAACCCGTTTGCGCGTGCTTGTGCCACGGTACGACTATGTCCTCCCAAAAGCGACAGGCAGCTCCCGAAGAGCCTTAGGTCTACTCGCTCTAACACTTGCCGGTGCCAACAAAGGTTCAAGGATGATAGCTACAACACGACGCCACGAGGAGGTACGTTTCTGCCAAGGTGACCCGACTCGCTCGCTGCTATACCAGCAACTTCAGAGCGAAACGACGCCCACCACTTCCCGTAGGGTCGGAGCGCGTTGCTTTTCCTGCAATCACGGCTGCAAAGAAAGTCAGCTGATTACAACACCCGACTTCCAGAGCGAAAGAGAAAGAACAGAAAATATTGACAACTATGTACAAGAGAATTCAGGCCCCCCTTCCGGCTTCCGCATTCATTCTCTTGTGGCTCGCTGTTCTCCGTGGATGCTTCGGTCTCGCTCTCCATGTGCGTACCTCCTAGGTTCACCTTCCAAAAGTGTATCGCTTAACCGACCATCAAAAGCGTACCAGGCAGGGCAATTCTATCATGACGCTATTCCGCTCATCTCGCTGTCAAAAAAGCATCTCAGCCTTGCTAGCAACTCCGAATTCGAGTCAGGCCTAACGCTGTTTAAGTCCGGGCGGGTATTCCTCTAACTTGAACTCAATGTCGTCCCTCATCCCCAGAGGTTGCCACACGTTCGGCTGCCATCGTGGAAATAGGTGGGACCAGCCTCACCCCCCCCCCCCCCCCCCACACTCCCACAACTCGGATGCAGCGTTCACGCTCGCTAACCGCGGAAGGGTTCGAGCTCGAGGGGACAAAGGGAAGGGACGACAAAGCGTGAACACTCATATGCTATTTATTTCATTTGCAAATAATACAAAGAGCGGGCCAGCTAGTTACAAAACATCAATGAGGCATTCCTCGGAAGTTGAAGGTAACGTAAGGGCTTCCGACTTACCGGCTGAGGCAGGGGCACGACTTCGGACATATCGGCGGCGAACGTTTGTATGTGCCGATATGGGCGGCCTGGCTTTCCCGTGCACGCCGCATTCTTGGGCCAAAGCCATCCCCGAGCATTTGCTAGGGAAGGTGCCGAGAGAGCGCGTTTCCTACGCTCGCTTCGCTGCCTGGAACCAGAAGTCCGGAGGCAAGGGGCGACGGATCTCCGTGCGCCTGCCGCGGAAGGTGACGAGAGCATGCGGATGCAACCGCTCGTGACGCTGGGCGGATCCCGAAGAGACCCTCTCCGGTTTCGCAGAAATCCGCGTAACCTACGAGGTGGCGTTCCCGTCGCTGTTTCCGCTTCCCCCATGAGGGAGACTTCCCTCCTCGCCCTGCCGGTGCTGTCCTGACACAAGATGGCGAAGATGGGCCGTGTCGAAATGGATGGGGAAACAGGCTCTCCACAAGATATAAACCAGATGTATGCGTTAAGAGTTAAAACAGCAAATTTCATTACCAATGCCGATAACACACTTCATGCAGCCGAAGAGTTCTACACAAATCTATTAAGTAGCCACTGTAATGAGACTTTGAATGCAAAGAAAGTAGCGCAAGAGAATACAACCCGCCAGTGAGGAAAGAGAAAGTAAAGAAACCCTTCGAATTTTTGAAGAGGGGGAAATAAGGCGGTGCGGATCACGTAACGGCAGATCTGTGGATGATTGGAGGGTAGCTTGTGGGCGACAATCTTGCCACCCTGTATATGCAATGTCTTACGAACTCGAGCATACCAGAAGCTTGGAAGAACGCTAAAAGTATCTTAATTCATAAGAAAGGAGACGTGAAAGACTTGACAAATTACAAACCGATTAGCGTACTGTCCATAGTGAACAAGGTATTTCCTAAGATAATCGCTAATAGAATCAGGAAAACCGTCGACTTCAATTAACGAAATGACCAAGCAGGCTTTCGTAACAGATACTGGAGAAAAGGCGAAATTCACAGTATCTTTCAGGGAATAGAGATCTGCGCAGAATATAAGCAAACCCTATGTACAGCCTCCATTGATTACGAAAAAGCATTTCGTTCAGTGGAAACTGTTGTGGAATGAGGGTGTGGAAGAGCCTTATGTGAAAATACAGGAGTATATCTCTATCGATTGCATAACTACTATAGTCGTTCCCAAAGTCACGAATACAATTTCAGTAAGGAAGGGTGTCAGACAAGGAGACATGATTTCTCCAATCCAATTGACCGCCTCTTTAAATGAGGTATTCGGCGGCCTCGATTGGGAATAGTTGGGGATAAGAGGAAATGGAGAATAGTTAAGTAACCTACGATTCCCTTTGATATTTCTTTATTTTATCAATGAATTAATTACATGCAAATCATCATCAATGAGACCGGCAGAGCAGAACGGTTTGTCTAAATACCAACATGCAGAAAACGAAAGTACTGTTCAGCAGTCTCGCAAAAAAAAAAACAGCAGCTCACTTTTGGTAGGAGGCGCTGAATGTGGTAAAGGAATACGTCTACTCAGGACAGGTAGTGACCGCTGAAACGGATCATGAGAGAGAAATAACGAGAAGAACAAGAATGATGTGGAGCGCAGGGGGCAGGTTCTCTCAGATGATGACTGGCAGTTAAGCAACATCCCTCAAAGGAAGGGGCACGCCGCCGCAGTGATCCAGTAGTTATGACGCTCGGTTGCTAACCTGAAAGAAGCGGGTTCTATTCCGGCCGCGGCGGTCGAATTTTGATGCGGTGGAATTCTAGAAATCCGTGTACTGCGGGATGTCAGTGCACGTTAAATAATCCCAGGTGTGCGAAATTTTCCCTTCCCCCATAGCGTGAATAACATATGAATGTTGAACCCCCATAGACGTAACCACCAATCAAACCCTCAAGAGAAAAGTATACAACAGCTGTGTGTTACTGATACTTCCTTATGTGGCAGAAACATGGATGCTAACGAAGTGTTCAGCTAATGTTAAGGACAACGCAGCGAGCTATGGAAAGGAAACTTGTAGGCGAAACGTTAAGCGACCAGAAGCGGGCTGGGTGGATGAGGGAACAAACTCGGGCTAAGGACACTCAAGTCGAAATCAAGAGGCAGAAATGAGCTTGGGCAGGGCATGTAATGCGAAGGCAAGATAACCGCTGGTCCTTAAGGGCAACGCAGTTGATTCCAAGAGAAGGCACGCATAGCAGGGGCGGGGGAAAGGCAGGTCGGCGGATGAGATTTAGAAGTTTTCGGGGATAAGGTGGCCGTTGCTGGCAAAGGAGAGGGTCAGTTGGAGAGATATGGGAAATCTGTTTGTCATGCAGTGGGCATAGTCTGGCTGATTATCATGAACCTTTTGTTCATATAGCCTTGAGAACCAGTCTCGTGTCGCGGGAATAGATAGAACTGTTGCACAGAATTCTTTTTCTCTAGCCCATACTATTGTACTCAGCAATAAGGAGCATTTACGAAAAATGCACCGAATTGCCTTCTGGCCTTGAGTCAAAGAACGAGTAAAATGCTAGTGCGAAAACATTGGTGTTGCCATGAAGCCGAAGTCCTTTCATTTCATTTATTGAAGCCTTAAGGGTGTGTGAGCATTATACAAGCAAGGGGCAAGAACAGTGTGTAACGTCATATCGATACCAATTCAACAATAACAAAAACAAAAGTAACAAAACAAACCAATATACATAGGAGAAGTTACACTCTCAGGGGATAAGATTAATCAATATATCAATCAAACATGTGCTTTATTTTCATCAGAAAATGATGAGTGTTGTTCCAGGAAAAAGTGGAAACAATTTCCACTTGAAACACCCTCAGTCCCCCATATACATGAAGGCATACATCTGTGTGTGTGTCCATATGAGGACACACACACACACACACACACACGCACACGCTCACGCACACGCACACGCGTATGAAAATAGTAAGGAGATTTTAGCGCAAAGGTCGTCAGTGGACTGTGCATAACCTTCGCTAAACCTTTTGAAATAACTGATGGGATGGAGATGGGCCTATAATTATACATACTATTTTTGGTCTCCATTTTGAATTGCACACTTATTTTAGTAATCAGCATTAACTTGGGTAACTCTCCAAAAACTAAAACAAGGTTATTAAGGTTGCTAAGTACAGAAGTTACGAGGCTGATAACTTGTTTCACTTGGCCTATTTGAATGCAATAAATATCGCTAGATTTACGGTTTCCGAAAGAGGAAAAAATGCTGCGAATTTCAAGTTTATCACTTCGTTCAAGAAAAATAATATCATTGTCTATATCCAGCTCAGTGATGGCATATTAATGACGGTGTCTATGAAAGATTTATTTATTGTTTCAGCCAATTCAGATATTTTATGTGGTGCCCTTCATAAATTAATCCACTAACAGGAGATACAGTTAAAGCCTGACCGGCTAAATGATAACGTTTCTTGCAAACGTCGGTGCTTCCCTTACAGGTTTTGAAATTGGCATCTAAATGCTCATTTCTGCGCTTTAAAACCGCAGTAACCCTTTTCAGGAATTGTTTATAATTCGCAAAGTCGCCAGAGATTGTGTACTCAGAGATTTTTTACATAGCTTTCTCTTGTTTTTATCATTTTAAATGCGTTTTAGTAACCAAGGGCTTAAGAGTCTGTCTTAAATCGAAATGTGACGTATGAATCACCTTAAATACATAAATGAACGACTTGTACGCTGAGCCACGTTCTCAAAGTGGTACACATAATTCCAGTCTGTTAGCGATGCCTGCTAGAAATGTGTCAAGTATAAGGGGCATTATATTCCGTATGTTAGTGAGGTTCGCGTGTACTACTTTCACAGTGGATTCTATGGGCATGAAAATCGAAAAATTGTCACTAATATCACTGCACAGAACACCCGAATGCACGTGGCTTGCCTCTATATAAGAGATAAATAAATCAAAGCTTCTGCGCGGACTGTGACACGCATCGCAGCTGCTGTCAAAATGGCGAGTGCATTTGACTATGAGATCAGAAAGATCTCTGCTTGAGCTGGTGAAGTGTAAGGATATCAATGTTAAATTCTTCTCCAAGAATACCTTTTGACCTCTTTTTGTTCATGGATTTTAGAATATTGTCAAGGCAAACAAAGAGATACTATCACTTGGAATCAGGAGCCTGGTAAATTACACAGCAAATGCAACCACGAGATTTCAAAGTTAGACACCCAATATCTGCACTAATAGTGCTCAACTCTGCAATCATTTGGAAGCCCAACCAATATTTTCCCAGAATTACTACTCCACCACTGGTTTTGTGGGATATGTTAAAAAAAATCTTTTGATAACCTGAACGTTAGTATAGTTCTTCTTTTGACGTATGCCTTGCATCTGTTAACATGATCACATAAAAGTCAAAGGAAAATTCATTTTAAAAGATAGCTAACTCATCTTCTTTTTGTCTCACGGAATGAATATCGTGGTGAAAGCACGTCAGCCTGGTATCGTTATTTGAACGAAGGACGGCATTGATATCAGAAGAGGACACTGCCATTTTATTTTACGCTATTTTATCAAGCTCCTGTTTCTGATGGATATGAACATCACATGACTCACCTTTCTTTGCAAGCATCTTTCCGTATGTGATCCAAACAAAGCTCCAGTTGTGTTCCTTCTTTTTTGGTATAGCCATTCCAAGCAACTACTGAACCTTCTTCACTTGTTCATCGTCTGCCTTCTCTTCACTGCTTTCAACTTCACATTTTCATTTTCACACTTTCTTTTATTTTATTTTTTCTTTTGTTTTTTTTTTGTATGAGTGTTTTTTTGTGTGCTTATTTTTTATTTTTATTTTTTTTAAATTTTTTCCTTCTTTTTTTCGGGCACCTTCATCTTCTAATAAAACAATTCATCATTCATGAATAAAACAGCTCTCGCGGGGATTTTCATCCCTCTGTGCTCGCTGCGCCCTTAGGACATCGTTTCGGTTACCGTGCCCACCACTTTTTTTTTTCTAATTGGCTTTTCCACCAAATTAAACCTTTGGCCGCTTGGGCCCTGTTCATTTTTATTTAATTGGTTTAAGCCTGGTGATGCTTTTTGCAGGTACAGCCAACTTCTCATTCCACTTTATTTTTGTTGTTACTTTCGATTTTAGCCGGGAATGAGACTCCGATTGGGGAGTAGATGCTGGTTGATCTAAACTGTCGCGCTCGGCGAGTGGCTGAGGTCTTGAGTCGAAATGCGCATCTCTTTCGCCTTCTGTAGCACTTTATCACTTCTGTACCGGTGTCGGAATTTCACGAAAATGTACGGCACAGCATGGGAATTCTTCGCTGGCACACGACGACAAATCTCACTTTAGGCGCCAGCAATGGAAATGTGCAGAATTTTACCAATGTGGCAGAATTTCCCCAAGATGTCGAAATGTGAGTGTGTACGTTACCCGCCGCGGTGGCTCAGTGGTTAGCGCGCTCGGCTACTGACTCGGAGTACCCGCGTTCTAACCCAACCGCGGCGGCCACGTTTCGATGGAGGCGAAAGGCAGAACGCGCCGTTGTGCTTTACGATGTCAGAGCACGTTAAAGATCCCAGGGGGTCGAAATTAATCCGGCGCCCTCCACAACAGCACATCTTTCTTCTCTTAATCTCTCCTTTATCCCTTCCCTTACGGCGCGGTTCAGGTGACCGCCGATATGTGAGACAAATACTGCGCCATTTGCTTTCCCAAAAACCAGTTTTCAATTTTTTTTCTACAGCGCTTTTTTCTTTCCTCAAAAGCAGTTCCTTTCCTGGGAACATATGCTTCCGTATTCCCTCACGTAAGCAGATATAAGTGCCGTAATTTGTGTTTCGCCTCCATCAAAACGTGGCCGCCATGGTCGGGTTCGAACCCAGGTACTCCGGCTCAGTAGACGAGCGCCTTAACCACTGAGCCACCGAGGCTGTGATCTGTCCGGTGTGCGGAACGGACTCAAAATTACCGACGCCAAACCGCGTCTACTTGTCCGATACACTACAGGTTTCGCTGTCTAACGAGATTCAGCAGTAGTTAAACTGCACCTAATTTTTAGCACTTTTCCTGGTGGGCGTGTTGCGGTTGCGCGGGTCGCCTTTATCTGAAAGGGCCTCAGAAGTGAGCGCTGACGCAGAATAGACTGTACGGCAGAGACTGCAAGAATGCCAAAAAAAAAAATCCGTCAAACGATGTGTCCGTGCGGCCTGCTGTGCTGCCACAATTTATTAGGTAGGGCAAAAAATCATCTAAAACACAGGTGACTGGGTGGTTTATGCGAAAATTTGCTTGATCTGCCTGCACGAAGAAATATTATCAGGCAGTCTATCCATCGGGCTATTGCACCTAGAAAGAATGAATCACTCTTCACGGACATGCTGCTTTTCATGAGGCCTATTGGATGACTGCAGTTTAAGCGAGTGAATATTATTGAAGGAGGCTGTAGCAGAGGATGCCCGTTAATCGGGTGTAGATAAAGGAATGAATGAGGCAGAGGCGTGATACGATAGGACGTGATTGAAGACTAGGGAGGGAAAGGGCTTGTTTTAGTGCAGTGACAATAGTATCACACCAGTACTCTGACAGGATAAACCGTGCAGATTGCTTTTGAACGGCTTCTAATTCATTAGTAAGGTATGCTTGTGAAGGGTATCACATTTATGAATAAGGGTATCCGAGTTGCGGGCGTATAGTACATATATATGCGTGATAAGCCAGTTGTCTGATTTCAGGTGCTCTTGATATTATATTTCGTAGTAAATATCCAAGAGAGAGAGATAAAGAGGGAGAAGGAAAGCAGGGATGTTAGCCAGAAACGTGTCCCGGTTGGCTACCCTGCACTGGGGAAGAGGGATAACCGGATTGAAAAATGAAATGGAGCTAGAAAAATTGCGCTAGAAAAAAGACAATCCAAGGAAGAGCACATAGGAAAAGACGCACAGAAAAGCGCAATTTTTCCATGGCCTTTACACACCATCACCAACTAGCCAGACTACAAAGCTTGTTAATAGAAGTTTGTTTACGAGAGAGGTAAGAACATGACTGGCCATTTGATTAGGTTAAGTGGCATGTGCCATTTTCATACCATGCTGCAATTATGGCTGTGTCATATTGAAGCTTATTGGCGTCTTCAGGGGCATGGATGTTGTTATAGAGGACGCAGTCATCCTCGAAAAGTCGAAGTTTGGTTCTTGTGGTGGGAAATCATTTATGCAGACTAGAATAACAGCGGTGGTGATACGGCGCACTGAAGGATACCTGATGCGATGTCAGTATGAGAAGACCAGCAACAGATGGCGAATGTAAATTGCACCCGCCCTTTCAGAAAGTTCTAGAGCCAGATGAGTAATGATTGCGGGATTCGAAGTGAGGGAACTTTGCCTAGCAGATAATTATGCGGAGCTCAGTCGAAAGCGTAGGGAAAATCGAGAAATATGGCATCAATTTGTAAGGGGTTGTCCAGTACTGAAGGACGTCGTGACTAACTTCGGCTAGCGGCTTTTCGCATGATATGAGCTTTCGAAGGCCATGTTAATGCGAATAGTACTTTAGAGATTCAAGGTGGGTGATTAAATTTAATGCTATTACGTGCTCCAAGAGTTTGGACAGAATGCTGGCGAGCGAAGTGGGTAGATGGTTGTTTGTTTTTTACAGGTCTCCTGGTTTGTTAAACGGTATTATTTTTGCTTTTTTCCAATCGAGGGCGACTTCACCGTTAATGAGGGACTGTGAGAAACACAGGTATACGAGTTTACTTGATATTGCGCTAGTATTCTTTATTTTTCTCCTGCATTGGTCGCATTCATCTGATGACGACAGATTGGGGAACTTAATATAGTTGGCTATTCCATCAGCACTATTTTCTATTTCTGGCATTGAGCTCACTGGGAAGTCGGACATAGAAGAGAACAGATTTAGTAGTTGGAAACACAGATAAAAAATACTTGTTAAAGCTGTCGCGAATTTTTCTACTGCGACCGGTTGGTCATTTCCTGAGAATTTAAGCTGGTTAGTATGGCTTTTAGTGGAGAGAAGTCGCTAGAATTTATATGGGTTTCACTGTGATATTGATAGCAGAGTTGAAGAAAAATTTCTTTTTAAAGGACTTCAATTTGTGAACATAATTAATTGCACTAAGGCGGTATTGTTCTCATGCCTTGCGGCTATTAAGTATATCTTAGCATGTCTGTAGTGCGATTTTTGTTTTTAAGCAAGCGTTTAAGACGGTTCTTGAACCATTGGTTCTTTAAATTTGTCTTTGAACGACGGTGGGCATGTGGGAAGCTTGTAAATTGGACATTTCATTTTACATAATTCTCGATTGGCGATGATACAGGAAGATGAGTGTAAAGTGCTAAAGTGTTCGTAAAACTTTTCAAGTTCACGATTAACAGCGTCAGAGTTCGCCCTTTTATAATCAGTGATTAGCTTTTGGGTGGGTGTTCTATTTTTACAGATAATGATACACATACTATATGAAGGAGGCTATGGCCTCCGAAACTTGGTAATATGTTTATACTTTTAATGTCGTTAGGGTTGAATGACAGTAAAAGATGCAGTGTATTGTCACCTCTTATAGGGTATGTTATTTCCTTATATAAGTAGAAATTTAGAAGTAAATGAAGGAACTGGTATGCTTCGTTTGATTGTGATTTGTGAAGTCCCGATAGTAGAGACCAGTTGACAGTCTGAAGATAGTTGAAGCCGCCAGAAAGAAAGATGGGTGCGTTAGGCAGCTTGCTTTGAATTGATATCTGTGAAACGAGAAAGGAATCGCGAAATGAAGGGCTATTTCCAGGAGTGCGCTAGCAGATACCGACAACTGCTTTGATACCTGCACATTGTGTGCAGACTAACGCCAGCTCAATGATGTCGTCATGGCACATGAGCGATGATGATACGGTGCTTTTCACCGCTACAAGTTCTCCTTCTCCTCTTTTTCCCAGTCTATCGAGACAATATAGTGTTAAAGGTGCACTATTCAGTATCCTGAGCTCCATTTTTTAATGTGGGAAATCGATCTGCCCACTCCAATCATTCCTAGAAACTCAGAATAATTGTCGTGTTCGGCAAATTCGCCTATTACATCGAATTAAAAGTCCCTCTTTAAAAGACCGCCTTTTTTAACTCACCTCTGAAAAGAGGAGGAGTCAGCCAACGTGTAGGGTGCCTTTCAGCCATCCACGTGGCAGCTTGCAGGTCTGCCATCGGCGAAGTGATAGCGATCGGCGAAAGCAAAAATTTCAGGCGTATTTTTTCCCGTAGGCCTAATTTGCTGCTATGTGGTCTGCGACTGAAACTATTTTTTCACTGAGACCTAAAAAAGGAAAATAAAAGAGAAAGCGAAGCACTTACGCGACACGTTGAAAGCCACTGCACGCGTTAGTTCACTTCGCCTATTTTTGGAGGTCAGATAAAGAAAAAAAATCTGAAGTCAGGATGTTTATTCTGGTTTAATAGAAACGTCGGCCCCACAAGACGATAATTCGAAGTGCATAAGAATGTTCAGAGAGTGCCGATCGAGTTCACGGGGTAAAAAGACGATTTAAGACTCCTCTTAAGTTCACCTTTATGTTAGCGTTGGAGGGAAAAATTTCGCAGTCGTATATGCCCTGCCCTGGTGTAGCCAAATTTCAGCGAGCAGAATGATGTCTGTGTTACTGTCCTCGATAAAAGAGTGAAGTTCTTCACTGGAACGAAAGAGCGCAAAAACACGGACTACAGAAAGAACACAGACACAGCGCAGACTTTCAACTGGCTTTATTTCGCGCGAGAATGCAATAAATACAGAAACGAAGCACAAGAAAATCGCAACTCACTGCTGATATTTGTGAGAATCTAAGAAGGCTCCTTCTTTATATGAAAAGTGCAGAGACGGTTCGCTCAAGCATTCTCCTCCTCTGTGGTGGATGACGAAGGCTTCATAGATTTCCCTTTGTATCTGGCTGCTATACCTGCGCAGCACTTTGCAGTGCCAGCATTGATAAATGTAGCCAAATGCAGCCATGCGTTTGGGAATAGCGACATCCTTGCTATCGGTCAAGTCATTTGCGTGCTCTCTTAACCTATTGTTAATGCAACGACCGGTCTTCCCGACATAAATGGCACTGCAAGAGAGAGGGATTTCATAGAACACTTTTCTTTCGCATTTCACATATTTCGCCAAGTGCTTTATATTACATTAAATCTCTTTTTTGAACACCATTTAATGTTTTGCACAACGAGCTCAGTTTGTTGGGAGCTGGGAAGACCAGACGTCCTCCGCTACGACCCAGAGTCTTTATTAGCCGATAGCTAACTCCATGTACATATGGAATCGAAGCTATCTTCGATGTCGGACAAAGAAGGCGGCTTTGCTGGGGTGGACTCTGACACCTACAATCAATAAGCACGTGATGTTATTGCGTGAAACTTTCGTGTTTGAAAAATGTGAAGGTTAAAAATGTCATGAGCGAGACAAAGAAGTGATGCGACAGACTCCAGTTATGCAAGCTGGCTGCATCTGTTAAGAATTGCGACAGGCTAAGCTTGGCGGTTTTCTTCTGCGCTACGACGAACAAAACAGATTGACCTTTCAGGGTAATAGTTTCCGAGCGCGGCACTTTGCAGCAATCTGTCGGCTTCTTTTTGCAACAATCATTAGCCGAACATAAGGTGCATGATCCTTTTCTAGTTCATAGTGCATGTGAGTTTACAGAATTTCTCGGAAGCAATGCTCTAAAGTGATTAAGCGCCTTTTGAATAGGTGTAAAGGAGATGAATTTTTCCTTGCCGCACGCCACCCTGTTGACGCCGCCAGGGAATTCATTGAAGAACAAGGAGCCATTTGTTTCAAGAATGCATGCATCATCAGCACAGAGAGCTATCTGGAGTTGTTGTCCTTTTACTTACGCTCCACCTTTGTTGAGTTTGAAGGCGAGGTGTACGTTCGGCGAAAAGGTGTTTGTATAGGATACTGCATTGCGCCTGACATGAGTGACCTTATGCTAGTAGGAGCTGACAGAAGACTGGAGCTGGTAGTTGAAGACACCATTGTAGCGCAGGTTTTTGCTATGTTGATTACTATTTGATAGTTTTCAAGGTGTCAACCGCTGCTCTCTTTCAGGAGGTCGAGGCCCTCTACTCCCTGTTTTCAGGCACGTTGAAAGAGTTTGATGTCACCAGGGAAGTGCCTGACGAAAACGATTTCAGTTTCTAGACACAAAGCTGTTCTTCGAGTCACACTTGTGCTTTTTATATGCCCCACGATCACGGAAGGGCTTTTTGCCCTTTTCGTCTCCGCACTCCAAAGTGGTGAAACGTAGGGTAGCTGTAAGTGCCTTCAGGAATGCCCTCGACAGGTCATGCCACCACCGCATCTTTGAAAGTGTTGAGACGCACGATCAAGGACTTCGAGCTGCGGGGTACCTTATGGACATCATCAGGAGCGCGTGCTACCAGCATTTTCACGACAAGCGTCCATCAGATCCCTCCAAACCTTTTGAACGAAGTTCGGCGAAGAAAACTTCGATTCCACATGTGCATTGTACATGGTGTTAACCATTGGCTAAAATGATCGTGGGTCGAGGCCGAGTGCGTCTGGTCTTTACAGCTCCCAACAAACTGACCTCGTGCGAAAAAGTAAATGGTTCATGAAGATGAGTTGTTGGGCAAATTGGTTCATTGTAGCTTAAAGATGGGTTGCGCAAAAAGATCATTCACATGAGAGAAGACGAGACAAGCGCTTGTTCCGTCTTAACTTATCTGAATGCTCCTGTTGCGCAACACCTCTTTACGCTGCAAAAATAGTGTTCAGCAAAAATAGGTTGAATGGAATATAAAGCACGTGACGCAGTATGTGAAATGTAAAAGCAAAGTGATGTATGAAATCCCTCTCTTGCGGTGGCACTTATGTCGGGCGGACCGGTCGTTGCGTTAACGACAGATTAAGAGAGCACGCATTGACTTGAGGAATAGCAAAGCTGTCGCTATTCCTAAACACGTGGCTACACGTGGTTGCATTCCTCAATTTTGGGGCATTGCAAAGTGTTGCGCACGTATAGCAGCCAGATGCAAACGGAAATCTGCGAAGGCTGTCATCGACCACAGAGAAGATGAATGCTTGAGCGAACTGTCTCTTCACTCATCAAAGAAGCAGCCTTCTTAGATACTAACAAATGATATCAGCAGTGTGTTGTGTTCCTATTGTGTTTCCTCTGTGTATTTTCTTTGAAGAGTTTTTAGAATATGTCCCAGCAATGCAATTACATCTTATATATTCTGGAGACTTTAACAGATGTGCTAGTAGATAGTAACACAGCTTTAGACTTTATTACTTGGCTGTCTTCAACTGGTCTCAAGAAGTTAATTTTTACGGCCACTCGTATCACATTCTCAAACGCGTCTGCACTAGATCTAATCATCATGAGCATCGAAACGACTGTTAAGTATGCCGGCACAGTCTCGACGGATGTGAGTGATAATATTCCTGTATTCATGTTTTATTCCGGACACAAATTCCAAGAAACATTCATCTGCGGAAGTGTTTTCTTTTTAGTGCATAACCTCCGATGCAATGTAATCGTTTAGAAGTGATATAAATGCTTGTGACTGGTCTTTTGTACTAAAAAATGGCCGGGCTTAGCTTGGTTAAGCCAAGAATGCGTTGCATATCTCGATGGAGTTCCGTGCTGCTCCGTTGACTCGATAGGCTATTGACTCGATCGCCATTGAAGCTGCCCGTGTAGCAGCGCTCGATCGCCTTTGAGTCGATAGATTATCTGTTCGAGGGCCCTCGAAATGCCCGTGTGACAAGGGTATAAGACTCCCGGCGAAGGAGCGCAGCTCTTTTATACACGTGCCGTGACGTCAATCATAGCGCAGCGCCCCTAGCGGGAGGAGCGGGAGTCAGGTGGTGGCTGCGGCCGCGCGCGACCGCGCCAGTTGGGGCCCAGCTTTTCCTCCGTGACGTCACGCGCCGGCGCAGCGCCCCTAGCGGGAGGAGCGGGAGTCAGGTGGTGGCTGCGGCCGCGCGCGACCGCGCGAGCTGGGGCCCAGCCTTTCCTCCGTGACGTCACGCGCAAGCGCAGCGCCCCTAGCGGGAGGAGCGGGAGTCAGGTGGTGGCTGCGGCCGCGCGCGACCGCGCGAGTTGGGGCCCAGCTTTTCCTCCGGCTGCCGTGACGTCACGTCACGTGATTTGGTGGCTGCCCGGCCGCGCCTAAGGGCTGAACTGAGTGATTGCAATATGCAACGAATAAAAAACAAATGCGGCAGAAGCATATTCGGTTTTCATCAAAATGTTTGCACGTGTATGCTAAAGCACTTCCCCTTTAAAGCTGGTAAGCCATCGAAGAAAATAAAAAACCGTGGCTAACGAGATATCACTCGCGGATGGTAAAGGATAAAAAAAACACTCTACCCCATGCTTGTTTGCGTACGCGCACTGAAGAATCACTTTAAAATTTTAAGAAATTCAAAAATAAACTCAATGCTGACCTGAAGCGGGCTAAGTTTTTGTATTATCACCAGCTATTCTCTAATGTTTCAAGCAGACACCGTAACATTGCCTGGAATGTCATAAACCAAGCCTTGGGCCGAAATGGTTCATAATTCTACTCTGATAGCATCGTTGTCGACGAACAGGAATACAGTGGCCAGTCACTCGTTTATTACTTTAACCAACACATCGTCAGTATTGGTCATACAATACATCCCAGGACAGAGAAACGGGATATACAACCTTTGTCCCTAATGTTTCGAGACTGAGTCCGTTGAAAAAATGCGTGTAACTCTGGAATCATTTGTGCAGCTCACCTTCGAAATAGTCTTCCTTGCAGCCTATACACAGCTTCCAACGCTTCTACAGCTATTGAAAACAGTTGGAAAACGCTTCTTTTGTTGGGGTTGCCAGCTCCTTTGCCGTGGCGCATTGAATTTCCTCCACACTCCCCAGCCAGCGATCTTTTAGGGCTCTTTTCACACGAGGAACCAGGAAAAAATCTCATGGGGAGAGGTCAGGCGAGTATGACGGATTGGGAAGAACAGTAATGGTGTGCTTGGCGAGAAATTTTGCCACGCTGAGAGCAGTGTGTGGCCTTGCGTTATCGTGGACAAGGCTTCATTGTCCAGATGCCCGTAAGCCAGGCCGATGGCGTCGCAGTGCATCACGCATGTGTTGGACTACGCGGATACAAAACTCCTGATTCACCGTCAGCCCTTGTGGGAAGAACTCGTAGTGTATGACACTTCTGGCATAAAAAAAACTATCAACATCGTCTTTGTTTTGGTCCTCTGTCGCCGCACTTTTCTCTACGCCGAAGAGCTTGTGGACCGCCATGTGGCGTATGAACTCGTGGTGTATGACACTTCTGGAATAAAAAAAAAACTATCAACATCGTCTTTGTTTTGGTCCTCTGTCGCCGCACCTTTCTGTACGCCGAAGAGCTTGTGGCACTCTGCCTCTTTGTTTGAAGGTCGTATTGAAGTAACCATGTTTTGTCTTCACCAATGATGCTGTCGACGAATGCCACATCCTTCTCTGCTTCGGAGAGCAAATCAGGATTCACTGATGCCCGCGTATCCGTCTGGTCTTCTGTGAGCGGGTGCGGCACAAGTCTGGCATTCAGCTTTCGTTTCCCAAAGTCCTCACGCAAAATTTGGTTGCATGTCGTCTTACGAATGTCGAGAGCATCTGATAGCATGCGGACTGTAATAGTACAGTCTTGCTGTACGATTTATTTTATCCGAGCCACGTTGTTTTTATTCCGTGAGGTTGAAGGGCGCCCCTCCCTTGTGTCGTCTTACACCGACGTTCTCCCCGAAACGAACCTCTTGTGCCACTCTGAGACTCGCGCCTGCGAGAATGTCTCGTTGTCGTAAGAGCTTCGAAGGCGCTCATAAATTTGTGTGGCTGTCTTGCCAAGCTTCACACGGAATTTTATGTTTACACGTTGTTCAAGGTGAACGTCCTTCTCTCCACATTCGCTCTTAAGACCTCTCTTTAACATTTTTATTAATGACATTGTCCTCATCAGTACGTCAGTAAAATTTGTTATATACGCCGATGACTGTTCTAACTTACGGCTGATTCGGATGCAGACGTCTTAATTAGGCAGCGTGAAGACTTTCTTATTAATTTATCCTCCTGGTCGCAATCCAATGGACTGAATATAAATCCAATCAAAACTAAAATAATGATATTCAGAGCGAAAAAATAAGACCGTTCAATCAAATAATGTTATAACCTATGAAGCACAGAACATTGATATCGTAGAATCACTTAAAATTCTGGGAGTTGCATTTAGCAACAAATTAAGCTGGGTTTTGCATCTTGCTAATATATGTAAAAAAACCTCTGCAGTAGCTGGAGCGGTATCGCGTTGCCGCACTTTCCTTCGAACGCGCGTAAAGCTCCAAATATATCATGCCTTATTTGCTTCACATATCAGCTATTGTAATCTTGTCTGGAGCACCACAACCAATGCAAGTAAATTAAAAAAATTACAATCCAAAAAAGAATTATGGGATACATCGGGAATCATGAACACTTAGCACATACGCCCCGCTTTTCGCAACCTATAAGGTCATTCCTGTCGTTTCATTATACGATTTCCGGATTTTGCGTACATACTTCTTTTTGACTAATTCTTTTTGTGACTTTTTAATTGCCGCCGCTTCACCGCAACGACACGAACCAGTCGTATCTACACCAAACACAGAAAACTGGCACATTGCTCGTTTCCGAACAAATTATAAGAAAGTCATTGAAACATAACCTCCCCTCACTGCCAGATAAATTCTACGCTAAGCCCACAAGAAACTTCTTGCGGGTACAATTTCTAAGCGCGCAGTACAGCCCTAAATGTCTGTCCTTTTTATGATCACGTTTTTTAAATAAAATACTGACGTTCATTGCGTGATTACGTCTCCAACGAGAGTTCGTTTTTGAACATGTAATATGCCCAGTATGTGATATGCTGTATGCAAAGTTAGTTTTTTTTTGTATACACTAACCGTGTTTTTCTTGTATATATTATTGCATATAATGTTTTATTTTGGTCATGTTGCAATCATGTATCTGCACCGCTCTACCTTGTTATGGTCTCTTGGGCCTCGTCAAGCTGCCGCGAGCAGCTTTTTTGCCCAAGAGCTACAACCATGTATATATGATGTGAAATAAACGAATTGAATTGAATTTAATTTAATGAATTCGCGTGCGCTATACACCCAGCTGTAAGTCAGCACTGTGTCTGTGTCCGTTCCTTGTGTAGTCTCGTGCTTTCGCGCTGTTTCGTTCCAGTGTCATGTTCCAACTAGCCCAACAATACTCCCTTTTCAAGTTAACGTTTTAGGATTATACTTGTTATGTCAAGTAACATAATGTCTAAGTCCAGTAAAGAGCGCGGAAGCATACTAAAGGGAGCCAGTGTTGGTTGTGGGGCAATGCAGTTCGCATTGTCATGGATGATGTCACATGTTGCAGTGTTGTGCGCTGTGGGGCGAGACATGCAGGGTCATAAGAGTAGCATTCTCTTGCTACGTACAATTTATCAAAGCCGAGCTAAAACGCACATTTCAGCGGAGTAGTAACGCATAAGATAAATGTTTATTATCTAATAAAATAATGTCTTGAGTAGACAAGTAAAAGTAAGAGTTGCTCTGTGGTTAAGTAACGCAAGCAGTTGGGCCAGTTGGCAACTCAGTTCAACAGAAATGTTGCTCTGGACAAACAGGACACAGAGGAGACAAAACTGAGACAATCGGAATTGCACTGGTGTGTGGTTACTCTTCTCTATGTCCTCTTTGTTCTGCGAAAAATTTCCTTTAAAATGGTAGTCTGAAGGACGGGGCGCAAACGCTTTATTCAGTATTCATGATAATACAACTATAAAGTTACCAAGAACAGCGTCCCAATTACTTGAATAAAAAAGAATACTTTGCAAAATGGCAACCAAGAAAATGAGCATAGTTGTGCAATGGCAATAACGCAGAAGTGTAAACGCAAAAATATATAGAATTGTGCCATATCATCTTTACCAGCAACCGTTTAGAACCAGGAAAAGCAAAATTAAAAAAAAAAAACCGAATTCTGTTTCTTCGCGTTATGAAATTTCCGCTTGAACAAGACGCAATATCTCACTTCCTTGCCAATATTTTTGAAGCCAAAAACTGATGTTTTTGAAACCTGGGTGGCTACCAACCTTGCCCTATTTTACACGCATGGGATGTGCAGCTCTCTAATGTTAAAAAAATAAATAGGCGTACTGATTTTGCACAGCTTCAGGGGGATTGTTAGTCTTCATCCGGTAACAAAGAAAACCTCCCTATTATTTTCTTCTCATTGAAGTTTAGCTCCAGGTTCAAAGCAATTTGCCCAAAACATGCTTTTCACTGTTGCGCTTGTTCAGCGAGCTTTCATTAAAAAATATAGGTTTTTTTACCCCCGGGAATCGCCTGTGACAATTATTGGAATGACTAACGCCGAATAAGTGATTCTGCAAGCATTAATTGTGCGCTAATCACCCTTAGTTGACCTTTATGCTGTTTAATTCTGGCAACGCCGCCCAACGAAGGCCGCAGTTTCAGTAGGGTTGCTAACATCTCCTACGAGCTCTTATTTTTCGTAGCTTTCGCGGTCGGCAGCATGCTTACCCTCACGTCCGTGCCTATACATTGGTTTAGAAAGAAAATAAATGCCTGCCTGAGAAGACACAAAATGCAAACCGTCTTGGAATCTTTTTGGGAGAGTGCTGCAAGGAACATGCCTATTCGTCGTTAGATGATGGAAATATCTGGAATCAACGCTGTACTTACTTTTTATGATGGCACCATTGCCCGAGTGAAATTCTTGTCATCTGGTATTTCACCAGTGTTGTACATTGCTCAATGGTTGTCTTAGGCGATCCGGCTGTGGCCCTCTCCTGTTCCATTAAAGTCCCTTCTACCCTATCCGGCTGTGGCCGTGTAAGCTGGAGTCTACTGAACTAAATTGATGAAAATTATTGAAAATTTTATGAAAATAATGTGCATTTCGCTTTAAAATGCCGGAAGTTGTAAAAAGTAAGAAATAATAAGACGTTTTGCTAGTGCTGAGAAGAGTGCATGGATTGCTGACTAATTACGTTGATACCAATGTGACGACATTCCGTCTAGCAGATTCTGCGAAAACGGGTCACAAACATAAGCGAAAATGAAGGAGACATACAGGGCCGATCTTGTGCCCTTAAAGGACAATATAATACTTCCGCACGTCTAAACGCCACGAGCGAAGATTTTCTGAAATCCATAAGTGCACAGAGCCAACTGAAATTTGGGGCCACCATGCCATTCGGAAGCATACATTTGCATGAGCGTAGGGTTCATTGCTTAATGTGTCCAGCCGTCACACCTAGACATGGCTCAGAAGCCGTAATGATGGCATATGTGCATAAGGTATCAAGGAAAGAGCTGGCAAAAAGCAATTCTCGCGAAAGAAAGGCACAGGGTAAACGCTATGCTAAAATGCTCGTTAGAGAACAGCATCATATTTGTAAGCAAAGGAAAGAGCTGCCTTAGATATTTTAAAGCGTGCTCGTTGCTACAGGTTAGAAACTATTTTGTTGATGCATGGAGATTAGTTCTGCACCATTTTAACCTGTTCGCCCAACGTAATTACTAAACGGAGGGTTGCATCCACTTCCTTCTCCGCTCCTAGTTTGCAGGTATGACGAGAAACTACAGTCGCGTACAGATCTCAACCCGCTTGCCAGTGCAGGACTAGGACGACGCCAGGCGCAAAAAAAAAATCTCTTGCCGCTCTTTCACATCACGAACCTTGTGATGTGCTCATTGTTTTCTTCAAGCCAATTCAGTCTCAGGAGCATGGAAAATTACTGGATATTAAATATTATAGCTACACTTTAAATAAGGCAAATGCGATCTATATGCTATTTGGAATTTTGCCATGTGCACAGCCAACTTAAATGCTTGAGTCGCCGTCTCACTGATCGGGTAATTTCGGCAAGATTGCTATATTTTTTCTCTCTTGGCTTTGGGAGATCTGGAAAAGCACGATGGTTGCCTCAAGCTTCAAAATAAATTTACGTTTATTCTGCTGAGCTCAATATTTTTAATAGTTGCGCTTCTTACTTTAAAATTTCCATTCAAGTGCGCATCTTCTGCTTGATCAGAGCGGGTTTTGGTGGGGTATTTGCGGTGTTCGTCAGGTTCTGAATCACCTGTAGTGCAAAAATTCAGATAACCTGTAAAATAGCTCCACGTGACTTTGCTAGCAGAGATCCTTGAGGTGTTTAATCGCAACATGGCAGAAAATTGACCGAGTTGGTACACGTTCATAGTGGAAAAATGTTTATAGATTTTAGGACCGGTTTTGAAAGGAAACGCTTGTGAAAAGCTCGAGGAAGTGAAACTAGGGAAAAACTACGCGTCCTAATACTACTTCAGTGTGGTGCTGCTTCGACCGTAACGCTTAGCGGTTCGCTTTGAACGGGAGGCGAGAGACAGCAGCTGTTTCTCCTTTTTTTGTGAAAAGAGATGTTCGGCACGTAGTCCAGGTGAATGGCATCTGAAAAAGCCGCCACCCGCTTCACTGACTTCAAATAAGGATCGCACACACAAGGAATATCTTCCCTCTTTGGAGAGAGAGAAGCTCTATAATGAAAAAAAAAATAGAATTTAGCCGCCGTTTAAACGCTGGTTTGCAACTCTGCGCGGGGCAGGGAATTGGGAGATAAAGACGGAAGGAGAGCGGGGCGGAAAAAGTAAAATAAAAGTAAATGGAAGAAAAAAAATTGTCAGAAGATAAAATGCAGCTATTAAATGGTTACTAAGATGCCTCGGTGACTAATTCTGTTACATATGAAATGATGAAGTGCGTAGTCTGAAAAATGGGCTAAGAAAGTTGAGGCAAAAATAGTGCATGAGGGCAACATGCAAGATGAAAATAGAGCTTGTCAAGGTGTCCAATGGCCTTTAGATACGCAAACAAAAAGTTCATTGCATGTCTTTGTTGCCTAGTGCAGGCTAAAGGACCTAAACCCTGTCCATTGTTAGAGGCACTTGGGAGAGCTCTTTCTGGCACTGTTCATAGTACGAACGTTTGTCGTCATACGCACGGCACTCAACAGGTTATGTTGCCACAATGCGGACTGTTCATTTCACCGGAACGGTATCGGAAACCGTTTGTAAATGCTGCGTTCAGACGAAGCCGGAGACCGGACACAGCGTTCATTCGTTTCTGTTGTTCTTTTAATTCTGCGCTAGTAGCCTCGGTAAACTACGCACCAAATAGCCTACATTAATATTCTTATGTAGTTTTTCATCCGAATCCAACTTATATGTGGAAAGCTACTTCTTGAAATGAAGCTGCACTTTCAAGTTCAAACCCTCAAACTGGAGGGCATCTACAAGGAGGGCTCATTAACTTTCATTAATTTTTTTCCTGCTACATTCCGTCCTCTTACGCTATATATTTTCTTTAATAAATATTTCAAAATGTAACGAAATAAATGAACAACCTCTGCAATGCCTGATGACCTCATGCTTACCAGAACCTTGGAAAAATGCTAACATTATCTTAATAAGAAATAGGGTGTCAAAGCCAGGAAAAAATTCGCTGTCTGTTACCTAAACGGTATTTACTAACGCAATTAATGACAGAAGTAGACCAACCTTAGCCTTCAGTAAACGAAAGGCCCAGGATGGCTGTCGTAAAGGCTACTCAGCAATGGACCATATGAACACACTGTCAAATAAGAGATAAATTTGCAGAATATAATCAGCCAGTATAATCTGTACCCTTTAAAAATTACAACAAATCATTTTACTCGGCCGAAACTTCAGCAGTCACGCAGACGTTAGAGAAGGAACGTGTAGTAGAGGCAAATAGAAAAGTTCCAACCTATCTATAGTGGCGGTACAGCCGCCATACTCCACCATAGACTAGTAATAAAACAGAATAAGGAAGGGTGTCAGACAAGGAGACATGATCACTCCAATAGTATTCACCACGTGTTTGCAGGAGATATTCAAAAATCTGCTTTGGGATTTGAGGATGAAATTTATTGGAGAATACCTTAGCAATCTGCGATTCACTGATTACATTGTCTTGCTAAGTAACTAAGAGGACGAATTGCAAAGCATGATCTGGTACCTAGGCAGGCAAAGCAAATGGCGGCTCTAAAATTTATTTGCGATCAATACGATTAAAGCATAGGAATATGTTTTAGCATTAGTGGTCCATCTGGACAGGGCAGCTCCTCCTAGCGGAAGGCGTGATCCAGGTCGGCAATCACCGTGTGAAACGCCGTACAACCGCTCGACATGAGGTTCCATAACACAAAACAACAAAGGGACAAGACACACGTGGCGCCTGTGTCTTGTCCATGTGTTGTTCTGCGCTACGGAACATGTGAATTACCCACTAGCCCGAACCATCACTCTCCACTCGATTCCCCGATCCAGACCAACAATCACAGCTTGACATGCCATGGGTTCTGTCCACTCTTCCTAACATACCGTCCTTCGCCTCCCACCCCATTCTTCATCTTCCCTCTACTACTTTCTATCTCCATGCTGTTAATATATGAAAATGGGGTTGGGAATTTCTCTCTTCTCACTTTACCACCTGCAAACTGAGGCTGCAGAGGGACGGACGGAAGGACAGATTTGTCCAACTTTGTTATTCTAAGGCTAAAGCAATAAATTAATATGCACGAAAATTGGTTTTTGAGTAATAGAAATGACACATTAACAGTCTCTCTTATCTCGGTGGACACCCGAACCGCGCCGTAAGAGAAAGGAGGAAGGTGGGAGTGAAAGAAGAAAGAGGTGCTGTAGTGGAGGTTTCGGGAATAATTTCGATCTCCTGGGGTTCTTTAATGCGCACTGGCATCGCACAGCACACGGGTGCTTTTTGCGTTTTGCCGCCATCGAAACGCGGCCGCCGCGGTCGGGTTCCATTCCGGGTACTCCGCCTCAATAGACGACCACTGATCCACCGCGGCGGGTCCGTGCACAAAGTGCTGTTCAGCAGTCTCAAGCGAGGCACTGCACTGCTTAGGAAGACACCAGAGCGTTGGGAGCGGTAAGAAAACACATATACTTAGGGCAGGTAGTGACAGTAGATCCGGAGGACGAGCGAGTAAAAACTACGAGAATTGGAGTGGAACGGAGTGCATTTGGCAAGCACTCGAGATCATTAACAGCAATTTACAGGTACCCATCAACAGGGAAGTATATGACAGCTGTATCTTACCAATGCTCACATATGGGGCGGAAACTTCGGGGCTTACGAAAACGGTTGAACTGAAATTGTGGAAAAGGCAGCGAATATAGAGAGGAAAATCATATTTCATGAACTGTCGTTTAGACACAACTCTAAACAGATAGGCGTAATGGGCACATACCCGAGCACTAATGAAGGTCTTGATGCCGTTACTACTCCGCATTTGTAAAATTGCAACCCTTCGTGAACATTACACTGCGCGCTCAAGAACTTTGTACAGGCCACCGCAGTGGCTCAGTGGTTATGGTAGTCAGCTTCTGACCCAAAAGGCACGGGTTCGATGCCGGCCGTGGTGGCCGTATTCCGATGGACACAAAATTCTAGATGCCGTGTACTGTGCGATGTCAGTGCACGTTAAAGAACCCCAGGTGGCCGAAATTTTCGAAGCCCTCCCCTACGGCATCCCTCAAAGTGTGAGTCACTTTAGCACGTTAAACCCCATAAACTAAACTAAACGAACCTTTACAAAGAGAACGAAACGCGGTCCAGTAGCGGCTCTTCTGCCCCAAATTGCTGAATGCTGAACTTCATTCTACTCAGACCCTGACATGCCCGGCCCAATCATTCTATCGTCTTTGAAAATTGGCGTGCGACCCCTTTCGAATCGCGTTTAATAACAATCGCTGGGTTATTTTCGCCAACAATCACCTTATGTGCTGCGCCGAAAGCTCGCCGTTATTAGCTGTTCCATTCTATGCCGTTGCGTCTTTCATCCTCCCCCATATCCTTCTCACAAATTGTGCGTGCAGGGAGTTGTTCAGAAATCGAGGTGATATAATTTGGTCCTGTCCAGCGTAGTGGCGGATTCTCTTCAGAAGAGCCACATCAATTGCTACTACATCAGAGTAGCATCCGCAAAGAAACTGGGCGCTTTAACTGCAACTTTTGTATGATGGGTGTGTATGTTTTCTCTAATTATTGAACATGTGACCGTTTTCTGGCTCCCGCTTACACCTCTGTCACGCAAGCCACAACCGCAATCTCTCGTTATCTGCTTCCGTAGGACAGTGAGCCTTCCTGTACCACGGGCAGCAGTCTTCCATACGGACATCATGCCTTCTAATTCACGGCCGTTACCCAAGCCACCACATATGCTGCGAAATGCTGCAAGCTTGCTCGTTCTTTCACGGCTAACGAGCTGCAGCGTCAGAAAAGCAGCTGTGAAGATTTTTCATGCCTTCCACCTTAACTGTGCATATGCTTGGTTGGGTGGTGGTTTCCCTACGCCAGTCGTCTCTTGTCCACCACGCGTCTGAGCAAGTACCATGCTCCCCCACGTTCCTCAGTGCCGGTCAACTGCCTCATCGTCCACATTGCACCTTCACCTGCTTACTGCCTTCAAGGAAGTGAGATTAACTGTGCTCACCTGCTCAAGGACTACCACGACCGAGCTATCGTCTCTTCGCCTTTGGCCACCAGGATGTCGTCTTTTCACCCGCCGGCACTTCTATGAATACAGTCGATGCAGAAAGCAATAGCCTCTAACGCCCAAGATAGAGGCAAAAATAACAGGCACTATGCTACTCAGTTTGTCTTTTTCCTCAAGTGCTCAGGCCGAGAGCCCTGCCAACGTTCTTATCAATATTTCTAACGTAAGCTTTCACTGGATTATGTATAATACTTATGCTACATGGAACAAGCGCACGCATAGAAAACACAATTCAATGAACACGATTTTAAGACAAGTTAGCCCGGCTTTCCACAATATATTCTTTCGCTAATAGAGGGAGGAATCCTTACAATTTTTTTTACATCACTGAGGCGATCTTTGAATTTAGGACGTGGTTCCAAATCGCTCGTTTGCTAATACTGTGTAACTGCTAAAATTTGTCCACATTTTTTTTTACCAGGTTTCTCAAATATTCGTTGAATTTGTCAGGTCAATATTTTTTTCGGGCATCTGTTGCAAGTCCACGCTAGAGGGAAGTCAGGTATTTGGTAGAATAAGAGCAAAATTATTACATGGCACCAAAATCCTTCTAACGCCATTATATCACTTTGTCGCTGGCACTTCAGTGTGCGGCTTCTGTAAATTGACCATCTTGCAAGAGTTGGTGTTCCGACAATTCTGTAAACGTGTCTGACTCTACACTTAGTCATGCGCCACTGCTACTGTTCTATTTCGCTTTCCATGTTTTTATATCTGGTATTATTTTATCGCTCATTTCGTTTACTCAAAATTTTTGTTCATTTTCAGTTTATGTCTTCCAATCACATATATTTAATTAGAACGAACATATCTCTTGGGAACTACACGTGCATTAGTGCGGCAACAATAAATAAGAGTGAAACTGAAGAAACACTGAAGCAGGTTGTTTCCTTCTTCCATGCAGCTGGAAAAAAATGGTAAGCGGCACTGATGTCTGCCATCTTTTATATTGAACTTCAGCACTTTCTCTCGCTCAGTGATAGTGATTACACTGAGTGCTTGGTCTGGCTGTGCGGTGAACCATACCTGTGTTTAAAATCAAGCATCACAAAGTTTTTCCGAAGGATGAAAATGAGGTTGCAGACAAGAAAAGATATGAAGTGCTGTGTGAGCTGTGCCTACTTCTCTTGTTATTTAGTTGAATCTGCACCTAAATTTACGTACGAGATCCACCTCACCCAGCTTTCTGTTTTACGTGTCCACGCTCTTTATTTCCTCAAAGCGTTCGAGAGGGGAAATACTTATTTTTCAAAGCAGGTACAATAACAGTCTTGACCACCGTTTCGTTGAATTCTGGCTCACAGAAAAGGCTCCTCTCAACGCATCACAGGCGGCGGGGTTGCCATCGGCTGCAACACCTTTGCAGGATTACTTTTTATACTTGTCTGTGCAACCTGCCAAAGCCATTCATTAAATGTATAGAGCAACGCAAAAGTTGGTAAATTCCCCTTCATAACCTAAAATAAAATAAAATATGAAGGCTGCTTGCCTGAAACATTCTTCTGCTTATGGGTGCTGCTGATTCACCGAATGATTGGCCAAGTATACAGGTGCGTGCAAAATAAACAGGGCACGCCATTGGCTTCCAACAGTTTTTATGGGTTGGATAATTTAAATTATCAGGCGTGGTCTGTGCTCGGTAGCAGTGTTCGCTAATGCAGGTTGTAATGAACAAACAATGCTTCTTCATTTCTGTAAGGCAAGGTGCGATTACGCTTAGAACAAAATGATGTGCTGCGCTTACTCATGTCCGCTCCTGTACATGCAGTGCATGAACAGTTTGGTGATGGTAGTTTTGGTGATGGGTTAAGAACTAACAGATAGCTCAAATTTCCATTCTGTTCAGCAATTAAAGATGGACAATGCGTTTACACTCCCACACACAAACACGCACACACACACACATATACATACATACATACATACATACATACATACATACATACATACATACATACATACATACATACATACATACATACATACATACATACATACATACATACATACATACATACATACATACATACATACATACATACATACATACATACATACATACATACATACATACATACATGCTGGAACTTTATTGAAATATATGTATATTAGTGCGTGTTGCCGCAAAAGCGCAAGCGCTTGTGGGCGGGTCACGGCTGTGATAGCAGTGCGGGCTCAATACAAAAGAACCGATATTTTACGCCAATACTAGCACAACAGAATAGAGCAATACACTGCATATATTTCGTAATATTTCAACAACCAATAAACCAATAATAAAGTACAAAAGATTAAAAAAATTTCTAGTCTTATTACGGAATACAACGTTGCGCGAAAGGATACAAAATGCGCAATTATTTATTAAATTCTGTTATCATGATTGACAACCCAAGTTTTATGTGCAGATTTTGCAGTCCTGATAGAATCACAAGCCAACAGATCTACTGGTACATGGTTCAAAAAGTAAAACACATTTAACTCTCTTGTTTATTTCAATAGTTAATATCAAGGTACCTTGTAGTGCGGTATGTACCTATGTGAATCTTCTTTCTTTATGGCTGTTTGAACTGTTTTGAAGAGTAGTTTCGGATAACCACCACCTGCAAGTGCAAATCTTGGAGAGGACTAACTTCTGCTATAATCATTTTGATGTTGTTATCGAACTTCTGTGAGTAGTTTGTCAGCATTCTTGAGTGTAGAATTGAAGTTTGAAGTTATTTCCGTCGAAGCGGAAAGGGCTGGAACAAAAGTGAAAAAATATCACTTGACGAGGTTCCAGCCCCCCTTCTCAATAAAGCATATAGCAGATTTCAGGCTTACACATTTAACAGGATACGTAGGACATCCACACATTGAAAATAAATAACCTCCTGGTGCAAAATAAAGAGGACTTGATCACAACTGTGGCACAAAATTTACATATTTGAATTTAAAAGAGAACATCATTATACAATATTTAGCGAACATGCCCACCACTCTTTTTGCACACAAAAAAAAATTGAAGGTTCGGATGCTAACGCTAAGTTTATACTTTGTTTATGAAGATTATTTAGCAAAGTCAATAGAGAATATTCAAGCATTTGTCGTCTTAATGTTGTGCGCAAGAATGGAACTTTCGAAATTTCAGTTAACCGCGATGTGGACCTACCTTGTCTTAAATTTAAATTTGAAATTGTTGGAACTACGACACTATTGTTTTGTATCTCTAGCTTCTATCGTTTTGTAAATTAAAAAGTAGACGCTATGCACAGGTAGTATTTTAAAGAGCGCAAAATTTTTTCTAGTGTGTACATACGGATCCACCCCTGCGACAAGACGTGCAACGTTTTTTTCCACGGTGTGAACCTACTGTAAACTTATAAAAGTTGTGTTTCCTCTTACAAGGAACAGTAGTTCATATGTGACTGAAATAATGAATTATGCAAGTTCAACTTAACTGATGTCTGTACAAAATATTACAATTTTGCTGTTAAGCGGCGCTTCTTGAGATTTGCGAAATGATATTGTTAGCGTTAGTGTCCCATAACATATGTTTATGAAAATGCACACAAGGAGTTTTTATTGTATCAATGACTTCTGCAACTGCATTTACAAGGTTAAACTAATACGTTTTGTAGTTGATTGCTTAGGAGTGAAGATAACGACCTTTATTTTCTCACTGTTTAGTTGTAGTGCACTAGCAGCACTCTAAGGTGTTAGATAGTTCAGAGCTCTGTTGATGCTATGTTCCAGTAAGTCGTAGCTATTGCTTAAAAACAAGGTAGCGTCGTCAGCATAAATTATAAAATTTGCAGTTGAAGGGATGCTTTCGATATCTTTAATAAAGAAATTCAGTAGTAAAAGTCCCAGGGCGCTCCCTCGAGGTACACGAGCAGTAGCTGTTTTGTAGGTCGACACGTGACTTTCGGTTGCTTCCCAGTGATTTCTGTGCTGCAAGTATGAGGTTATTAATTCTAGCGAGGTTCCTCGTACGCCACAAAATTCTTATTTTCTGAATAGTGTTGTGTGGTTTAGGCAATCGAATGCCTTATAAAAATAAATATATATGGAAGCTACCATTTCTCTTTCCTAAATTCCTTTAAGGATCATTTTTTTAGCTAAAAGAACTAGCTTAGATGATCGGCATTTAATAAAACCAAATTGAGTTATTTGTTTATTTATTTATTTATTGATATTGCAGGCCCAAACGGGAGCGACAATACAGTAAAAGGCGTGACAATGCAAAACAATGATTAAAACTCAAGAAGAGGATGCAGGCTGTAGTATTGCAACTCAAAACAAGTAATTTCTTGCACTACCACAATAAGTAAAAAAGAAGTGCCGCACATATGAAAATACAAACAGGCGGCCAAACTGATGTGCCAAACAACAGAAAGTGGCAAAAACATCGCGACATCAAGAAATTTGAAATTTGAAAAAGAGTGGGTTACAAACACGGCTAATGTTTGAGCTATTCTAAACGAGAAAAGGAATTTTTCTAATGCTTCTGCAGTGTTCTTTGATTTCAATACCTCTACTGGGATGGAATTTCATACGTTTTTAGTAAACGGAAAAACTAACCATGCTGGATTTTGTTCTAGAAAACATTGCCGTAAGGGAAAAGTTACGTTTGTGTCTTGCTCTACTTGTACTTAGAAGCTTTGTGCAATCAGGGCGCTGAAGTCTGATTTTTCTCATTTACCATGCTATGTTAAACTGGGGACGACGAACTTTACACCTGTGCTCTAGTGTACTTGTACACTAGTACACTACCCCGGTGGTCGAAATTCTCAGATACCTCATAGCCTGAGCCACCTTGGGACGCTAAACCCCACATAAACCATAAGTACGGTGTAGGTGGCCCAGGAAAGCGACCGCAGTCACATTTATTGAGGGTTGATGGTGAGGAGATAGCAGTGGACCGGTGGCGGCAGCGTCCGGATCTGGCCGAGGTCCCGACTGTCCTATCCAGCGCGTGCTAGCGACACTTTGACCTCCTCAACATTTACACCACTGCCGGCCGGGCGGGTCGCTACAAGCCTCCCCCTTAGACGATTAGTCGGTACGAGAATCCGGTATGTGAAGAATCGTGCACGGCGCCCGGGGTCCGAAGGTGCTGCTCAAGCGGGGGACTCTGGCTGCGGCATTGCGGCCGAGCTTTCGGTGGACGTCGAGAAACGCGCAGTGGCAGTTTAGGGATATGGGTAGACCACCTACGTGGACCCAGTGGCGGCGGTTCAGTTGATAGCCGGCGCGTCACGGGTGGCGCAGCAGTGCGACCTAGGTGAGTAGCGGGTCGCAAGATTAGCGCAACTAATGCCTGCCCGAGCTGCCCGGTGCCCAGAGGGGCGGCTACGGAAGGCGCATCGAGATTGCAGACCAGGGAATAGCTTTGGCGGATTGCATGTGGCTGCTGGGACACGTTCACAGCCAGCCGTGGACTGAGTGGCTTGAAAGTGACGGGCGGCCGCAGGAGTGGCACCCCTGCCACCGGCGCGGAACCGTGCATGAAGGGGGACGCCGTTGAGGTAGCGGTTATCGAAAGCGGCCTCGGTACTGTGACAGCAACCGGCAACGCTTCTGCGGGCCTGGTCAGCCTAGATCTTGTGCTAGACGGAGGCTGATGAAGCTACAGTGGGGGTGTAACCGGAATCTTTTGTGGACGAGAGGTTGCGTGCGATGGGCTCCCGTCGAACTTGCATTTAGGGGCGGCCGAGCAAGTGCTGTCAGGCGTCTTTGAAGACCCTAGCACCACTGGGGAGCAAGAAGAACTTACCTCAGAGGCCTGGTTTGGCTGAACGACGGGAGTTGGAACCAGTTTATGATCCTTTTCAGGCAAAGTAGGGCGGGTGACAAACGCTGTGCTTGATGCTGCTGACACTGAGTAGGCTTTCTCATCCTGCTTTCGGACCTTTGGAGGGGCCGAGGTTTGGCCGGCAGGCTTGAATTTTGCCGAGAGCTCTTTGGCATCAGCTGGCCGTGGCATCGACGTCTCAGCAGAGGCCTGTTGAACTGTTGGCTGCTGTGACGAGGCAGAAAAGAGTTGAAAGCAACGGCACGCGTGCTCCTGCAGAGCGCTCCGTGCCGTCAGAAGGTGGCGGCGCCAGCGTCCATGAGGGGTTGTTTGGGGGGGGGGGGGGGGGACAGGGCAGATTTGGTCGTGGGCGGAAACGAAGAAGCGCAAAGAGGCACGTCCAAAGAACCGAAGAGGGCACTTGTGGGAGCAGGACGTGCAGCCAAGCTCGCGTTGAGCCTACCTGTTGTGTCGTGGAGAGAGACAGCCGGGCCAGAGATGCTAGCCGGGTGTGGCGGGGAGGCTGCCGGGGGTTGTCGAGGTGGGCAGGGTTCCGACGAAGGGTGCGCGGGCGAGAGCGAGCCTGGGACAGCTGCTGGCGGCGACGACAGCTGGTCTGCAGCGTCGTAGATCGGCAGCGGGACGTAGCAGACGCCGAATTCCGCGAAGACGGCCGGGCGCAGCTCGTCATATGGCCGGCAGCCGAAGGCAGTGTTGGCAAGTCGGGCGCAGTAGTTCGGACGGGAGGATATCGTAGACGACTGCGTGTTTGATCGGCTGGATGGTGGTTCCGTTCACGTACAGCGCAGCCTCGAACGGAGCGAGCCACCCGCTAAAGCCTTGTGGCTAGACGAAGAAGGGGTCCTGCCAGCCTGCCATCCAGGAACGCTGCTGAGGGAGTTGGTGCGGTCCGACGGGTCACCATAATGTGTACGTCGCTGAGGAAGGTGACCGCTGCCACATTTTTTGAGGGCTGCCGGAGAAGAGATATATCTGTGGACCACCGGCAGCGTCCGGCTCTGCCAAGGTCCGGAGCGCTCTATCCAGCGCGTCCTAGCGACACTTTGTCTTCCTCGGCATTTGGCCACTGCTGCCCGCGCGGATTGCTGAGCTTGAAACCAAGTTCATGAAAGAGTGATAGAAAGCCTGGGCTAATTGTTTATCCCTCTGAACGTTACCATTTATTGTTATTTGAGTGGGGCCTTTATCTACTTGAAAATTGTTTGACGGTTGAATTAACTTCTTCCAAATTATATGTGGTTTATTGTTCCTACTTAGTTGAAAAGAATTGTACAGGTAATTCGTTTAGTATTTGTCTTGTTTCTCTGCTTCCTAATATTTTTCCAATCATTTGTATTCTGTGTGTTCAGAAACTTTCTGTCTTTATTTTTATCATAGCTGGGCACTCCTTTGTTATCCAGGGCCTAAAAGATTTCGTAGCACCCTTGCTGAGAACCACAGGAAAAGGCCGGGAGTAGGCAAAAGTGAAGAGTTTCAAAAATTTAATGTAGGCGTCATTTTGTACGTTTAGCCAGTACACGATATTCCAGTTTATCTGCTTCAATTTCTTCCGAAAATAATCGAATGTTCTTTCATTGATATTGTGCTTCGTATGCGAAGCATCGTCTGGTGTATCAGAGTTCAGTATAAGCAGCTAAGTAAACATGAAGATTGGCAACTCATCACTAATAGTTTCAGCGCATACGCCTGCAAATATCTCATGATTGGCAGTTTTTTTTTTTGAAGTAGTGGATCAGTATGCTTTTGTTTGTTGTTACAAGGGTTGCTGTTTCTATTAGACTGTAAAACCCATTTGGCGAGAATTTTTAGGAAGTGATGTCGGGCTGCTGATTGAATTAACAGAAAAAAAAGTATACTCCCAAAAGTAGTTTCAGATCATTTTTATTTAAGTAACAGAAAAAACTATCCAGGCTGGCGAAAAAGCTATTGTTATTGCCATCTGGGGGTCGATAGATAACAGCAAAAGTGTGTTTACAGCTAACAGCAGCGGACACTAAATATGATCAAGGACAAAGGAAACCTCCTCAAGAAAGTCACATTTTATACTCCTTTTTGCGTTCAGCAATAAACCTCCACCTCTCGTATTGCGCATGTTTAAAAAATAGGTGTTGTGGATTGATAGATAGATAAAGAGGAGAAGGGAAAGACAGGGAAGTTAACCAGAAAGGGGTTCCGGTTGGCTACCCTGCACTGGGGAAGAGGGATTAGGGGGCTAAAAGGAGGAAGAGAGAAGGGGAAAAGGCATAACACACACACACACACACACACACACACACACACACACACACACACACACACACGCGCGCACACACACACACACACACACACACACACACACACACACACACACACACACACACACACACACACACACACACACACACACACACACACACACACACACACACACACACACACACACGCACAACGCTGTCACAATTTGTCACTCAATCCAGTAGCTCTCAAGTAGGCAAAGAGTGCCTTGTATGCCTTGAGGGCAGTCGACTGCTGTTGCCACGGACCGAGGATTTTTTGCTCTGGTAATGGGCGAGGATCGAGGCGGTCCAGGGCACAACACAGTGTATGTCTTGCACTCGCAAATGCATGGCACTCACAGAGAAGATGAGCGATGGTCTCCTCACAACCGCAGCTTTCACAGGCAGGACTGTCGGCCATCCCCATCCGGAAAGCATAGCGGTTGGTAAAAGCAACGCCGATCTATAAACGGCATAACAATGTTGCGTCGCGACGTGCTAAGTTACGTAAAAGACGAAGGCGCAGTCCAGGGTCCAGTACCTTGAGGCGGAGGTTGCAAAACTCTTCCGTGTTCCACGCTAAAAGTGTGAGCTCCAGCGCCAAAAGGCGAAGCCCACACGCTGCGTCAGGTTTTGAGATTGGGATCCTCACTGAAAGTCCGTCGTTGTGAGCCGAACGCGCAGCCGCATCGGCCTGGTGATTACCGTTAATACCACAGTGCCCTGGCAGCCATTGAAAAATGTCATGACCTTTGGAAACGGTGCCGTGGTACAGTAGACGGATCTCAGCAACAAGTTGTTCCTGCGACCCGCGGCGTAGCGCAGCTTGCAAGGCTTGAAGGGCTGCTTTAGAGTCGGTGAAAACCGTCCAGTCATGTGGAGGTTTCTGACTGATGAACTCTACCGCAGCCCGTAAGGCTGAGAGTTCCGCACCAGTTGAAGATGTTGGATAGGTCGTCTTCACTTTCATGAAGATCGATCTGGACGGTATCACCACCGACCCCGCAGAACTGGTCGAGTGAACTCATCCAACTGTGTAAACATGTATGCGGTGACGGTGGTAAGAATGCAGGTGATTCAATGTCAGTTGTTTGAGAGCGGGTAGTGATACACCAGCTGGATGGATGGATGAATGGATGGTGGATGGGATAGAAAAAGCTCTATTTGTGAAACATTTAAACAGTTCTTGACATTTACGGGTCACTGGGCGCCGTGGTCGATCCTTGGTTCAGGATGCCGCACTAGACTGCTGCCATCGTGGCTCGGCCTACGAGAAATCGTTGCGCTTCCTCCTGTCTGGCCTGCAAGCGCTCCCACTGCTTCACACTCGGGAGGTGTATTCAAGGCTCTAAGTCTGCCTTAGGGCAGGTCCATGAGACATGCTCTAGTGTATAGGTTTAACCTGGCACCTCGGACACTCGTCTACATATTGTGTAGGGAAAATCTTCTGTAGTTTGTGCCGGTGTGGGTAGATACCGAATTGTAGTCTGCGCCAGTCTACCGCCTCCTATTTGGTTAGTATTTTGTGTGGGGCTGGGTAGCGTTTCCGCTGACCCCCGCAATGATCGAGTATGTCTGAGTACGTGGGGGTAACAGTGTCAAAACTGCCCGCGGTGCAAAGTGTTAAGTCTGCTTGGTTGACGTACCCTCGAGCTAACTCGTCTAATGCCACGTTGACCCTCGTCCCCTCATGTCCCAAAACCCATACTATACTATGTTTAATGTCTATGCGTCTTCTCATCGTGTGTAGAATATGATTGGCGATCCTGTCAATCCTGCCTCTTGTTTAGTTGCTGCATGCTTGTTTGGTGTACTTCACTACAGTGAAGCAATGGCGGATTCTTCAGCTGTCTCTATGCTTGGGTTGGTCGTTCCGCTGGTGATTTCTTTCCCTCTTTCGTGTGTTACAACTGCGATGGTTTTGCGTTAGTATAGGTACTTTGCTGCGTCCGTGTAGACTGCGCTGGCATTGTCGCTGAACTTCCTGCTGAGTGCTCAACTCTAGCTTGTCGTCTTTCATGGTGTATATTGGGGTACATGTGTTTGGGTAAGGGACTTACCCGGATGTTGTTTCTCTCTTCATTATTAATCTGTTCCTTGTGTTTTTGTGTGCCCAGGGGTAGCCCTAATTTCTCCATTATGTGTCTTCCTGTTCTGGTATGAGTGAGTCTGTCTAGTTGCGCACTACGTTGCTTTTCTCGTAATTCATCGACGCTGTTCGATACTCCCAGTGAAATTAGCTTTTCGGTTGGGGTTGACATTGGAAATTTGAGCGCCGTTCTGTGCGCTTTGTGTAGTATGGTGTCGATTTGTAGAGTCTCTTGCTTGTTTACTTCGTGGTAGGGGAGGCTGTACGTTACCCTGCTCGTGGCGAGGTTGTCTATGAGTCTTCGGTGTCCTGTTCTCTCATCCCCTGCTTTTTAACGTTGACCCTTCGCACGATCCTGGCGACTTGCTTTGTTGTATTCTTAAAAGAGACGATGGTTTTGCTACATCGTCCTGTGTTTTGCAGCCCCATTCCTGCACTGACTTCCACTTTCTCAGGTAACGTCTAGTTTCCGAGTGTCAGATGACATAACAATATGGACAACCACAGGCTCCCTAGCAGCAAAAGAAGAGCGGCTACAAAGAGCGATTGACCATACTCGAGCGATCGACCTCTGGACAGCGCCAGAAGACTATCGTGCTCAGCAGAAAAATCAGAATACGTAAGAAACAAACTAGGTATACGGAAATACGACTCCCCAACAGGTGTTGTAGTGTTTCTTCATGACATTACTGTCGCAGTCTTACTATGTTTCTGTCAACATCAGTACATCAAAACTAGAGATAAAATTTTCTAGACGGATGCGGAACAGATCATCTTTATTAAGGGCAGACCTTATATTCACATGAAAGCATTTGAAGCCATTTACTGTGTCCGAATGGAAAATGTCAATTATATCCTGCGACTGTAATGCCATTTTGGACGAAGGAGACAATACTTAATTTCAAGCGTAAATTAATCAACCGTCACTCATAATACTGTAACGACATTCCAAGTTTCTTGTTTATGAGAAAAATTCTTTCGTACCTGGCCCACACACATTTGCATTTACATTCCTTCTTCCTTGGAACAGCGGCTCCCAGCAGCCGCTTCACCACGGGACATAAATGCTGATTTACAGAAATAGGGGTAATTTTGTTTTTTGCTTTCAAGATCTTTTAATGAAAGCCGTGTTTTTCTTGCTTTGAGAAGCGAAGAATTCCTCTTAGATGGGGCCTTAAATTGTACAATGAGATGAGATGACTGATTTCTTGTCTTCTTCCTAAGGCATTCTTCTATGTCATCTGCTGTCACTGGTTCTTCCAAGACACTTCCAATTTCACTGACAATCTTCATCAAATCTTCACTGTTCCTCTTCTTGACTCCTTTTATTCGAACATTTCGATATTTTTAGTGTTGTTCACTTGCTGTGATTTCCATTTCATGCCTTTCAACCTGCTTTTTTGCCTTGTTACGCTCATCTACGAGTGTGTCATTGGTTTTTTTCAGCGCCTCATTCTTTTTTCTCAACTGCGCATTCTTACCTTTAGCACTTCCGAACGCTTTGTTAATAAAGCCTAAGCAGCCCAGTCATATTTCAAGTCTATGCTATCAACACGTGACTTCGTGCAATGGGACATTTGTGACGTGCTCATAAAAATTGCGCTTGCTTGGTTAACCTGAAGATATTTGGTATTGCTTTGCGTTGTGCGATGGCACTGAGTTTTTTTGGGACGTACATCAGGTGATTCTTAAACAGGACAATAAGATAACGCCCTGCATTACCAGATTTCGGTCTTTAATCGAAGATTTCAAAATTCTCTATAATATTTTTGTGCTCATGGAGTTGTTAGCGTGTGGAAAAGACGCATGTTGGATCAATAAGCAAAATGACCGCGTTCAAGGAAGTCTTCGTTGAGAGAACAGTGCAATTAGACATGGGGTGCACACGCTATAAATGACCATCCTCACGACTGGTAATATTTCCTGACACATGTGTTTGTTTCCCGGAACTTAAATATGCGAGCGGAGTGATGGCATGAGCGCGTATGACGGGATTCCGATAAAGAAGAGTGTCCGGCAAGAAGAAACGATCCTTTAGAAGTTATTCATCGCCTGTTTCCAGGAGGTATTCAGAGACCTGGATTGGGAGCAGGGGGGGGGGATAAGAGTTAACGGAGAATACCTCAGTAATATGCGATTGGGTGGTGGTTTTACCTTGTTCAGGGGATGAATTGCAAAGGATGAACAATGGCTTAGACAGGAAAACCAGAGTGATCGATTTAAGAATTAATTTGCCGGAAACTAAAGTACAGTTCAACAGTTTCGGAAGGGAACAACAGTTAACGATTGGTAGCGATGTCCCAGAAATGGGGAGAGAATTGTATATTTAGGGCAGGTAGTGGTCGCAGATCCGGACGGAGAGATTGAAATAACTAGATAGGAATGGGGCGGAGCGCGTTTGACAGGTGCTCTCAGAAGATGAATGGCTGTTTACCAATATATTCCTCATGAGGAAAGTAAAAAACAGCCTTATCTTATCGGTACTTCCTTATGAGGTAGAAATGAGGGGGCTGATGAAAAGGGTTCAACTTAAATTGAGGACAATAAAGCGAATGGCGGAAAGGAAAATGATAGGTGTAGTTAAGAGATAAGAAGTGCAGAGCTGTTCATGGAGCAAACGAGATTTAATGACAGCTTAGTCGAAATAAAGAACTGGCCTTGGCAATGACGTGTAATGTGAAGTGCAGATAACCGATGGTTGTTTTGAATAGCGGATTGGGTTCCAAGAGAAGGCAAGCAAAGCAGGGGACGACCGAAAGTAAGGTGGGCTGATGAGCTGAAGTTTGTGGAGATAGGGTGGCCGCTGCTGGAACGGAACAGAGTTAATTGGGGAGAAATGGGAGAGGTTTTTGTCGTGCAGTGGACGTAGTCAGGCTGATGACGGTGATGATGTCTTACGTCAGTGACAACAACCTTATTAAAGCCTGACAGCTTACAGATGGCCTAGTTCTGCAAACAGGTAGCGCTTGTGGAGTGTCCCTCTGTTCTCTCGTTTCTTGCACTAAGCTGTTTTGAGGTTTTAATAGTACCAGCTATTTTGCTCAAAGAAACCATGGCGTGAAGGCGACAACGGTGCAATAAATGACAATTGTTTCAAAGTAAAACTGATAATATGACTTTTACACAAAAAATGTCAATCCCACTTTGCTAACAAGTTATTCTGCGACGGTTTCCAGAAAATGAACATGAATGCCAAGGTGTCCCCATTGTATGAATGCTGCGCAAAACGTGAAAACACCTCGAGGTCTGTGTTCCGCGCGTTCTTCCTGATGTTACTGATAAACACTCTGTATTTATTTTCTTCAAAAGAGGGTTGGAGCACTCTACGACAAAGGGTTACAAAGCCTCCAACGTTGGGACACGTAGAGATTTATCTAACTAATTTTGGCCATTTCACGCGCCATTCTGTGGTCAGCAGTTCTTTCTCACCACCTTCATAAGCACCGAGAAAAGTATTTAGCTTTCCCCGCCCCATTTCTGACCATGTTGAATGTCATCAAATTTATGGAGCTCGTGTTTAAATGGAGCTAGGAAGCTATCCTCCAATTCTCCAGTACCTCTGCAGGAAAACGGTGTCTTGCAGAGAACCATGTGCCACCCCTGTTTCCTGTTGAGAAGCGAGGTGGACGCGCTTTTACATTGTGGTTTACCCGTCATTTAAAAATGTGAAGCACTGTAGGCACTTCCAGACAAATGAAGCGGATACGATGCCAAACCTCTCTCATGAATAGAGCTCACGCAGGTGCTGTATAGTGGTGCAGCTTCTGCCCTCTTGAGCCCCTCGATCGCACAGGGTTGGTTGCAATAGCACAGCAGTGGTGTAAAATGGCTGAAACCCGTTTTTTTATTCACTACTCAGCGTCACAAGGAACATTTTTATTGACTGATCAGATAGTGCTTGTGGGCTGGGCGGTTCGCCAAATGCAGGTATCGAAGTCATCGGAAATAGAGCGATGGTCAATGTTTTTCTGGCCACATTGTTTGCTTTTAAGCCATGTGCTGGTGCGGTTATGACTCCTCGATTATCTTCAACGGTATAAGATAAGGAGAGCTTTCATATTCTCTTTTCGAAGCCTTTGGGATTTTAAGGGCACTACTGCCCCCTATACGTACGAAAAGCAAACCTCGTGGCCTGAGAAATCTGAGCCAACCCTCTGTTTCCAGCACAGCACAAGTTATCGTCCAGCTAGCTTGTACAACCGAACACTAGTGAACGCGCCTAAAATCAATAGCGCACGGAGGAAACTAGGAATGCTTGCTAAGTAGCAATTCAGTTTCTTACTTCACTGAGGTACGATTGAGTGAATGGCGATTGAACATGGTTTATTGCTAGTGCTAAGGAAACCTACATTGCAGCATTGCTTAACGCAAGCAGACATTTCGCAGCCGCGCCAATGCGGATACGTTCGGCGTACATGTAGTTAACTGAGGAGCAAGAAGTATTTCGTAAAATTTTGTAACTGACATGATTACACGCTTTTTCGGCAAGAAGCATGTGCCACAGGATAATTGTGTTAATGTATACCATCCTGGAATACTCAATGTGCTCTAACCATTGGCCAAAATCAATATTAACGCGACAGCGTTAAGGAGCTCGTGTCGCAGAAAAGCCGGTGTCGTTGGCGTCACCGGCATTGGCCGTGAGCGAAAAATCCTCCTCCTCGCACTCCTCGTCCTTCTCTTCCTCGCAATGTACGCCACTGCCCCAAAAGATGGCGCGCGACGGCAGCGCCTCTCGCTCGTCTCGTTAGGGCGCAGTGGGGCTGTGCGGACACGCAGCAATCACGCAGTGAGCGGCGAACAACGCAGCGCACATCCAAAGCGCGTTTACCACGAAGCTTGCGGCTTCCTGCCCGTCTGTTCGGCGCGGAAGCTATGCTGGCTTTCGTGGCATCGGGTTTGTCGAGAACGATTTGCCGACGAACTACGACTGCAACTTAAGTCCCGCGCGTTTCGGCAAAGCGCTTGGCAGCGTTTCTACGTGGTTTCCCGCTCCGCGCGTCCGTGTCACCGTACGTAGCAGGCCGATTTGTCTAACCGGCAGGGCGTCGCGCCGAACGGGCGATGGCGTTGCGTGAACTCCCTGGCAGTGCTGCAACACGCTGTCGCGTTCCACTCTTAAAGGCGAAGCTTAAGCGTCCTCCAATTTTGTATTCTTTTTTTTCATTCCTCACTTGGATGTCAATGCTAGCTAGAGAGTTGTGAAGTAGCCATGATATATTTTTGTAGCCAAGGTGTCCCAAAAGCCCTGGCAACCCTACTCTCCTCAAGTCCATGTTTCTTTGCACTGTATTCCATCCACCATTCCAAGATTACGCCATGCTCCTTCAGTTGAAGGGAAACTATCAAGTCCAGGAGTATAACTCCACATTGGCTTCGCAGGACAAAAGTGCTGTGATGTTCCCCAGTAATCTCGGTTTCTTTCAGCGAAGAATAAAAAAAATGTTTAGCTTCTAAGAGTTTGAGAATTGGCAGACCGGAGGCATATATGCAAAAAAAAGATGCCGCAGGTAACGTTCATTGAAAATACAACATTTTTGAACACATCGTGAGGAATTCGCATTTCTTGAAAGAGCAGGTGCTTATAAAAGGATATTAGCCCATAGTGCCAAAAAAGAAAGGCTTAAAGGCTTTCAAGCTCAACTGTAAGTTGTCCCAACGCTGTCATTGGCGGATTTGTAGCTGTCATCTCTATTATTTCCCCTGATGTGTTTGTAGGTGTGCATGCTTGTTTCGTCTGGTTTAAAAAGTTGCGTTTGTTTATTTATTTACTTATTTATTATTTCAAGTTACTCACAGGCCCCTTTAACATGGGAGCATTGTGTGTGTGGGGCTCTATGCTAGAAGTTAGAAAACATATAAGCGAAAATAACAATTGAAAGGAAACGTTACACAATAGCTAGAGATACTGCGCAGACTATACATGCATTTAAGTAGGCGTTATAGAAGATTAAAATGTGGCAACTTGGAGATAGAACAAGATTTTGCACTTCAGTCAACAAGAGCACAATTTCGTTCTTATTGTACAACATTTAGAGTGTGTTTAGATAAAAGCACATATAACACCAAGACATTACTTTCTGTAGGGTTGCTACTAAATTAAATAAAAAAATGTTCACTCCCGGAACATCAGAATCCATAAGATCGACACTGGCTGTTTGTGCAAGCGCCATAAAATGAAGCTCTTGCTTTAACTTTGCAGGTTCAATCTCACCGCTGATTACAAGCCCCTTGACAATTGTAGTAATCCCTCCAGGATGTTCACTTCCATTGATGAAAGTAAGTAATGGAGTGTGCATTTCGTCAAGGAGCAAGAGAAAATCTGCTAAAACAATTTAATGATATTAAGCGTTACTGAAGAGTATTTAACACCACTCTATAGGATTTCTGCTTTGAGGAAAATGCTTTCTCAAATCTCGACAAGACAGGAAATTACAAACGCTTATAATAAAGATATAGGACATGCGAGCAGAATTGTATTAATTCCCAGAGACACGCTAGCTCAAGTGCGAGCCCATTCGTACAATATTTGCGATGAACAATGGTACTTATTCTTAATGGCTCGTTTGTACTTTAAGAAATAAGAACGACAAGTGTTATTACGAAGTAATTTACCTCGGTGTGTTGGCGCATATTAAAGCAAGGCATACAGGAGCGCAGAAATATGAGCATGGACTTAGTGAAAAAACGGGGCGAGTACTGACTTCAGCTTCTCTCAAAGCTAGCACATATTGGAGTTTAGGCTCCTTCATCTTCGCTCTCTTCAGTTCCTCCAAGTGTCCGGCCTGTTGGTTGATGGAGAATGTTGTCTTTGGTACATGGTGCGACAGTTCCTGTTTGGTTTCTGAAAACTCTCCTTTGGTCGCGCCAAACTAGTGTGCAAGATCCTCTGGTCCGAACTGTGGTACCAAGCGGGGTGCTTCAATATCGTCTCCGCGTGGCATGTTAAGTCCAAGGCCACTAGTGGCTTGAGGCTATAAGACATCGAGAAAGCAAGAAGCTAGCTGCCCAGACGACACAGGTTTTGTGGAAGTGCTCCATCAGCCAAGAAACTAGACACTTGAGGGGGCCGAAGAAAGTGAAGATGACAGAACCCGAACAAAAAGATGTGCTAAGGAGTCCTGGGAGGAGGTGAAGTTTGCGCTCGCCCCGTTCTCTAAGTCTGTGTTCGCATTTTTCCGCTCTTGTAGGTCTTACCTGAGAATTATTGCCTTTGGCTGTGGCATTTATTCGATCTCTGTCCTTTCCTTTCATTGCACTCTGAATATGACAGTCTTGTGGTCAGCAATATGCGCACATTTGAACTTAATTGCTTTTAAAATGCGCCATCGGCTGAACACGAGGCTGATGTAGATATTTGGTGTGTTGTGCGCGGCGATATTTTGGTTTCAACGCGAAGACATCTGCTGTGGCATTAATAATTGGATGCCTGTCCCGACGTTCCTGTGCCTAAGTTCAAGTCACCGGGAAAAATCACTGCCGAGGTGCGATCGAAAATAGCGAGAAGGCATAAACTGCAGAATTTTTTCCTGACGCGTTTAGAGCTGTTTCACGGCATATTGTTGCGACCGCGTGCTCTTCCCGACTATGAAGGCAGCCATTACAACAAATCGCGCAGACTAGAAGACTAGAAAATACAAACTCTTGTCTCTGTATTTTCTAGTCTTCGCCCTCGTCATTTTCTGCGCTCTTTATTGTCAAGAATTAATTAATAACTAACATCGCACAGAACACGTGCGCCTTAGTTTGCCGCGGTCGACCGCCGCGGTCGGCTGCGTTTTTATGGAGGCAAAACGCTAAGGCGCGCGTGTGCTGTGCGATGTCAGTGCACGTTAAAGATCCCCAGCTGTTCGAAATTATTCCGGAGCATTCCACTACGGCACCTCTTTCTTCCTTTCTTCTTTCACTCGCTCCTTTATACCTTCCCTTACGGCGCGGTTCAGGTGTCCAGCGATATATGAGACAGATACTGCGCCATTTCCTTTCCCCCAAAACCAATTAATAATATTATTTTTATTATACCCACACCTTATTATGAAGGCAGAGGTTTGTGGTCTCTTCCTCGCTCACTCGTCTCTGCGCTACACGTATGTTTCCTTCGCCGCACAAACTTGTTCTCTCATTGCAGAAACACGGATGCAGACCCCAACAACGAGATTACTTTTGCATCAGAATGCGAAATATGGCGCGAAATATGCGCATGTTGCTGACGATAAAAACTTGGGGACTGTAGTTAATATTAATATTGTTATTATCAGCACATTATCATAAAAGCTATCGGATTTCCCTCATTCCATTTTTGACAAAAACGAAGCGCCGTTTCGTCTTTTTCTTGATGTTGAAAAGGTATTTAATACTCTATATTGTGATACCATATGTAAAAAACTGTCTTTCTATGGGTTCTCGGGTCTTTTTCTGGTGTCGATGAGAAATCATCTATCTGAGCTGTCTCAAATAGTGGCAACTTAACCAATGCAAACCATAATATAAATTACATAGCGTGTGTTCGGCAAGTATCTATCTTATAACCTCTCTTATTTTCTGTTTATGTTAGTGACCTCCACATTGTTATAACTTCACCGCAGATTTATCAATACGCGGATGATACCTGCTGATCTCAAGAAATGCTGATTTTTCATCTGCACTCCAGGAATTTCAACATGACGCCATTAAGCTGTATAATTGGTTTAAATCAAACTATATTTAAATTAACCCCGCCCCCCGAAAACTCAGCTAGTCACCTTTTAATATTTACACAATCTAGACCCCAATGAGGGAATTGTTTTACTGCACCGCTCCAGATCCACATCCTGTTCTTGCCAACCCGTAACCTTTGTTCCCTATGTAAAATATCCTGGTATGTTAGTCAGGACGATTTGTCTTGGAGTACACGCATGGTTTATCTGAGCAACAAGCTTGGAGGCGTGACATGCTTGTTGTACGTATATATTGTCACCGGCGAAAATACAGAGAACAAAGCTGTTCACTCGGGCGAGGTTTGCCAACACCGCCGCGCTCGTTCTGGACAAAGAAGACGTTCGGCCACGCGCTCGGGAACACAGTTCGACCTCCAGGTGGCGCCGGCAGAAAGTCAGCAGCGTGGCATTGCCCCTCCCATCTAAGAGGCATCGACTCGATGCCGCACGCGAGGGGAAGAAAAAAAAATAAGGCGAAAGGTAATGGCGGGGTTGGGTCCGGGGCTAACGGGAATAAAACGGCTTCATTCGCGCCACGTGGACGACCTCGGACGTCGGGTGTCGAGAGGACCGGACAGTTCCTTGAGGGAGCACCTCGTAGGTCACCGCGCTGAGGCGGCGTAACACCTGGTACGGACCAAAGTAACGGCGAAGAAGCTTCTCGGAGCGCCCTCGCAAACGGATTGGGCTCCACACCCAGACTTGGTCACCGGGTGTGTAAATCACCTCCCTGCGGCGGAGGTTGTAACGCTCGGCGTCGCGTTGTTGTTGGCACCGGATTCGCTGTCGAGCAACTTGGCGAGCAACTTCGGCGTCACGGACAAATTGGTCGGCATCCACGACAGAAGAGGGAGTAGGATCCGGAAGAAGCATGGCGTCCAGCAAGGTCAAGGCTTCGCGACCGTGCACCAAATGGAAAGGAGTGAAGCGCGTCGTTTCGTGAAGCGCAGTGGTGTACGCGAACGTTATGTAAGGAAGTATCCGGTCCCAGTTCGCGTGGTCATCGTCGACATACATAGAAAGCATATCGGCAATTGTCTTGTTAAGCCGCTCAGTCAGTCCGTTGGTTTGCGGATGGTAAGCTGTTGTCTTTCGATGGCTGGTGCCACTGAGTCGAAGTACCTCGTTCGTAAGTGCCGACGTAAACGGGGTTCCCCTGTCAGTTAATACGACCGTTGGAGCTCCGTGACGAAGCACAATGTTATGAATGAAAAAACTTGCGACTTCGGCGGCGGTACCACGGGGAAGAGCCTTGGTCTCACAGTAGCGGCTGAGATAGTCAGTGGCAACAGCAATGTACCGGTTACCCATGGAAGACGCCGGAAACGGACCGAGTAAGTCCATGCCGACCTGTTGAAATGGGAGGCGCGGGGGATCGATAGGCTGCAGGAGCCCGGCTGGTTTAGTCGGTGGCGTCTTCCGGCGCAGACATTCTCGGCAGGTTCGGACGTAACGGCGGACAACCGCAGCAAGCTTGGGCCAGTAGTACTTGGTGCGTATGCGCGCCAACGTGCGGGAAAACCCGAGATGGCCCGAAGAAAGGTCGTCGTGGCACGCGCGCAGAACTTCGTCACGAAGCGCAGCTGGCACTGCAAGCAGATAGACAGTGTCCGTTGGGCCGTAGTTCTTTTTGTAGAGTACCCCATCGCGCAAACAAAACGATGACAGTCCGCGCTTGAAGAGCCGAGGTGGAGATGGGGCGATTCCTTCAAGGTATTCTATGAGGGGCAGCAGGTCATAATCGGCCGTTTGTTGTTGGGCAAGGGTGGACGTGGTGAGCGCACCAAGAAAAGCGGAATCGTCGTCGGACTCGTCAGTGGGGCACAGGATTGGGGCGCGGGATAGACAGTCAGCATCGCTGTGTTTCTGGCCAGACTTGTGCACGATGGTGACATCAAATTCTTGTAACCGAAGACTCCATCGAGCAAGCCGCCCCGAGGGATCCTTCAGGTTCGCCAACCAACAGAGTGAATGGTGGTCGCTCACGACCCGAAACGGGCGGCCATACAAGTACGGACGAAATTTCGTAACGGCCCACAGCACAGCTAGACATTCCTTTTCCGTTGTGGAATAATTGACTTCTGAACGGGACAAAGTGCGACTGGCGTAAGCAATCACGCGTTCTAGACCATCCTGCCGCTGAACAAGGACCGCGCCGAGGCCAACGTTACTAGCATCAGTGTGCAGTTCAGTGTCGGCCTCTTCGTCGAAGTGGCCAAGCACAGGCGTACACTGCAGACGGGACTTGAGTTCTGTGAAGGCGCTGTCCTGGTCTTGGCCCCAGATGAAGGGTTCAGAATCCTTCGTCAGGCGGGTCAAAGGCTCTGCTAGCCGGAAGAAATTGGGAACAAACCAGCGATAGTACGCGCAGAGGCCCAAGAAACGACGCAGGCTCCGTTTGTCTGTTGGCTTAGGGAAGGCAGCTACGGCGGCCGTCTTTTCGGGATCTGGACTAACACCTCGTGCGCTGACAATGTGACCAAGAAACTTCAGCTCTTGAAATGCAAAGTGACATTTCTCTGGCTTGAGAGAGAGACCAGCGGAACGTATGGCCTCGAAAACAGCACGCAAGCGTTTCAGGTGCTCATCAAACGTGTCAGAGAAGATCACGACATCGTCAAGATATACGAGGCATGTCTGCCACTTCAGACCGGACAGCACGGTGTCCATCATTCGTTGGAACGTGGCAGGGGCCGAGCACAAGCCAAAAGGGAGTACCTTAAACTCGTATAAACCGTCAGGCGTAATAAAGGCGGTCTTCTCTCGGTCGCGTTCGTCGACCTCTATTTGCCAATACCCACTGCGGAGGTCAGGAGATGAAAAGAAGGTGGCATGGCGCAGGCGGTCTAGGGAATCATCAATGCGGGGCAGAGGGTACACATCTTTTTTCGTGACGGTATTCAGGCGCCTGTAATCGACGCAGAACCTGAGGGTGCCATCTTTCTTCGTGACGAGAACAACAGGCGATGCCCAGGGGCTCGTGGAAGGTTGGATGACGTCGTCCTGGAGCATCTGTGTAACTTGGCGGCGGATGGCATCGCGTTCTTTGGAAGACACGCGATAAGGGCGCTGGCAAATTGGTCTTTGGTCGTCAGCAACGACAATTCGATGCTTGGTAAGCGGCGTCTGTCGGACCTTGGAAGTTTCCGCAAAACAGTCGCGGAAGGAATAGATTAGGCTTTGCACGCAGTTTTTCTGACTGGCCGAGAGGTGCGGGTTCACGTCAGTCGGAATGGCTGTAGCCGTCGCGTCGGCGAGGTCTGACGTGGTGGATAAAGAGCACTGCCTCGTACACTCTCCAAGCTCGTCAAAATAAGCGATGACTTCTGACTTCGTCAAATGTTGCGGTTCTCGAGTAAAGTTCGTGACTAAGATTTCGGTACGACCATTGGCAAGGTCTACTAGGCCTCGGGCGACACAAACTTGCCGAGCGAGTAGCAGGGACATGTTCGCTTCAGCAATGCCAAGAGCGCCGGTGCTGTCAGTACACTCGACTGTGACGAACTTGCTGGCTCGCGGAGGGATTGTTATGTGGTCGTCACATATGCGCAACATTACTTTACAGGGCTCGGTGGTTGTGTTAACGGCTCGCTGGGCGGAAAAAGATACCATGAGTTCCTGAAGGTTTATGATCGCACCATACTCGTGAAGGAAATCCATGCCCAGTATGAGGTCCTTTGAACAGTCAGCTAACACGGCAAAGGAGCCGGTGAAAGTAAGACCACGGATTTGGATGCGGCAAGTGCAGACGCCGATTGGTGTCACGACATGGCCACCGGCCGTGCGGATCAGGGGTCCACACCAAGGCGTCAGAACCTTACGGAGTGTCATGGCTAGCTCCCTGCTCATCACAGAAAAATCAGCGCCGGTATCGACGAGTGCGGTCAGTTCATAACTGTCGACGGTTACTAAAATTTCAGCGGAAACTAATCGTTCGCAGCACGTCGGTGAGGTCGTCGGATCGGGTCGTTGACGCTCGGGCCGTCGCGTCCAATCGTCGGGTGGAGGCTGTTGACTTCGTGCAGCGGCGGCAGCCCTACCCCCGGAGGACGCCGTCTTCAGTTTTCCCGCCGAGGGGACGTGCCTCCGAACTGACCGGAGGTTGAGGGCCGACTGGGCGTAGCAAAGCGCCTCGGGGATGGCGATCGCGACTGTCGCCGCTGTGAGGTCGGGGGCGGCACTTGAGAGTTCAGGTACTCCTCTTTGTCCCGCGGTCTTTCACCATAGCGCGGTCGAGGCGCGTCCGGTGGGAATCCTCTCAGACCCATCCGCCGGTACGGGCAATTCCGCAGAACTTGGCCGGGCTCCCCGCAGTGGTAGCAGAGCGGACGATCGTTGGACGTTCGCCACACGTACGCTTTGCGGAATGGAGGGCATGGGTCCTGCTGCTGCTCGATGGGACGCACGTAACGATGGGGTGGTGGTTGTTCGGCAACGGGGCGAAACGCTTGCGGCGCCGCGGCAGGTCGGCGCAGGGCATCGCTGTAGGACATTACGTGCTGCTCCGAAAGGGGTGCTGGGGGTGGCTGCACCGCTCGCCGGATTTCGTCACGGAGAACATCGCCTGTCGAAGGTACGCTTTCTGACGGAGCACTCAAGTGGAGGTGTCGCAGTTCGTCGCGGACAATGCTCCGCACAAGCGCTCGCAGCGCCTCATCCCCGGGGCCTGGCAAGGACGTGCAGTACTGAGCGGCCGCTACAGTTGCCGGACGGCCGTATTGGGCACTCCGTTCCTGCAAGGAACGTTCTATGGTCGTCGCTTCCTTGGCAAAGGCGGCGACAGTTCTCGGAGGGTCGCGCATGAGGCCAGCGAACAGCTGCTCCTTTACCCCACGCATAAGGTGCCTCACCTTTGTAGCTTCGGGCATGGCTGGGTCGGCCCGATTGAAGAGGCAGGTCATGTCCTCAATAAACATGGCCACGCTCTCGTTGGACTGCTGTGACCTGGAGCGAAGGGCAAGTTCGGCATTTTCCTTTCGCTCGCTCGAACTGAACGTGGCGAGCACCTCGCGGCGAAAAGCTGCCCAGTTAGAGAAGGACGCCTCGCGGTTTTCGAACCACGTTTTCGCCTAGTCTTGCAGTGCGAAGTACACGTTCAGCAGCTTTCGCTCGTCGTCCCATTGGTTGAACGCGGCCACACGGTCAAAACCGGCCAACCAATCTTCTACATCCTCGAACCGGTCGCCGTGGAAGGATGGTGGCGACCGAGGTGCAAGAAAGACGAACGGCGGGGCACTGCCGAAGGACTGACCTGTCTGGCTGCCAGTGGTGGAAGTCATGGCCCGAGCAGGAATCGTGAGTGGCTCAAATTCGGGTTGCAGGCCTCGCAGGCGACGGCTCGCTTTGTGGACAGGTGTGGCGTCTGCTCGTCGGGGAGAAGCGTCAGGGCTATCGTCCCGGTCAGCGTACATGGGATGATACCCAGCACGGCTCCACCAAAAATGTCACCGGCGAAAATACAGAGAACAAAGCTGTTCACTCGGGCGAGGTTTGCCAACACCGCCGCGCTCGTTCTGGACAAAGAAGACGTTCGGCCACGCGCTCGGGAACACAGTTCGACCTCCAGGTGGCGCCGGCAGAAAGTCAGCAGCGTGGCAATATATACAGTGAAGGCCTGCCTGCCATTTGCCATTAGATGTTTAATAGCCTAGTCTCTGGCATATGCTCTGCTTACGTATGACATGTGCTGCTTCTTTAACTGTTCTCTTAGGTGGATAACCTGCACAGATTCTTAAAAACATGGCGAAAAGTGTTATATAATAAACACCCAACAATTAACATAAGTTTAATCCTCCTCTCTGGTCTGCCTTGGCATGACACGTTGTTCAAACAAATTATTATTCTGTGGTATTCCTGGAATTGTTATTTTAAGTTGAAAATGTTAACACAGCCCAATTGCGAAAATTCCTCGATATGTTGCCGCTATATTACAAGCCCACTTTGGTGAATCCATAAGATTATACTATGTATTATAAATGCAATGAACTTCCGGGTTACTTGTTGGGAATAACGCGCTACACACCAACAAAACGACCACTGGAATGGGCGACACATTTGTCTTTTCCAGATCCAGTTCCGGTTCCAGTTGTCGTTTTGTTAGTGTTTAGCGCGTTATTCACACCACATGTACAACCAACTAGCCCACATTGCTGCCTTGCTTCCGGATTATATTTTTGACTTAAACACTCGCTATCAGATACGTGATGTCATTACGAAGTTTGAAGCACTGTGAGCACTTACTGTAATTTCTAAGCAAAAGCTATGTGTGACAGCAACATAGGTTGCCGTTGCAAGCCCAATTGTGGCTCTGGCGTGTCCGCTTCTTGTATCATATATCTGCTTTGAATAAATTATTATAATTAATATTAAGCCAAGAGATGCAAGCGTGGAGTGCTTTGCAGGCCAAGGGCAGCACATGATAAGTTTGGTCGTACATCGTGCTCGCGCACTCCTTGAAAGAGCCTCGGGGAAGTTTCCTGGCTACGTGACATGCTGACGTCTTCAGCCAGTTCTCCTCTTCCAGATGGTCAGCACATTTTGCGTCCCGGACAGATTTCCTCTTCCGCCGCCGTATTCGCAGCTACCTTTCCAGCCGTATAAACCTGCGTAGCCGACAGGGAGCTTTTTCCGCTCCCGCGCCAAAGCAGCGTAACTTATAACGCCGTGCTCAGACTACGTGCGCAACGTACAGATTTTCGGTGAAGATAGTAAGAGTAAACGCAAAAAACATAAATTAGTTTGTTCAGACTATAGCTGTGTTGAACGGAAAGCACACAACATTTGATGCCAACGTGGGCGTAAATGTTGGCTAGCCCGCGGATTTTACGATCAGCAAAGATGCGACTGTTACTGCGCGGCCAATGCGCAGAAAAGTTTTGGTTTTTGCTTTTCGGTCACGGAGCTTGCGGCCTTCCCAGATTTTTTGCGTTGAAAACCAGCGGACCGGCAACCCGGCGATGCCAACGCGAACCGACGCTCCAAGTTGTACCGTAGTTCTCTGGTAGCGTATGTGTGCGGTTCGCCGGTGTTACCTTGCTGTGTCTCGTAGATTGATGCTCAGTCCGGAAGCCTTTTCGCTGCGCTGTGCAGTGATAAGCTACTAAGACCTGCTACTGAGGCCGCTACTTTACGAGCAGCGCTTGAAAACGTACCGGAACAAACAACTCACTTAAGGGCTTGAAGGGCCCCGATCTCCGCTTACAGCCTTTTGCTAAACGGCGCCATGTTCAAAAATGTGAAACGCAGTTGTCCCGGAGCGGTGATTAGTGAGACGTAAAAAAACCTATCTTACCGAAGGGCTCAATTGATCGAAGGGCTCTTTTAGATACTCGATGGGTAAGTTTTACGAGTCACGCGAAATGCGATAAATACAACTTATGGTGAATGCGAGTGCAGTCTGAACGCCGCTTTAGGAGCTCGTTCTGCTAGAAACCAGGATTCACCCCTCGTCGTGCGTCACAGAAAAAATCCCGGAAGTTTCACATAAAGCTAAAAAAGTGAAGGAGAGTCCAAATAAAGCCAACATTGCCGAAGAGGTTCCTCTACGGGGGGAATTTCAGAATATAGAAGTAACTCATTAACCCAGGTCCCCTACTTGCTTCTAAGCCAGTTGGTTCTAACCCAGGTCCCCTGCTTGCCATGTGGCACTCAAATCATAGGCGACGAAGTATAGTAGATTGTTCTGGCGGGCTAGTTGTTTCAATTCATTAAAAGCCCGGACTGGGCGAATAAGACAAGGACAGGACACGTAGGAACGAAAACCACACCACATGCGCCGGCTTCCAACTGTTCATTGATGAATACAAGCACCTGCTGCAGAAGCGCAGAACTCTGGCCGGCCACCACCTTCGTCAATCTACGCATGTGCTCAGATTACAATATTGAGCACTTGTATGAGCTTTCATTTGCTGCAGCACTGCCGCTAAATATACGTTAGAGCAGAACTAACGGGGAAGATGAAATATTTGACAGATGGAGTTGATGCTTACGGCTTATGCCTGTCCCCATCTTTCGGTATTGTAGAACGAGCGCACCAGACGTGAAGCATGATTGTGATGACGGTGATTATGAAGTTTTGTTATGCTTCTGCCGTTATGTCCTTTCAGCAGCCAACAGTGGCTGTTCTTTCACGAAGCACTTAGGAGCGCACGGGCAGTGGTGTCATCTGCTATAAGTGCACAAATTTGTTCCGTAGTCGATGATGTCGTCCTGCCGGAAGTACAAGTTACAAAATACAGCTGGCGTAGTTAAAGCGCTGACCGTTTACCAAAATTGGTCAAGCAACGAAGGTGCTCCCTTTAAACCAGAGTTGGCCGGTATCTATTTCTCTTTGCTGAAGTTATGTTTTTTAGTGCATTCAATTTCAGTAATAATAAGTCTTTCTGAAATCTCAGTTTCGGCGTTATTTTCGTTTTCGTCTTCGACGCAATTTTGGCAGCACATTCAGTTATGATTGAAGAAAGGGAGTTAAAATTGTTTCATGGTCAAAGGAATTTCGCATTATTAGGGTATGGTCATGTGCATTTCTTTAATACCTATCGGTTTTGTTTTTGAACATTTGTCCAGCACTGTCGCTCAGCATATTTATGAGTACAATATTGAACCACTGTATCAACGGCTGGTACGCATTTTTTCTGAATTGCAGATATGAAGACTGAAACCAACTACACATTCTACCTCTCAAACTGCACTGACTGTGCAGTGGCATTGAAGTCAAAATTGAAGAATAAAACTGGTAAGGAACCTCAAATTAAACCAACTCAATTGTCACGTTTATATACAGATGTTAAGCGATGTTTATATTCATGTGCAGGGTGTGTACGTATGCCAATATGCCAAATGAATTGAAACATATTTGACTATTTATTGTTCCTTAGCCATCCTCAGCGGCAGCAGCCTGACTACACCACTGCAATGCAAAGGCTTCTTCCATATCTCTTCAACTAACCCTCTTCCGCCCAAGCCGCGGGCTCTCTAACCCTGCAAACTTCCTAATCTAATCCGCCCAAATAACATTCTGCTGCCCCCTGCTACGCTTCCATTCTCTTGGAATCCAATCTGTTACCTGTAAGAACTATCGTTTATGTTGAGAACACATAACATACAGAAGGGAGTAGACTTCGGAAGGTTGGTAATTCATTTTAACTTCGGAAGCATAGCGCGGGAAAAACGACGAACGAATACTGGCCATGTCAGTCTTGAACAGCTGGCATGTAGACTGCAATGAACAAATGCCTGGGCAAAGCCCATTTCTTCCTTTTCATTTTGACTAGCATGTCATCAAACCGCGTTTGTTTCCTTATCCGCTCCGGCCGCTTCCTGTCTCTTATCATTAGATTTATCATTTTCCTTTCCATAATCTCCTGCGTTGTTCTTAAATTGAACCCTTTTCATTATCCGCCGCGTTTCTATCCCACAGATGAGTATCGAAAGGCACTGCTAGCTGTTATTTACTGTTCTCTTGAATGATATTAGAAATTTGCCATTCACGATCTGAGATAATAGTAGAAATGCGCTACACCTCATTCTTAATTATCTAGTTTTCTCTCGTGATTCGAATCTACGGTCACTACCATCCCTACGTAGACACATTCTCATATCATTTCAAGCGCCTCGCTACCAACTGTAAATTGCTGTTCTCTTCCGAGTTGGGTTTTTCCATGTTAATTTTAGACGCACATTTTTACCTGTTTCTGCAACTGATTGGTCGTGCTTTACAGTTATTCTCCTAAGTGACATAGCAAGGCAACGCCGTTAGCGAATCGCAGATTACTAAGGGATTTTCCATTAACGTTTACTCTCACCTGTTCCCGTTCCAGACCCCTGAATATCTCCTGTAAACAGGCAGTGAGTAGCATTGGCGAGATCTTGTGTCCCTGCTTGAGATTCTTCCTTATTGGAATTTTATTGCTGAGTTTTTGGATGAATATGGTAGGTGCGCAGCCGAAATTGATATTTTCCAGTATAATTTTTACTTAAGGCTCTTCTACACCCTGATTCCGCTATTGTTGCACGACCTCTGAGGTTTGCACTAAACAAAATACTTGCTTCTAACTAATGAAGGCTATATATAGAGGTTGATAGAGGTTCTGTGCATTTTCTATCACTATATTGATATCGTGATTATGGTCTGTTTTCGAGTATCCTTTACGAAAGCTTCTCCGAATATTTGGCTGATATAAATTGAAGGTTGTCCTGACTCTATTAGCGATTACCGCAGTAAATACCTTATAGCCAACGGAGAGTATTCTGTTCAGAGAGTCCTTGGTGTGTCACTAAAAATGGACGATATTTGCTTTCTTCCAAACTTCTCATACGCCCGAGGTCATAAGGCATTGCGTATAAAGGGTTTCTAGTTTTTCTAGCGCCATATCCTTTCGTCCTTGAACAGACCTGCTGTTACCTGATCCTCATAAACTTCTTTCTTCCTTTTGCAATGCTCCCAAGGCTTTATTTCACTTCCTCTTTCGTTACAGGAAGAATTTACCATTGCTGTCTGATACTTCTTATCTAGTTTCCGTCCTGACTACATTGCTACTGTATAGGATTGTATAGAACTGTTCAGCTACTTTAACTATCTTATTCATATCTCTAATTGACATTGACCTATTTGTCTCGTAGCGCATACATCTAATTCCTGCCTATGCCTATTTTCCTCTTCACCAGTTTTAGGCTAGCTTCTATCTTTACAGGACACTCGATTCTACTAACATTAGATGTTATGTCAGTTACCTTGCGTTTAGTGATTAACTTTAATTTCTCTGTCAGTTCTAATGTATCTGCAGGGATTGACGCTTTGATGCTTTTGTGTTTCCTAACGAGATCTTTCGTGTCTTGACAGAGCTTGCCGGTATTCTGTTGAACCATCCTACCTCCAACGTCTGCTGCACAAACCATCATGATTGCAGTGAGATTATCGCTTATATCTTGAACATTATGGTCTTCGTCCTCAGTTCTGAAACGGTATGCTGAATTCTTCTGCTCGTTAATGGGCATCAGCTACATTTGTGTTCTCAGTTTCCTCTTCAAATCTAGGGTAACTCCAGACGTTACCACTCTGTGGTCGCTACTATCCGCACCTGACCTTCAATATGTCATTGGCTCCTCTCGGGAATCCGCTTACTGCTGCTTTTATTCTCGCCAGCACTAAAAATCGCTCATCCCCACAATTTGGCCACGGACGTGCGCTGCAATCGCTGTTTATCTCATTCATCTGAGGCAAAGCCATTACCCAATCGTAGGCCTGTTTTAAAAATTTTATTCAAGTCAAGGTGTGTGCACAAATTTCTATGCAATTAAATTTTTCAGTTGTTTCGTTCACTTTTTTAATTCCAGCAGCAAATTTCGAGCACTTATCACAGAACGTTTTTGAGGGTGATGGCGTCTGGGGTGCGACCGTCTCGATCCCGCAGACCTCGACTGAGTAGAACGAGGCGGCAAATTTCTGCATACCTTCGCTACCTAGAATTAGCCCGCGTGTACGCCTTAGGCCATGCTCACTGTTGTGCATTTGAAATTGACATGTAAATGCTCTGACACAACTGACCGACACAGAAGACGACAATGACAGCACTACCGCAAAGGTGCACCAGATTTTATTGTCTTGAAAGTAAAATTTTGTATAGGCAATGATAAAAATGCCTCTAAAAGATGGCTACAAGTCAGGCCAGAGTGCATGTCATGCGAAAGGCTGCAGAAAGTTTCGTTGCAAATGATACACGAAAGCTGAAGCATCATTGTGGGAGGCATCGCCGGTTCTATTGATGTGGTACGCTTTCAAGAGCTCACTAACCATTGCGCCCCTGCTTCTGCGTATAATCTTGACTTGCTCATGTTGTGGCTCGCAAAGTTTGCGTGCAAAACAGAGAGCGCGCAAGTTGGCTCCTTCATTATTACACGACAGCGTATGGGTGCAGTTCTGAAGAAAAGCCGGCGTTGGTGTTGCCATCGTCCAAGGTTGGCGTTGGGCAGATTAAAAAAAAAGCCAGAACCCAAAATAAAAGTCGCCAAAAGTAGACATACCATTTAATCTTAGCTCCAAATTTCTAGCCATATAGAAGAGAAGCGATAGTATGAGAGAACCTGTTATTATCTGACTATAAATGATAGCAATTGTAATTCAGACAAAAACTAAATAAGAAACAAAAACTTCTTGCCGTTTTGATTGGCCTTCAAGCCACTGATACGTTGCATGTAAATAAATTATTAAATGTTCACGGCGCGTGTGCATAGGTTATCTACAACAAATAGTATTCTTGGTGCAATGTTTAGGGGAATTCGCCAAGGTGGTGTATATTTGTAATAAGGGAGTAATTGTTCCTTAGCATCTACCCAAGCGCTGCCATATGACTGGTAAGGAAAGCTATAGAGGTATCAGTGAAACTTCGTGGTTGAAAAAAATCGCTCTACTCCACCTTAACGGCACATTCAGTCTACGTACCCAGCTAACGAGAAAGGCTGGCAGATGGTAAAGCAAGTGCGAACAACTCAAAGTGAGAACAGTGTGCAGTTTTTAAGAGAATCCCCCAAAGTGAAGTAGATAAGTAACGGAGTAGTTATGCGTTAGCCAGGCACTGCTAACAGCTGCATTTCAATCCACCCAAGCTTCTCGTCCTTTCGCCGTTCTTCTCGGAACGTATAGGCTTTGCACTTGCGTCCTTTTCAATGGCAGGCGTGATCTCGGCGTGCTGAGGGCAGACAACAGCACGATAACCTTCGGCCGCGCAAGTGTGTTCTCGCTGGTACCATGCTTCTCTTGCTATAGCGTTACATGTGTAACGCCGTCCACAACTCTGCACCTTCGCGCATTGCTTCGCGTGCCACGATGCTCGCCATATCCGCAGGAAATAATGGATCGAATTTATGCTTGGTTGCAATTTATATGGAACTGCCTAAATAACAGCAAGTAAATGCGACGAAATAAAAGTTCAGAGTAGTCAGAGAGTAGCGAAAGAGCCAACCTGAAATCTTCATCGCCAGACGGGATCGTAAATTATGCCATTTGGCTCAAAGACGTCACTAACGCTGAACCTGGATGTTTAGGAAAATCCGGATTGGTCAAGAAAGCGGCGTCCCATGAGCAGGATTTCAAATAGCGATTAAAGTATTAGAAAACTGGTCATTAAAAGCTCGCGACATGAATCAAAAGTCATTAGGAAATGACGATTATGATCACCTCGACTACGCCCACGGCAGTACAAAAGCTCCTCTCATATCTCTTTAAACAACCCTGTCATGAGCCATCTACGCGCATACTATCCCCGCCAACTTCTTAACCTCATCCGCCCCCCAAGCCGCGTAACTGCAAGCGATTTCCGCGCCTTATCTCGAAAGTTTTTCGTCGGGTTTAAACTTGCTCGTCTAAGAATGGCGGTAATTCAGTTCTTTGATGGCTGTCAAGCACGTTTTTTGCTATTGCCGGCGCCGATAGGGTCTGTTTTTGTTAGCGAAAGTCAGAAGAAAAAGGCGTTTGTCTCAGTCCCACCTCAGGCTGCTGGTCCGTTGTCACTGGCGCGGTCCCCTTCAAGTTACACCTTATAGGGGTACTGGGTTCCTGATCTCCTATACCGCTCAAGATGTCTGCCGCCGAGTCATCATCAGTGAACCTCCAGCAGTCGCTGGATCTGCCAAGTTTACAAAGCGTAGCTCATGAAGACGCCCAAGAGTGGTTATACTTGTTCGACCGAAAGGCCCAGCTCATCCGCTGGGACGACAACGCGAAAGTAAGGGACGTCTTCTCTTCAGTGGAAAGGTGAGCCTATACGTGATATAAAAACCATGATCCATCCCCAACGACGTTGGACGCATTAAAAAAGGAGGTATCTAAGGCGTTCGCGAGCGTAGTCAGGAAAGAAAGAACTGAGCTGCTCCTCGAGTCTCAGATCGCCCTCGCCTAAGGGTTCATTGTTACGTCGAGAAAACTAAGAACATCTTTAGCAGCTCCCACCCCTACATCACCGAAAGAAAAAGAAGTTCAGTGTTTAATGCGTGGCGTTAAAGGCCACACTTTTCCGGCGTCATAAGCCATCTTACGGATATCACCACGTACAGAATGAACCCGACAAGCGTTCAGAGCCGGGAAGACCCTCTACGTCCGAACCTTGCAGTACAACCGTACGGCACAAGTCAGTGCAATTCATCCAGATAAGATGACCGCCACCACATAGAACGTTATCAGTGAAATAGTGCGCGATTAACTGCGTCGACTGCCACCATCTCCAGAGCTACAAACAGCGAATGGTATAGAAGATGTACGGGAAACAATTTCAGGAGACGCTTGACACCCCACCACCAAGGTGCACAAATCTTCAAGCCGTAAATTCCGGCGGTGCTGTGCCCACCCAATACATCCGGGCAGCCCACGCCAGGAGGCCTATGCATGCCTCAAAAATTCCAATCGGCCGCCGGCCTATGTTTCATTAGGCTTCGCCAAAGAAATCAGAAATCTTGAGAAACCACTACCAGCGCCGCCCGCTCTGCTTCCACTGCAATGAGACAGACCACGTGGCTCTGGTGGCGTAAATGTACATGCGCGATTAGCCTTAGAGTAGCCTGTCGGCAATTGCTTCACCTGTGTCTCACTTAAGTTAATGCGTCTCTACCACTGTTCAATAAGACCAGTGTGCTCTAAAACTGGAATAGTATCTGTACAATACTCGCTACTAAGGAAACAAAAATGATAAGCGTTACGTCCATTGCAGCATCACACTAACATCCTAAACACACGCAATAAAGACATACGGCTCGTACCCTTTTTCCGCACCGATTACTAGCTCCAGACTTTACGTCACAATCTTCCGTCCATATTAAACAAATATCAACACATTAAATGTTTAACACCTGTTCAACTGCTACAGCTTTTTTTTTTCAATTTGTAATGCAGTTTTTCGCAACAGTGTTTCCTAGTTATTCTTTCAGTTTCCTTCCAATCGCTTACGAAGATGCCTTCTCATTATTCATGCGATCTGTGTTATGTTATAACAAAAAATGTAGTGTTTGTGTACACATTTGCTACTGACCTACTTGTAAGTGTTGTAAAGCTGAATATTTCATGTTAAGTTTTTTCTTTCTTTTGTCATTATTATTAGTATTGTTATTATGTAGTGGTTTCGCGTCTATGCTGCCTGGTAAGGGTTGCCTGGGCCTCGTCAAGTTGTTTGATTACAACTTTTAGCCCAGGTGACCCACGAGCCTTTCTGGCAAATAAAGATCAAGTTCAAGTTCAAGTTAAGAGTCCGGAAGCGGGCAGTGTGGCTGAGGGAACAAACGCGGATTAATGACATCCTAGTCGAAATCAAGAGGAGGAAATGGGCTCGGGCAGGGCATGTAGTGCGAAGGAAAGATAACCGCTGGTCTTTAAGGGTGACGGAGTGGATTTCAAGAGAAGGCAAGCGTAGTAGGGGGCGGCAGAAAATAAGGTGGACGGGTGCGATGAAGGGGTGTGCGGAGATACGGTGGGCGCAGCTGGCAGAGGAGAGAACAGGGCAAATGACGGGCTAACTGAAGAGACATTGGAGGGGCCTATGCCCTGCAGTGGGCGTAGACAGGGTGAAGAAGATGATGATGAGTCCTCAGGGTACACGATGCGCGAAACGGCGTCCCTGTCTGTGCGTGTGGTTTCTTTCGTACTGTGTTCTTCTTACCAATGAATACCGCGCTGATATCTGATATAGCGCAGGATATCTCACACTCGGCACAAAAACGAGAGCAGGATAAAATGAAATGGTTCACATCACTCGCAACATCACAGCCTACAAACAGAGGGAAAGTGGAGCGGTGAACCTTGCGCAACTATAGTGGCCTATCAGCAGAGTTTGTTTGCTGTCAACACAAGACAGTGACTCTGTCGCGCGACAAGCCTCGTGTAGCGCAAAGTTCCCTGAAGTATAGAAATGTGTTGCGCCAGTAACTGCCCAGGGAAGTTCTTGTCCTTTGGGACAGCCACTGAAGATGTTTAAAAACAACCTTATTGAGAAAGAGGGTCTGCTGTGATGTTACTAACGGCTCCAACGTGAGATGGTAGCCACAGGAAACATACTGTAAATCGTTTCAACTGCAGCTTCCTCAGTCATCTATGAGCAGAAAGGCTAACATTATCATCGAGAGTCCGTCGTTGCAGGCGCTATAGCGCAGACTTTCAGTCAGACAGAATGCCGACTCTCTGTGGCCTACAGAAAGACAGAAGTTTAAGCGACCTGGGAATGGTCAATGATACAGCCGAAGTGCACGACTCTACTCTTTGCAGGCGCGTAGCGCAAGATAATTCAATGTCAGGCACTACAAACGCCGCTAAGCAGGACTGTTCATGCCTGCTCACAGATCCATCTATCTAAACTTGTAGATGACCTTCGTAGACGCTGTTCAGGTATTCAAGAACCAAGAATCTTCCGCCAGAGGTGGCGATATCGCTTTGTTCGTACGCCGGGGATGTCAAGGCGGCAGTGAATCTCATTATAAAATGATCGCGTGTTTTGCTGGCACATGTAATCTGTGGGTGACCAACCCATTGTGCTTAGGCTGTAAACTACTGCACAGAAGTGACTTCGGCCCTACATTTTTTCACGAAGCAAGACCTGACATGTACAGGTCACTCCAAGAAGCAATTTTTAGAAGGTCTGCAGATGTATCGCAAGGCAACGAGCTTGTTCGAAGGCCTCGCTAGAAGAAACCTGACGTGGAACTTCCAGCTCACTTTTTATGCCTTTCCTGCTGGTTCTCAACAGGCCACGTCCTCATGCGCTCCCCATACATAAAAATAGGCTGCCGTTTTTTCCCTACTACCCGGCATGACCACGCCCCTGCGAAAGACAACGGAAGATCAACGATTGCATTCATTGAGAGGACTACGTGCCAAGCACTCAGTGCCACTAATATTTCTTCGAATCGCCAAGCCCTAGATACACAGAGGTCGCAGGCAGAAGGTTACTAAGCTTAGAGGGAATTATAGAGAGCAACATTTGCAAGCGAGGTTGCTCACCAGCGAACTCAAGAAGATCCTCCAACGAATACGCTACATGAAGGCAGCGCCCCCCCCCCCCCCGACTCTAAAAAAAAAGCGACGCTGCACACAAACACAAGCTCGAAGACGACGTGACCCGCCTTCAAATTTATATCGCAGCCGAGCGCAATGACAAGGACGTATCCTGACCGCGATCATAGCACATAACGAAGGCGATACTGGCCTCCGGGGCCAAAGTACAATCAACCAACCTTGAATTGGCAATCTATAGTCACATAGTAACGGCCTTAGCGATCACATGCGCCGACTATTTTGTAATCAAAGGGTCATTCGCTGCACAGCTGAGGAAAGTGACAAACACGTGGGACGTCCCAGGAACCCGCTTCAATGGCGGACATATTTTTTAAACATCTGGATGATGCACGGCACGAGTAACGGTCAGACGGCATACTTATCCTGCTCACTTTAAAGTACTGCAGCAATATTTGCGAAATTTATTTAGGCATTGACTTCTTGACTGAGCATCGAACGATCAACCTTCGGTGTAAGTACTTCACTTCTTCGAAGACTGAGGCTATGCCGCTAATCACCACCCCGAGAAGGTGAAGCAGCTTTTAGTATACTCCAGGAGCAAATGAGCGTCCCACAACAGCCGAGCTTCGGTGTCTTCATAGGAGTCGGGGATGAAAAGTGCACGCATGGTTACACTCAGGGGAACACGCATTTGCTCCTAAACCGAGGGATTAGCATCGCAATTGGAATCGCCAGTTTTCGGAATAAGCAAAGCTGAGCACTAGTGACAAGCTCTGCGAAGTACGCCGACACCTAAAGAGTGGCACGACGATTTCGTTTCTCGCCGACATCACTGGCATACAGATGCCTTCAACATTTCAGACTCATCCGATAAAGAGTCATTGCCCCAATAGCACACAACTACCTTCGACATCAACGCAGCACTTCCCGAGAAAAGACAAGACGAGATGCACAGTCTTCTCTGGAGTTACATACTTTTTTCGTCCTTATAGACGATCTAACGGACGCCGATTGCCAAGCATCGTATCGTAACCGGCGAAAACACCCGACCCCTACGTGCAATGTCCCTACCATGTGTCACCCCAAGACGGAGAAAGCATTCGGGGCCAAGTGAACGAAATGCCTCTCGACAGATTTATTCAGCCTTGTAACCGCTTCTTGGGCAGCACCGGTCGTTGTCGTCACAGATAACACCTCTGCTTTAATTTCTGCAGAATGAACTGCATAACGAAGAAAGACGGCTACCCCCTCCCAAGGATCGACCATGCCCTCGACGTCTCTGCCACGCGAAGCATTTCTGTTCAATTCACCTTAAGAGCGCGTATTGGCAGATCGGAGTTGAGAGAGACCGAAATAAGACTCTCTTCACCAAGCCGGATGGGTTGTTTGAATTCAATTCCATGCCTTTTGGGCTTTGCACTGCACCACCAACGTTTTTACCAGTTTGGATACGTTGCTGGCAGGCCTAAAGTTCAACTTTGTGTAGTGCATCTAGACGGCGTTGTTTTCTTCGCGCAAAGCTTCTCCAAACACCTGATTAGGCTCAAGGCAGTACCTGACGCGATAAAAATTCTCGGAATTACCTTGAAGTGTGGGAAGTACCGTTTCGCCTACCAGAAACTTATGTTCCACGGCCTCACTTGCGCAAACAACGGCATACTCCCTGACACAAAGACTGCCGCTATTGCCCAGTTGCTGCATCGTGCCGCCAAACAAGGCTTTCGAAGGTTTCGGAGACCGTGTTCTCGTTAAAGACGGTATTTCATGAAATTTTCCTTGATCGCCGACTGTTTGGCCGAGCTGTCAAAGGCAGACGTTCATTCAAATGGGAAAGGCAGCAAGCGGAAGCGTTCAAGTATGTTGAGCGTCGTTCACATTCCCCTCCGGTGTTCGCACACTTTTACAAAAATGCCAAGACTTAAATTGATACCGATGCAAGCAGTCCGAGCCTAGACGCCGTTCTCGTTCAAGGAAGCGGCTGGCTAGAGAAAGAAATCATGTTCGCTATTTCCTGTGGAAGACCAAGGATTACAATTCGAATACTGAGAATGACTGCCCTTCCATCATCTACACTTTGTCGACACTCCATCCCTACGTATACGGACGACACTGAAGGTTGCCAGCGATCACCAGGCACTGTGCTTTGTGGGTGGTTTGAAAGGCTCCTCCGGCTGCGTCGCTCGATCTAGCCTGAGCCTCCAGGAATTCGATCCTCGCCTCCAAATCTGGACGCAAGCATAACGTTGCAGACTGCCTATTGCGAGCCGAGAAGCCACCAGAAAAGGACAGCATTTCAGAACCAATATTGCCTAAGAGCTTCACACAACGCCCCTACTGTGGCCTTGAACTTCAGCACATCATCATGTACTGGGCAGGCAATTCTTCCTGCACCCTCTCCCCCTTGTTGAAACATGGTTTAGCCTTCTTTTCGTCTTCAGAACGGCACCTAGGAAAAGCTTCGCACCTAAGAAGACCGGCTGCCTCCTTTTCGTCCCTGCGAACCTTCGTGGAGAAATTTTACAGGATCAGCACGACGAGCGAACTGTCCACCTCGGCATTACTTGTACCATGAGCCCAGTTAAGGAAAAATATTACTGACCCCGTCTGTCTTCACGCATCACAGACTACGTCAAGATTTGTCGTGACTGCCAAAGCCGCAAATACGCCGCCACTGAGACCTGCAGGATTTACACAGCCAATCGAATGACCTGGGAGACCATGCGAGAACATTGGCATGGACGTACTTCACCGCTTCCCCCCGTTGGCATCCTGTAATAGGAGAATAATTGTAGCAGCCGGCTTCTTAGCCTGCTACTCCGAAGCAAAATCCCTGCGAAACGACACAGGAGCAGATATCGCCAAATTGTTCTTTCGATGCATCCTGCTGCCCCCCCCCCCCCCCTGCTCACGGACAGAGGAAAAACGTTTACGGCACAGCTGCCGCAAGACATCTAGCGCTACTATGGGGCAAGGCGGCGGAGGACAACTGCGTCCGCAGAAAAAGGCACCACGGAACGATTGAACAAACCATCGAAGACATGCTTTCCTTGTATGTCGACGTGGAACAGAAGGCCTAGGATGTCGTCCTTCCAACAAGCGTCGTCTTCGCCTAACACTGCAGTGCAGTAGAACACTCAGATGATGCCTTTTAGGCTCATTCACGACAGGCAGGAAATGACCCCTCTCGACGCCATGCTGCCGAGCGTCATTGACGAATATTTCAATGGCGCCGCCTATCTATCGAGCGTGCATAAGATGCGGCGTGGCTAGGCAGGCTACAGATCAACGCCGAACAGTGAATGGACGCCCGACGCTGCAATCTACGTCCGACATTACAATTTACGCTGACTGCACACAGAATAGAAGCCGGGTGACCGGGTACGGGTGTGCCGGACAATACGTCGCTGTCGACCTGTACAAGATTATTCGTTGAAGAGAAAAACTTAACTATGAAGTCGCTGTCGACGGTGTCACAGGGCTTCAGCGACGCTGCGCACGTCCGGAGATTGTGGATGTTGTGCGCCTCAAGCTTTATATGCGCACGAATGAACACTTCAGGCTTGGATTCTCTGTATGTATATTGCGTTATAATAAGACAAGCAATGAGAACGATAACACAGCGGCCGGCGTTTGTCGCACAGAGCCAACACAAAGAACCGTAACGAAACAAACCATACTTACAGCCTCGAGCGGCATTCGAAATCCGCAGCGGCGCGAACAGGTCATCTTCGCTTGCCGCTGCATAATATTAAAGGGCACTCGCGGCATTCTTTCGCCCTGCTTGTTAAACTGCCAATCTCTTGGCCTGTGCTTTGCATATCGTCGTCTTCATGCACTTTCTTACGTGCGCGATTTAGTGCAAATGCAAAAGCGCGTGGGCATTTACACTTATAGGGCAACGTTTTTAGATAAGGATAGTTGGAAAACTTGCCGATGCGGCCCCACTTCCGTTGCCGCTTTCTTCTCAAAGAAACGCGAGTGCCTTGTCTGGGGTATTGACTCTACCAAGTTAGTTTTCTTGGTTTTCTCTTCACCGCCGTTACGGCCATTGGGTGCGCTTGGTCACGTGGGCAGTTTACTGCATATGTGGTCTACGCAGGCTCGCGCCTCGCATCGTCTGCGCCGGGCGCAGCTGCTGAAAGCCGCGCTCGTTTACGTATTGCAAAGATCGCGTGCGCTCTACGCCTGCGGTACGAGAGGCCAGGGTGCTCGGAGTTGAGCTTTTGTCTGTGGATCTAGTTCTTTTTTCAGCGGTTCCACGCGGTAAAATCATTGAACCATGACGAGCCGCTTACCCACTGGTAGTTTGGGTTCCTCGAGTGTGTAATGTGTGGTTGTGCAAAGTAAACTGTCAACTTTCCTCTAATGATTAGATCATTAAAGGTTGAGTGTCTGTAAATATAACCTGGCAAGAGCTTACGAAGACACTGAATAGTTTTTCTTTCTTTTATCTTGCGGCATACGCACTTTAATTTTTCTTCAGCCACTTTCTGTTTTAATGCGTCGAGATGAAAATATAATCATCCTGGTGGTTCAGCCATTTTCTATAAGTGATTGATACTATGAGCACGGTAGCTTTACTTCTTGCATGTGTATATAATACGCGTATGAAAAGTTGTTTGCCAGCGCGTTTTCAACGTGCCCGGCTAAGATTATGGTTTTAAAATCTACTAAGCCCTCTCGTTTCATTAATACAAAAGAGATGAAGGCGCAACTTACGTTTGTATTCATTATAAATACGGTTCTGTAAGCATGCGAATCACCGTCTATTGACGCTCCTCAAGCTAGAAGTAGCAGACGACGCGCCCATCCCAAAGCGACCGCAGCGCCAGCGCCTAGGCGGCAACCGTTTTGGGTCCGCTCAGCTCCCTCGCGCACGACAGCAGTTTTCCAACTGTCCTTATCTAAAAACGTTGTTACGAGGTGGTCCATTCTTAGTAGGAATATGGAGCAGCGTGGCCGTTTTCTGCGAAACGTGAGCGCATTCGGCGTGGCTGCGCAGGCGCGCAGGAGCCTGGAAGAAGTGCTTCGATCGTGTTGCCTCCTAAAGCGCGCGAGCGCACTCTCACATCAAAGCAAGCACGGAACGCTTCCGCACTGTTGCAAATGACACGAAACACCGCCTTCAGGCTTTTGTGCACATGGGCCGCTTCGCTTCGACGCGCTCGCATTCCCCATAGCGCGGCCACTTTGCGCCTTGTCCATACTACTTAGAGTGGAAGACCCTGTACGTTCCCAGGTTCGAACGTGTGGCCGGTTTTGTGCGAGCGTTTCGAAAGTTAAGAGCACGCAGACAATTTCACGCGCGAGCCAGATTCGAACGCGTGGCCGGCTTGAAGCCCAATTGGGTGGCTACTACAGTAAAACGGAGAGTTGAGCTAGTTGGTTGCAGATAACTCGCATGAACGAATTGCACAATTCTCAATTTATTAAAAAAAATTACAAACTAGCACCAAATTACTCTTGTCAAACCGAAACATTAGTTCTCGTTACGAAGAATGACTTCATTACAACACAAATCGCTCAAGAGAACTGAACGTACATGCTAACGCATTCCCCTGCGCATCAAACGTTTCGATCGCCCGGGATTTTTATTGTTATAAAACATCGAGCGAATACTTCTTTAAGGGCATGGTAATGCTGTAAAGTTTTTTAATGCTTGTATTGTCATGCTGGAAGTCGCGAGTACGGGGCTTCATGATTTTTTTTTCTGTCGAGGCATGCGACCACATTTATCTGAAATATTATTATGGGCGCGCACATGTCTCTTCGTTGTTCAGAATAATAAGAGGCCATTATTTTGCCTTATGTAGAAAAGTCTTCGTCAACTTTAAATTGTTTTCGGCTGATTGCGGTCGTGGTTCTTTTCTTTGACGACGGCCGAGCTCGTTTGATACTAGAGTGTCGACCCGGACTTTTTTCGGGTTAGGTTTGGGTTCAGATTCACGCCTTTCGAGTTCAGTTCCGGGTTCGGCTCTGGAGCGACATTCTGTTCCGGTTAAAACCGGTTCGGAGCTGACCGAACGGTTCAAGCGGGTGCAAATCAGTTCAGTGAACAAATTCTGAACGCAGATGGGTTTTAATAAACTTTATTATGCTGTTAGTTTTTCTTTATAACATTGCTTATAAAATACAAAATGTAAAACTTGCTCAGTGCGAGATGCTTTCATTTCTGCACTTTAAGTTACTGTCGGCGGCAAGGAGGTGATTCAAGTTAAGAGCCGCGAAATCAAATGGACTCAAAATTAGTGCCAATTGGATATGCATACTTTTGAATGCATTTGAAGAGATACGTAAGGAAAAGAGCTGGTGGATTTTGCACCTACAAAACTGTTCAGCTTGAGCAGTTTCAAAGACCGCGTCGATCGAGTAAAAGGTCTTCGCTCAAGCTTGTGTCAGGCGCTCTCTACGTTACCGCACACTGTTGAGAGAGGAAGCTGTGCAGTATCGGCAGCTATATACCGACAAGACCTCTTTTCGTCACTACAAAACCGAGTTTCCAGTCACGCCCCCTCCCCGGAACTCCTCCAACATGCATCTCACGAACTTACCATATTTTATTTAAATCACATGTTCGACATCGCCTTTGTATCTTGCGTTATTTGTCTCGACCTCATATAGTTTTGTGTCTTCAAAACACAACTAATCGTGGTTTCTCGCCACGATTAAGATTTTGGCCTACGCTGATATCGTCCCCATCTTTTATTGTGACGAAAACAGCGTGACAGAAAGCGCAATTTTGGACGAGTTGGTAGCATTTCCTGTCTATACGGACGCAAATATGCAACATCTTCGTTGCAGCTGTGTACTCTGACACTGTTGCAAGTATCTGTTCCTAACCAAATCATTGGGATTCACGAGGTAACTTGTGATGTTCATGACGTTTGTTTGTTTTTGTTCTTGTTGGTTTCACTATTTATTCGAGCATTGTCTGGAATAAAGCTTCAGTTGTGAGTAGCGCTCGTCTTTGTTTGTCTCGCCTTATCCTTGTTGTTCCGCGCCAACTTGTTCTGTATGCATATCAACCAACTAGCCCAACTTTCTGCTCTCCTAACTGTTGCAAGTGCTGCACTGTGCGAAGAAAAACATAAATGTTCTTTTTTTTTCAGGCTGCCGAAGGAAGCCTATGCATTGACCAAATTTTTTGGTACCTTGATAGAGTCTGGTGAATCTCACGCACTTTTGGTGCGAAGCGAAGAGTGAGAAAACCGAACGTCTCAGTACAACATTCTCTCAGGACCATGTCCAGAAAAGACAGATGATCACTTAGTAACCCAATAAGCACAGCTGCCATGAAGGGGTAGGTTGTGGTTTCGAAAAATAAAAATCCAACCAAACCAAGACTGCTGAGTGAAGCCTCGGAGTAACTGGCGGGAGTAACTGTAGCCAATGGGAGGAGAGCTTCCGCTTCCCAGCTTCCGCCAGCTTCGCCAGTTTACGCCTAGTAGAGAGAAGGGGTGAAGATTAGCGAGAAACGCGGCTTCGTGCATAGGTTGATGACAGAAAGAAGAGGCGAAGAATCAACATGCTTTCGCATCTTTACTCGGTTTAAATACGACCACTTTTTGTCTACTAGTTAGTTTCAAGATATTTATTTTTCGAAACCACAACCTACCCCTTCATGGCAGCTGTGCTTATTGGGTTACTAAGTGATCATCTGTCTTTTCTGGACATGGTCGTGAGAGAATGTTGTACTGAGACGTTTGGTTTTCTCACTCTTCGCTTTTCTTTTGAACACCTCTGCGGCCTCTCCAAAACGCAGATGAGAAAGGTGCTGGCGGGTCATTACTTCCTCTACCCATATACCTACTCTCTCATCTAGCCTTTCTTGACAATGGTGTATTAGATCGAAATCAGCGGACATAGCATCAACCGCCCGCAAAATCCGTTTCTGGATTTCAAACTTCGACGGACCCTAGCGTTAGGCCGTGCGATCGCAACAAGAGAATTTTGTGCCACGGTCAGTGAATTGCTATCTGCGTAACAACGAGAATCTACGTTCGTTTGGGAATACTTCAGCAGACTCTTAAATGACATTGAGATCACGCCTTACGGTATGAAATTTATGCTTGCGGTGAAAAACATTGAAATTCTGTTTCAACTTTTGGTGCTAATAGGGCTGTGTAGCGTGTGGAAAAGCCGCATGATGGATAAACCCGCAGAAACACTGCCTTCAGCTAGGTCACTGTTTACAGAACAGTGCATTTTAGCAACAGGAGGTATATGCTGTGCAAGTTAAACCTCCTGACTGGTTCCTATTTCTTCGTTTGCGCCTTTCTTTTATCTGCGGGCGGAGTAAGGGAGTGATGATGGCGTGAGACCGCATGCCAAAATCGCCGAATTCAACCCAGATAAGTAAGGCACGAGGAGGGTCAGGGAGGTTCCTGATATTGCATACAACAAAACAAAACCTCGGAGATGGCCGAGTAGCCGAAAGCGTCGGCAAATCGAGGCTTCCGTGTTGCGCCGCCGCTGGTTCGAAGCGCACTCGGGGTTAGAGTAAATAGGTGTTGTCTTTACTTCGTTGACAGAATAGCCTGCTTTCCCAAAAAATACCGTGTGTGCGTGTGCGCGCGCACGCGCGCGTGCCTGTGCATGTGCGTGTACGTGTGCAGCCTCGACCCTTAATGAAATCTTCGGTGGACGCACATCTGGGCACTCACTGTTAAAGATGGCTGGCGGTTTAGGATTGCTAGGCAAGAAATATTATGCAAAAGCATGGTTTTGGAGCTTCACACAACCGCAAAGTACCTTGAAGTGCGACTGCGGTGTCCAATGAAAGAGGCAGCTAGTTATGCGCTCTTCCTTCCTAAAAATCATAGGAGTCTAAACTTTCTGCTGGTTTCGAGAAAGGAAATGCGCATAACTGCCTCAATTTGTAGGTGATGTTACCGCCTACTCACAGCGTGGTCGAGATGTCTACTGATTCAGTGAGGCAGTTACACTTGTTCTTGACACACAGTAACATACCGCTTAAACCCGGGGAGCGCGGATAGAACTGCTTTCACACTAAAATGCATCTTATCTAACCCCCTCTCGTAGCCGATGTAGCCGAGGTGGACTGCTGTTAATGTTTCACGCATGCCGTCACCAAAGCATTTTATATAAGAAAGACTACGAGCATGAGCTTCTCATCTCAGACAACAGCAACCCAAAGTGCGACAGCGAGAGGCAGATATAAGATCCAGCAGTCTAAGAACAGCGTGACGAAGCTGTCCGCCAAAGTTCGGCTTTTATTTTTTTTTATATAAGCACAACTCTTCAGTGCATCGGCTTAACACAAAATCATTTCATCACATTTACATTTCACTGGCGTAGCATCTTTCTGAGCGTGATCATTGTTGCATGCTAGCGCCAGACCGCATACATTTTCGCAATGGCCCTTTGTGCACTAGCTTTTTTTCTTAATTGTCTCTGCCACGGCTACAAGCCCTTTCCTTGCTTGTTTCCGTCGCATGCAACAAAGAATATACGGATACTGATAAAAGAAACACTGTATTCATTTATACTTCCTTTATTTCGTAGTAACACAAGTAACATCTGGGGTTTAACTTGTCGAAGCGACGAGGGGCTATCAAGGATACCGTAGTGGAGGACTCAAGATCAATATACACCAGCTGGTGTTCCTCAATGAACGCTAACATCGCACAGTGCGCATGTGTTTTTGCATTTCGCCGACATCGAAATGCAGCCTCCGTGGCCGGGATCGAACCGGTGATCATGGATTCAGCAGCCGGCTGCCATAGCCGCTGAGACATCATGAAAGGTCTTATTTAGTATCTGCTCTCTGACACAACGAATACCTCCGAACGTAATCGTTGCACAACGTGACTGTGTCGTTGCGCCTGTGTTCATATATTTATGGGACATGGCCCAAAAAAGGAAGGCTATTCTCACTAGGTGGTGTATGAGTTGTAGCAGTGCTAACAATATGGTTGAAACCATATTGAAACCATGGTTGAAACGCAAACATCTCAAAGCGGGAAACTAATAAACCCAAGATGTCACATCAATCCGGAGGAGTACAATGTTTTGAAATCGCCGAAAGCCCATTAAAGAAGCTCCAACCAAGTGTGTTCCTAGACAACGGACTTTGTTCAGTTTTGTTGTCGCATAGCCTGGATGTCATTTTCACACTGTTTAATGCAGACAACTTTTGGTGGATAAATTTGTTGAGTACATCTTATATTGTCCAAAATAATACAAGAAGTTTGCCAGGTTGCAGAAAAATGGGGCTGAAGAGAGTACCGAACCGGTTCGGAACGGTACCTTTCAATCGAGTTCAGGTCTATGATGGCTAAAAAAAATATGGCATCGGTTCACTTCCGTTTCCAGGCAAAAATAAGGATTCGATTCCAGTTCCGGTTCCGGTTCGACAGCCTGTTTGCTACTATTGCCGCTGCCGAGTTCTTTAGCTCTTTGTGGGCGCAAGGCAGCCAAATGAAGAGTTCGTTTCAGTGATACCTCAACTGCTTGTTTGTTGTCACTGATGTTGTCATCATAACGTAACAGTTTATAAAAATACGTGGATAGCTTCCAAGCATATCATTTGCCACCTATTCCCCCAGGAACAAACCTCTTCAATTTTTCCAGTGTGCCTACTCTCCAGCCGCGCTGGTCTCAATCGGGGAGTAAATAAAACGAACCTTATTTACGTGATAAAGTTAAAGGAGCTACGAAACAAAGCTTCAATGGATGCCGGCATCACGTCAGATAGATTCTTTATGTCACACGGCTGCTGACTCAAAAAAAAAGTTACAGGAATCTATGCGTAGAAACGGGAGTTATTCAATGCAGAAATTCCAAAAGAAGCAAACAAAATGCTGCCATCAAGTCTATATTCGCAGGGCTTCTCATTCCTATTTCACTCTCCCAATGACGACACTGGGCGTGACCGATCAAAAGAGCCTATCTGAGCACGTCGCAGAAGTTTGCACGCCATCGTTGCCTAATCGCTGTAACTCGTTCTTGTCGAGGCTGGTAAAGTCATTTTCATGGTTACAACAACCCCTTGACCGCCCAGCTAACCCAGCGATGCTTCATCGTCACGTCGACGGCGCAGAAGGGAACATTGATCAGAACCGTTTCCTGACTTATGGATCCGAACTCGAGCGCGAGATACTGCGAAGGAGTGACGGACTGCGCAAGATACCTGGTACTTTTACCATTGCGCGTACCACTACTGCTTACTACGTACCATGGCCCGTCACTAGGAACGCACTGATTGGTCACGGCGAGCAAGGCGCGCGCGCTGTTGATGGGAACGTGACGCCATCCGGCGCCGTAGCCAGCTGATCCTCCACAAGCTGACGATGTGCAGTGTTAAATGTGAAACGAATGGCTTTTTTCTTTGCATCCTTCTTTGGGACCGAAATGAACGCTTACAGAGTGCAATGGCTCGATCGGATCGATTCCGCAGAGCCGTTCTCAGATACATAGAGAGGAGCCATAAGTGCTGTGTGCTAGGTAGCAGGGCGTGTAAAAAAAGGCGCAGTCTTTAGATGCAAAAAAAAATAGCCTGAGCCTCTGGTGGTGTATTTTTGTTTTAGCTGCTTTACAGTTCTTTTATCTATGGCAAACAAGTTGGGTTTGTTGATGTAATATAAAACACAAAAACTTGACAAAAGATATCTCTATTTATTAACGCATTTTGCAGTATACTTACTGTTCGACCAATCATCAAGCTCCCGCTCAATTATTGTCATATCCACTGCTAAAAACCGCCACTATATAGTGATACCGTCAGTTCAATGAATTTCTTTTCGCGAGCTAATTAAAGTATGAACAACCGGACTATACGTGGTACGACCGATGCTAATAGCATCACTATAACTCATTCTATGCAACCAACAAGCAAAACAATGCACTGATTATGTGTTTAGGGGTTCATTTAACGCTCCCATTCTGCAGAAAATGAGGTGTCGTTGTCGGGGTCAGCGTTGTGAGCGAAAAATATTCGGAGAAGCAACTAAGGCGGGCCGGGCCGCCTTGGTCATGTGACTTTGTGGCGTTATCACAACCAGCCCACCGGATTGTAAGCGAACCGACTACCGCGGCAGATGAGAGTAAAATAACGACTGGTCGCGAGAAGCGTCTCGGCTAGAGCAATCTGGGCAGCAAAACCACCACCGGTCGCAGCACCTTCCGTCACAGTGCAGTGGCGCATCGCTTAACGGTGGCACCACTGCGCTAGAAGTGGTATGAAGACTCCTAGGGATCTATAAATGTAAAGTCACGAATGACGAATTCCGCATACATGTGCACAAACACATTAACGCTATCACGCCATAGCCGCAAGGCAGTGTCCCCTATGTTTTTATTTCAAGGTTATTAACCACGAAATGCTTTTAGCTTTCGTACTCTTCAGTAAAAAGCGGATATTGCTCGGGATCGCGCGGTGAACCTCAAATCGTACATGAGGCTGTACTAATACAAAAGCATCCGAATTCTTGAAACATTGAGGCATCAAACAGGAAACAACTTCCTAATAATCTTGCCACGTGCGTGATTCCAACCACAAGCGGCACAAAAAGGACAGATTCAACGCATTCTAACTGGCAGTCTAGCGAGAAATAATTTGGAAATCATTGTATTCACCATTGTTCATTGAGTCATTCAGCTCAGTAAGTGCCTCCTAAACACTTGATGACAGACATCCCAAAAACAGAGTGGTTGGTACTGTGCCCCCATCCCGTCTCCCCTTGACATGAGATGAGAACATCACCTACCCACAGGTGCTCCACAATATATGCAAGTAGAAATACAAAAATGTATTTCGTAACTTTCCATCTCGTGTATTAATACCTAGTTTTATTCTCCAGATTTGAGCATCAGCTGCGAACTTTGGGTCAATAACGACTTTTTCAAAGAAAATCGAAGGAGCAAAATACGAACATGCTGTGACATGGAATTCCAAACCCACTGCTCGTGTGCAGAAGGGCGGGAATATGACGTGAATGAGTGTGGACTATATACCTACGGACAACAGCCACCCCCACATGACTCCTCCTCGTACGACTTGAAATTGAAATAAATTTTGCACACGCAGCTCTTTTCGTTAATGCTACGACCATCTTATTTATGTAGATTGAAGCCCACATTTTACACTGCAATAAATCCTACAGCATCTAAGGGTCAAGTGAATCCTATGCAGCTGCAAGGAGCGTCCACGGCAGGCAAATAGAGCACTGCGCCTTAGATTTTTCTTTCTTGGAAAACTCTGCATGCGTATTTCAGTACAATATGAAGACTTTATCAATTTTATTTTCATAAACTGTCCTTTTGCGAAGTGACAATGCTTGAACTAGGCTACAACCAACGGCTGTGCTGCCGCCATAATTCTGTGACGTAAAGCAATACCAGTCGTTTCGTTATATAATGCAGGTGCCGGCTCACTTCCTGCTGACTTAGCTCTAAATGCTTAGTTCTCGCCTGGAAAAATTATAGAACTTTGGGCGCAGGCAGCAAATTGTGTTGTTACTATTCTTGCCCAAAACGGTTTTGAAGGCAAGAATATGCTTCAAGAATGGAAAAGGAGCAACGTCGCCAAGACTTCAACTTTCGGTTGCACCTCAGACGCAAAGTTATCAGCAGATTGACAGTGCTTGTGCCGTACTGCTCAATGTTAAAATGTTAGCTTTAATGTCCCCCAGTACTGATGGAGCCAACTCAGAATGTGCGCATGCGCACTGCGCACTTTTGAAATTCAATCCAATTGAAGTGGTCGGCGGTAAGGCATAAATAGAACGACGTGATCGTTCTCTGCAGTACGATGAACGTTAACTGGAACACCATTCTATAATATTTAAAAGTTGTTCCATGGTGGCACGGCGTCCATAGTAAAGGCTGCCCCTTGCGGAGGTTAAGTCGGCCACGGACAACCGACCAGTAACTTTGGCAGCAAATAGCGGATCACATTTACGAATTAGAAGAAAGATGCTGCTTACACTAACACAGGCTTATGATGACCGACAGCTGCCGCAATGGAATATAGTGGTTTTAATGCGGCAGCTATGATTACAATAAATTAGGTAATTTTGTTTTTTAAACAGATTGAAGTGCTCCTCAGCAAAAGGTTTCTAAATCGTTCATTGAATCAGATGGCTTCTAGACTATATAATTGAAATTAAGATCATTTAGCAGACATATGGTAGTAAGTTTTCTAGTGTTTAGCAGCCGCATGTCTTTCTGCCCATTCTACTAAGCTACTGCTCGGTGTTTCTTGCCTTGTATACTTTGTCGCTTGTTATGTAAGTTTTTCAAACCAAAGAAGAAATTACCCGTTATTAGAAATCTCGTGTTTTAAGAATTTCACATTTTTCTGAATCAAAGAATTTCATATTTAGGAAGAGGTGGTTAAGATTTGTACTTTATATGAACATTTCCAATTCCACTTGAAAAAGTTTTCTTTATATTTTTATATTTTCACGTTTTCTTGCATTGTTCTCCTCCAAACTAAATTACAATATTTGATATGACAACTTAACAGTGAATGATAAATTACCGGCGTTCCCCTTGGCGGCAGTACCTCCGAATGCAGAGGATTGGACAGTAGTCGCGGCAGCTCAGTTCGTACAGCATCGCACGGGAAATCCGGAGGTCGTGGGTTCGGACCCTACCGGCGGCATGGGATTGTTTTCTCCTATGCTTTGTGAAAAATTATCTTTAAGTGACAAAATCAGTAATATACACCAATTATCGACACCACAAAATTAAAGAAAAAAAGTTCCCCTATGCTCATTTGCTTCTCACATACCCGGCACTGTGTTTCGTCACCGTGGCATTCCCTCCGCCTAAGCGTTGACCTAAGCTGCCTATAAATTTGCTGGAGGTTGGGTTTGCCATCCTCGTACCGCCCTGGAACTCTGTAGCCGTACTCTACTGACCCCGGGTACGCTGGAAGACGCCATTCACCAAGCCGTGCAGGTGGGCTCAACAGTCTTCTGTTCCGGCTCTCCTCGCCAGCGAGACTGACGATCATGATGCTAAAGACTGGCTCACATTATGGGAGCGGGTGAGCATATATAATAAATTGAACGATGCACAAAGTTGAACAATGTCATCTCTTATATGACCGACGTTTCCAACCTCTGCTTTGGAAGCCACGAAGCAAACTTCTCCACATGAACCATTTTCAAGGTAAACGTAACCGAAGTGTTTGGACGTCTTTTAGTGCGCAAGCTACACGCCGAACACCGCTTGCGCGAGCGTCCCCAGCAGTTGGGTGAATCCTTCCCAAGTTACACTGAAGATGCGGTCAATCTGTGCTCAGGAGTCAATGAAAAAGATGCACGAGGCAAACAGATCAAGCCTATTCTGAAAGGCATCGAGGATGACGCCCTGCAGATACTCCTGTTGCGAGATCTCCACACCCTTGCAGAAGTTGTCAGTCTTTGCCAGAACTACGGCGAGCGGCAACAGCAGGGGCTCCTCTCTCGTCAGCACGTCGCGCCTGTCGAGTCGGTTTCCGGCCTGTGGCCTGCACCCGACTAATCGGTGTTGTTGGTACACAGTAAACACATCGTGTGTCAGGAAGTCGCACTTCAACCCTCGCTTCTGCCATTCTACTCCGGGGAACTTCCATACCTGGCTCCCAACCTTACCCATCCATACCTTAGCGAACAAGTGGCTAAGGCCCTTCCACCGTCCCTCCGCCCGAAACAACTCAGCCGCCCGCACGTATCGCTGCGCCTCTGACTTCCGCTGCCGCCATCGCACGGCCGAGGCAGCCTTAATTCCGCCCAACCTACACTCCAACTCCAGCGCCTGTGCCTAAAGTTCCTCACGCTCTGACGTCTTTTTTTCGGCCGCTTCTACAATTTGACAGCCCCTCCCGGACTGTATGCAGTCGGCCTATTGTTACTCTTGCGGATTGCTTGGTCATGTGGCCCGGCATAGTCTTGTCATTGTTTTGGCATGTCTTGTGTAGTCTGGCTTCCTTACTTTGTCCTGTCTTTTGTAGTCTGTCTGGCTTTTTGTAGTTTGTCTTGTCTTTGTAGCCTGTCTTGTCTTCTGTAGTCTGTCTTGTCTTCTGTAGTCTGTGTTGTGTACTGCCTCGTACACTGCGTCGCAGTCAATAAATTTTATCCTGTAAAATATTGACACAGGCTTTATGTAATCTGAAGCGAATCATGCACAAAAATATACAGATGATGAGGTCCCTCCTGTTTCGCTGATTCTCATCTGTCACAGATTTGAGGCTGTGGGATACACTGGTATCCCCTCCTCGTCCCCCGCGCCAGCGGCGACCGTGACTTACACGGGCGCGCTGGCCACCAGGAATGCGGAGAGAAGGCACCCCTCCGACTCTTCTCATTTCCGCCCGAGCACTGACGTGACGTCACGGCAGCGCGCTGCCTTCTGCGGAGAGGGTAGCACGCCAAGCTTGATGGCAACGATTTGCTGGCAGGGAGGCAATGCCCGAAGGGATAAAAGGGGGGAACGCGCGGCGGGAAGGGACTCTCGCTGCCGGACCGTACCTAAGTGCCCCACGGACCCCTCCGCTGCCCGCCGGCCCCCGAACACCAACCCCAGACGACGTCAACGACCTGGTGAGTTGCTGAACATCTATTTTACGGATAGAACATTCTTCTGCAGTGCGCTTTACCTCGCGTTAGGACAATAAACTATTTCCTAGCGTGACCTGCCGTTGCCTATTTCGTCCGAACCTGCCGTGGCTGCGACTCTGCGTCACGGGTTGGGGAAACGTGTTGCGTACTTGAATAACGCCTGCGTGTAGCTGACACGGAAGCTCGCCTTCCCCGCCGGCTGGTCGCAGAGTGACACCATATCTTGGCGCTCAACGTGGGGCGAACTAGGCAATTGAGCAGTGACCTTTGGTGGACCGAACGACTACCGTCCCCTAACAAAGGATGGCAGCCGACAGGAGTGACTTGGAGTCTTTGTTTATGCTGTCAGAGCCAGCGGCACATAACCAGGGCTCCCTACTTGACGCGCCGTTGGAAGGGTTTGAATTTGTGAATCTTCCGCGTTCCACGCGGAATAGCCGAGTAACATCCCCTTACGCGTTGGTAGGACTTAGGCCTGACATGGGGGCTTCACATCGGGCGCCTCGCGGCTCCGCGGCGCGAACAATGAGGCACCTAGGCCTCATCATTCGACGCCAAAAGCGGCTGCGCCCAACTACGGGGGCGTTAGTCCGCAATCATCCGAGGTGCTCTTGCAGAACGCAATGCACGTTATGTAGAGTATAGCGGGTATTTTGCAAAACATTTTGCTAGCCCCGGCCCAGTCACCACGTGTTAGGATAGAGTTGCCTACCTACACGGGGTACCACGGCACTACGGGTGCAAATGAGTACCTCGACCTTCTGCTGCATTATCAGGAAGTGACAGGAATCGCAGACGCCGAAATGCTCGCGCGTGTTGTGCCTGTTTCTTTGACGGAGCAAGCGGCCCGCTGGTACCGACTAGCCGGTAACCGAGCGAGGACAATAGAGGAGTTTTTTGCAAGCTTCCGCGACGAATTCCTTCCCGCAAACTATGAGTGGCGTTTGAGGAGAGAGCTGGAGCTCCGAACCCAGCACCCCGACGAGTCTCTGTTAGAGTACGTCCGAGTGATGGACGAACTTTATCGCCTCGCTGACCCTTGCACCACGAACACGGGGAATGTTGAGCGTGTCACGAGACAAGCGCACCCGATTTTCACGGCCTACCTCAGAGGAGTCAGGTTCAGAAATTTGGATGAGCTGGCAGCTGAGGCGAAGCGCATTCAGGGAGACATCCTCTCTGCGCGAGCGTATCGGCCGCCCCCACCCGCATCGCTGTCACTTGAGCCGCGCTGCGCGTGGAATGGCAGCTCAACGCGGAGCCCATCCAGGGCTGAAGCGTCAGTACAGTTTGCTGACGAGCGTGTCCCAAGGGGTTGGGAGCTGTTCGACCGCGCTTTGGACCCATTCAGCTACGCGTTGCGAACAGCACACGCTGCCGCAGAGAGGAACGAACCGAGGCGCGATCGCGAGGCCGACACGCGGCCCCCACCATCCGCGCCGCGAGTTCGAGGTGACCGACCGGAACGGGGCGACCAGCGCCTAGGCCGTCGGGGCCCGAGCAACCGTTGCTACCGGTGCGACCAGCCGTGGCACTTCGCCCGAGAGTGTGGCCGCCCTCCCGCCCGTGACCAAACACGGTCGGGAAACGGCCAAAGCCGCCGGTGATCGACCTTCAATCCCGCGCGGCGTACACAGAAAACCCTGGTTTGGTAGCGCCTTTCACATGTCGCGTAGGAAGTTCTTTTGACCTGTCAGCGCCGTTCATTGAGCTAACGATAGCTCGAAAGAAATTCACCGCGTAACTAAATACAGGAGCAAGCGCTTCTTTGTTCGGTGACGAGGTGTTAAATGATCTCCGAGAGAACAAAATCCGGCTGAGAGATTGCGATACCACTTTTCGCCTCGCGAGCGGCACAGCGCAATCAAGCCGGGCAGCTAGGATAGTGGTTCGCTCTGAAAGACACGTGCGGCGACAACGCCTCGTTCTTCTTCCCTGTTTATCCGTTCCTGTAATTCTTCGACGAGACTTCCTAGCCAAGACAGGTATTGTGATAGACATCAGCAGCGGAGGCTACAGGGAGCGCACATCAGGAGCCTTGAAGCCTTTCGCGAAAGCGCCAGCGGCGTCGCAGACCATTCAGACTCCGAACGCGGCGCGAGCGCGGGGAGACCGTGACAAATCCACCTCGCCAGCGCGAGATCCAAGAGGCGCGCGGACCATCGCAGCTGAGAGAGAGGGCAGAGAGAAGGTTGCCGCGGTAGAAAACTGCTCTGTCGTGCAGAGAAGGTCAGCGCACCCCTTGATAATAATAATAATCATTGGTTTTGGGGGAAAGGAAACGGCACAATATCTGTCTCATATATCGTTGTACACCTGAACCGCGCCGTAAGGGAAGGAATAAGGGAGGGAGTGAAAGACAAAAGGAAGAAAGGGGTGCCGTAGTGGAGGGCTCCAGAATAATTTCGACCACCTGGGGATCTTTAACGTGCACTGACATCGCACAGCACACGGGCGCCTCACCCCTTGTTGTCAGAAGTGAGCGTTGTGAAGTACTTCGCCCCACCTTGGTTGGACACTCGGGAAGAAATGGTTGGTAGAGGGTACGCGTCTTTCCTCGTAACCTCATTCAGCTTGCGGTAGTCCACGCAACGTCGATATGTATCGTTTTTCTTTGGGACCAAGATTACCGGGAAGCCCCAAGGGCTGTTAGACCTTTCAACAACGTCAGTGTCGATAAGTTTGTCTAAGGCGCTGTCCAGTGCTTTTCTCTCGGCCAAGCTAATTCGTCTAGGATTGCACTTCCAAGGCAGTGCGTCACCCGTGTCTATTCGGAGCCTGACTAGGGTAGTGAGGCCCGGGCGGTCAGTGAATGTCGCGTTGTACTCGTAGAGGAGCGATGACAAACGTTCCTTCTTCCTCTCAGTCACGCTGTTCACTTCTCACCCGTTGTTGTCGGAAGTGAACAGCGTGACTGAGAGGGAGAAGGCACGTTTGTCATCGCTCCTCTACGAGTACAACGCGACATTCACTGACCGCCCGGGCCTCACTACCCTAGTCAGGCTCCGAATAGACACGGGTGACGCACTGCCTTGGAAGTGCAATCCTAGACGAATTAGCTTGGCCGAGAGAAAAGCACTGGACAGCGCCTTGGACAAACTTATCGACACTGGCGTTGTTGAGAGGTCTAACAGCCCTTGGGGCTTCCCGGTAATCTTGGTTCCAAAGAAAGACGCTACATATCGACTTTGCGTGGACTACCGCAAGCTGAATGAGGTTACGAGGAAAGACGCGTACCCTCTACCAACCATTTCTTCCCTAGTGTCCAACCTAGGTGGGGCGAAGTACTTTACAACCCTCGATGCTAGCCACGGATATTTTCAGGTTGAAATGAATGAGAGGGACAAAGAGAAAACTCCTTTCACTTGTCACAGAGGCCTTTTGTAGTTCAAGAGAATGTCTTTTGACTTGGTAGGAGCACCCGCTACTTATCAGTGCCTAATGGACCGTGTTCTGGGAGATGCGAAGTGGCAACATGCGCTCGCGTACCTAGACGACATCGTGGTGTTCTCGAAAACGTTCGAGAAACACCTACGCTACTTGAGGGACGTCCTAGAGAGTCTGAGGTCCGCGGGAATCACTTTGAACCCGAAGAAGGCACAGGTCGCCGCGACTCGAATAACACTGTTGGGGTTCACGATCGACAGAGGCTGCATTCTGCCGTGCGATGATAAGCTTGATGGTTTGCTTAAGTTTCAGTCGCCCACAATTCTAGCCGGTCTCAGACGCTTCCTGGGAATGGCGAACTTTTATTGCCAGTTCATCCCAGATTGCGCAGCGCTGCTGCAGCCGCCTTTGACAAAGCTTTTGAAGAAAGGCGAGCGCTGGAGATGGGGTCACGAGCAAGAGGATGCAGTGTGCAACCCCACCAAAGTGCTCGCTGACACGGCTGAGGTGCAGCTACCCGACCTAAACAGGGAGTTTGTGATTCAAACCGACGCAAGCGACCTAGGCTTAGGAGCAGTGTTGCTTCAGGAGCATGAAGGCGTTCTCCGTCCTGTATCTTTCGCGAGCCGTTCGTTGATGCCGGCAGAGAGAAACTACTCGGTGACAGAGAAGGAATGTCTCGCGATAGTTTTTGCTCTGCGTAAGTTCGACTACTACGTCGATGGGGTGGCATTCGTGATCGAGACGGATCACATGGCGCTCACCTGTCTGAGACGACTCAGCGAGCCGAGCGGCCGCCTAGCGCGTTGGTCCCTGTTGCTGCAGCGTTACGACCTCACCGAGCGCTACCGCAAAGGGATAAACAACGCTGTCGCTGACGCACTCTCGCGAGCGCCTGTCCAGTGCGAGGAAGGTCACGCGACCGACCGCCCGGCAGCCAGAGAGAGTGAGGGACAGACCCGAGCCGTAGCCCATGTAAGGAACGCGGACCAACCGTTGATCCAGGGCGAGAGCGTGAACCACGTGGAATACGCGAGTTCCGTGGGGATCGTGTTCCACAGAAAAGAGCTGCTCGAAGCTCAGCAGAAGGATCCGTTTTGTCGAAAGTTGTTCGACGGGCTCCGGGAGCCCGGCGGCAGGGCGGCCGCGCACACGGAGACAGCTGGTTTGGCTGTCGGTGCGGAGCGCTTGGAAACAGCTGGTAGTGCTGTGAGCGCGATGGATTCGTATCTGCTGGATTCCGACGGCGTCCTGCTGATGTATATCCCCTCCGAGAACGACACAAACGAGGCGTTCAAGGTGGTGATACCGCGAGTATTGAAAGCAGCACTGTTACGCTACTTTCACGACTCGTACATCGCTGGGCATGCAAGCGGCCCCAAGACTTACACTAAGTTTTGTCGCTTTGCTACCTGGCTTGGCATGAAAAGGGACGTAATACGCTATGCCCGCTCGTGCCATGTGTGCCAAAGTGTGAAGCCCCGAGGCGGACGACCACCCGGCCTCATGCACCCAATTAACACCCAGACTCCCTGGCAAATCGTGGCGTGTGACATCATGGGACCGTATCCTATGACACCGAGTAGGAACAAGTTCTTGCTGGTGGTCACGGATCACTTCAGCAAGTGGGTTGAACTTTTCCCCCTTAGAAAGCTGACGGCACGAGTGATCATGGAGAAGCTGATGGACGTATTCACCAGGTTCGGTTTCCCAGAGCAGCTGATAACGGACAACGCGTCCTACTTCACTGCGAAGGTGTTCGTTGATTCGTGCACTGCACTCGGCATTAAGCACAAGAAAACGACCACCTATCATGCTCAGTCGAACCCCACGGAACGAGTCAATCGCAACGTTAAACACATGCTGGTCGCGTACTCTGAGAGGCACAAAGATTGGGACTCCTATCTGCCGGAGATCGCGTTTGCTTTGCGTTCGAGCGTTAACCGCTCGACTGGGTATGCGCCGTCTTCTCTCAATCTGGGTAGAAAGCTGCTAAACCCGATGGACCGGATTCTATCGGACAGCAGGAGGACGCCAGTCGCTTCGTCAGCACGAGCTGAGTACGCGACGCAGCTGCGCGCTGAGATGATGGAGGCCTTACGCAAGGCTCGCCGCAACCTGGCCACTGCTAGAGCGCAGCAAAAAGCACAGTACGACCGCTCGCACCGGGATGTTCACTACGAATTGGGCGATCTGGTGCTTCGACGCCAGCACGTTCTCAGCGACGCTAGCAAACAGTTTGCGGCCTCGCTGGCGCCGAAATGGATCGGGCCGTTCCGCGTGCGAGAGAAGCTTTCCTCGCTCGTTTACAGGCTCGAGGACTTGCGGTCGAAACCGACAGGCGGACCGGTGCATGTATGCGACCTGAAACGCTACATGCAGCGAGATGAGTGGGTAGAGGACACACCTCGACCCGCGCCGCAGTCGGAAAACGAGCGCTGCGATCAGCCGGCGAACCCCGCGTCTCGCTATAACTTGAGCCCTAAGCTGAAACAGAATCTGCCTGCGCAGATTCGGCAGGCTCTGCCGGCAGTCTAACGAGACTGCCGGCAGGCAGTCTCGTTAGATGCATGAACGTACGGGCCGCTCATGCCGATCAGTGTCACGCAAGACTGACTTGCGTTCACCCTCATGACTCTCGTCAGGGTCGAATATCCACGCAGCACACGCTGCGGGCGCTGGCTACATCAGTGTTGACCTTTTACAGCGCAGATGGAAAAGAAGCAGGGCACATCAGAACGACACCGTTCCACTACCAACTACCAGCCACCATCCAGCTTCGGCAACGCGCCGCGCCCAAGGCTCGACGCTAGGCCCCGCCCGCGACCTGCAGTCGCCACCCTGGCCACCCCTGCTACTTGTCACGTCGCATCGGAGCTGCCCACCCGCCGACTGTGCGCCACCGCCTGTGGGGCCCCATTACCACCGCAACCCTGGGTCCTCGCCTGCTGACCAGGTATGCCAGGGCAGCCCAACCGCGGCCTCAACCATAAAGCGCCGCAGCCCTGGCCCCTGAAGCCACCTGACCCAGTACATCAAGGGCGCAGCCATGGACCTGGCCTCCAAGCCATCGCAGCCGGCGCCAAGGAGGCGGTCGACCGAATTCACCGGAAGACCCTGACAGGGGAGCAAGATGCCAAGCGTCATTGTGCAGGAGGCCAAGCCCTCGGAGCGAAACAGCTGATCGGCGGGGGCGTGGCGCGGCCGTCAACCGATGCACCTGCGGGAGCTGAACTTCGAACCTCGATCCCAGGATGGCGGAGAAGATCAAGTAATGTTTCCCCTGTTTTTGAGTTCGGGAGACTTCTTAAGGAGGGGAGGATGTGGGATACACTGGTATGCCCTCCTCGTCCCCCGCACCAGCGGCGACCGTGCCTTACACGGGCGCGCTGGCCACCAGGAATGTGGAGAGAAGGCACCCCTGCGACTCTGCTCATTTCCGCCCCAGCACTGACGTGACGTCACGGCAGCGCGCTGCCTTCTGCGGAGAGGGTAGCACGCCTAAGCTTGACGGCAACGATTTGCTGCCAGGGAGGCAATGCCTGAAGGGATAAAAGGGGGGAACGCGCGGCGGGAACGGACTCTCGCTGCCGGACAGTACCTAAGTGCCCCACGGACCCCTCCGCTGCCCGCCGGCCCCCGAACACCAACGCCAGACGACGTCAACGACCTGGTGAGCTGCTGAACATCTATTTTACGGATAGAACATTCTTCCGCAGTGTGCTTTACCTCGCGTTAGGATAATAAACTATTTCCTAGCGTGACCTGCTGTTGCCTATTTCGTCTGAACCTGCCGTAGCTGCGACTCTGCGCCACGGGTTGGGGAAACGTGTTGCTTACTTGAATAACGCCTGCGTGTAGCTGACACGGAAGCTCGCCTTCCCCGCCGTCTGGACGCAGAGTGACACCATAAGGCGTGCGCTCAGTTCAACAACTGTCTGCTTTGTACACTCCCTGCGTTGCACTCGAGCTGTGGGTTGTGACAAAAGTTGCGGGAGAGCTGTTACTCTTCCAGGTGGGTGCTCTGCTTGGGCTGCAGGTGGTCCATTTTCTGTGTTTTCGACACGCTCTGTCTGGCTGCTGCCGCCGCCAGGTCTTGCTTTGGTGTCCCACTGACAGGTCATATCTGCAAAACCATTTGTAACTGTTACTTTTCTTCACAAATCGTGATCACCACATGCACAAAAGCTGACTTTGTGTAAACAAATTTTGGTAGCACTTGTCTTAGCGAGCATCTGCAGGCATTTAAAAGTCGTCACTGTGCCTTTCCGAGTGCACAATTTCAAGCACTGCGCTTTGTTTCCAAGTGTGGTATAGGTTAGTATGTGTGCTTTATTAAATGTAATGAATTGTTATTACTTAGGCCTGACTGTTACTGCTGCTTTTTTCTCATCTTATACTTATGGCTCGTATGATAATCCGCTGACAGCAGTTTTGGCTACTCTTGCCGAAATCATTTAAACACACACGCGAAACAGTGGTTTTACTGGAATTCCTTAAGGTGGCATTTTTTCTCCTTATCCTATGGGTAGTGCTGACTGGTGGCGCCAATGCTGCTATGTGCAGGGCACTGCATATGACATCAGTGCCACTAGTTCGTGATTCATGCTCGCTGCCGCAGTGTCTGATGTCCTGCGGCTAGTCGCTGATTCATATTTCGCAGGGGCTGGTACAGTGTGAGGCAGGAAGCATATGCATTATACCTGTGGGAAGCATACGCAACTTATGCACAAGACGTTGATCCCTTTCACAGTAGACTCGTGAGAAGTTAACAGTAGAGAACAATCAGTACCAATACGTGAAGTGCTTGAACAACAGCACGCATACAGGTGATGTGTGCCACTTGTTCAGCTGAATGTAAGCTGCATTGGCCCTGGAAATGATTTTGTCCACTACAAACTGACTCCAGTGTGACATGTGAAAGCATGAGCTTGTTGTTATAACATGAAAACAGCACAAAGCCACAAAGGAATTGTTTTAACACACACAAACAGCAATAAATTATGACATCCTGATAGCAATGCATCAATAGTGGCATAGTGTGACCAGCACGAACCACCCTGTATTACTTTTACGATAAAGCAAGCAATTTGTTCAAATGGCTCCGCTTGCATCGGCTCGAGCAAGGCGGCGACGTTGGGCGTGCACGCTGATCGCGAGGCGACTGCTTGGCGCCTGTGGTCGCTGTCGAACGGGTTTGTAACAGCGTCGAAAAGTATGGCGCCGCGGCACTAGTCCGCTATAACTCGTCCGTCACCTGGGTTTCTGGCGCGCTGCCGCCTCCTGAAAAAAAGCGCGCCAATTTGGCGTTAGGAGTACTGCAGTCTTTTTTGTCAATTACTTAGAGATTGTCTGCATAGTCCACGAGATAATGAGCATGAAACGCTCACATGACTTAACACTGCATCAACACCTATTTTCGGGTAGTTGGTGCGTACTTGAATTCCTGCAAAAATAGCACGAACCATGCAAACCACAAAAAGAACGAAGACAAGACACAGGCTCTACTATGTGGTCATATAATATTATATTACCACATCCGCAGCATAATACTTCGAAGCGGGTTTCGAACACACGCATATATATTTCAGCACAGCAACTTCTCATGCCCCGCAATCAACCGAAAAGCAAACTATTATTGCTGAGGCGCAATCTTGAAACAAATCAAGGTGCCTGGTTATCAGCAATAGTGGCTTTACGAAAAAGGCAATCGAGCAAAAGTAGGCCAGAGAGAACAGAGGAATTCATCTGTCACAAAAACACTGCCTTCGAGTCATCGGCCTTTGCCTTCTTCCATTTTTCTTTTAAGTTATCCCAGCACTTCCGCAGTTGAATCTCCGTTCGGTATCGGATGTTGGGCTGGCATTTGAACTCGTTGGTTATGAGCTTCATGTTTTTTTTCATTTCGAGGGAAACTCAGTCTGTTTGTTTCTTTTGCACGACTGCATGGTACTTGTTGACCAGCTCCTTTAGCACGCTGTGGTCTTCACTAAACTTTACCTGTTTCTTCACCTCCATGAACTTCTTGTTATTAAAAAAAACACCAACAGAAGGGGGTCATAGAGCCTAACAAAACTACGACACCAATCAAGAAAATAAAGAGAAAAAGTCCAATCAAAGCATGGACCGACGTCGAAAAGAAAACAATCCCAAGAGGCGGATGACCTGAAATCAGCAGGCACGTTATTGTGATGGATAAACTGCATGGTGCCCGGCCTTAAAGGAAGAAAATCCCAAAATGGGAAACGGTTTGCCTTGCTAACTTTTGTGGAAAGGGCCAAGGGGGTTGACGCCGATCTGTTGGAAGGGTCTTGAGGGGGGTTTAATAGGATGTAGAAATCTTGCTGGTCGGGTGGCAGGGCTCTTTCGTCGCTCACAATCTCGGCAGGTTTTCACATATCGTGCGACAACGGTAGACCGTCGGGGCCAGTAATACCTGTCTTGAATGCGGCGGAAGATGTGAGAAAACCCGAGATGTCCCGCTGTCGGTTTGTCCTGTGAAGACTAGAGCTTCTTCGCGGAAACTTGCAGGCTGTTTTGTTCACTGCGAAGTTCTTCTCCGCGAGGAAATCATTCTGTACAGAGAAAGAAGACAGTCCTCGCTTGAACGAGGTGGAGGGTGAATAAGCCTTGCCTTTCATGTACTCGATAAGGCGTTTTAGGTTGGGGTTCTAGCGTTGCTGTTGTGCAAAAGAACTTCCTTCATTCATTTTTATTTGTTCTTCACAACATGACGTACACATTGTGAAAGGGGCCAAGAAGAAAAGCCGTTCCTTTACGGCTTGAAAAAAATCTTGGTCCCCCCTGGCATTGACGGCAACGAAGCAACACAGTCCAGAAACAAATGTACAGAAAAAAAATATACAGAAATATACAGAGACAAACAAAATTATAACTTGTCATTTTTATGAAAGGTATGGCGACAAGCTCATGGAACGGTCGGGAAATAAAGACATGCAATCATAATGAAACAGTGGCTAAATATCTGTACAAGGTGTTTTGTTTATGAAATGTGTGGTGTGTATTAGGGACATGCAAATTAATAAAACAACGCCTTCAGGTTCCGGAAATTTAGTCCTAAAATATCTGTTCCCGCTTTAATATGTTCATTTAGTAATCGAGGCAGGTTATTCCTAAGACTCTGAAACCCATAGTTCGTACGGCATTTTGGCACTTTCCAACGGTCTGTTGTCCTCGTATTGTAGGCCGCGTTGCCTATTAATTCTAAGTTCGATATGTCCAAAAACAGCCTTTGATTTTCCTTGATGCTGAGTTTATATTCGCGTAGGAGTTTATAATGATACATTTTAGTTATTGGAATGACCTTAAGATTTCTGAAGATAAATTTACTTGAGTAAAACTTAGGCAAATTATTAATGATCCGTAAAACCTTTTTTTGCATCCTTAAAAGACTACTAAGGTTTTTGTCGGTCGTTGTGCCCCAGACTAAATGAGAATAGTTCATGTAAGAAGAAAATAAGGCATAATAAATGGCTAGTTTTGCAGACATTGGAAAGACATAACGATTTCGACTGAGTATACCTGTTATGGAACATAATTTCTGCAAAATATGGTTTACGTGGTCATCCCATTGCAACGTCTTGGAAAAGAAAACGCCCAATACCTTTATTATTTCGACGACCTCAATCCTTGTACCTCTAAACAGAAGATCGTAATCGGTAGATAGCTGCTTACCCTTAGGGTGAAAAATTACTGCTTTTGTTTTTTTTGTATTAATATTCAAAAAAGCTGATGTGTCCCAGGAAGGCAACCTCATCGTCGTACACCGGCGTTGCATCTACTGGGGCTCATGACAGGCAATCGGCGTCAGATTGCTTGCGTCCGGACTTGTAAACGACGTTGACGTCAAACTCCTGCAGGCGCGGGCTCCATCGAGCGATGTGGTCGGAGAGACAACGCGCCAATGCGTTGTCGCGCGGATGAACACTGATAAAGTTCAACATGTTTTTAGATATGTTGACGACTACCTTGTAGTAATGAATGAAGAGCTGCAGCTTATGGGTCCCAGGAAGGCGTCCTCATCGACGTACACCGGCGGTGCATCTACTGGGGCTCGTGAGAGGCAATCGGCGACAGTCTAACAAACCGGATGATGTGGTGAAAAATGTGCTCGAAGTTTTAACTCTTGTAGCCTGGGTCTGACTTTACAACAGAAATCCCAAACGACGATAGGCTACAGTTCCTTGATATATGCTGTTACATCGTAGCTCGGACACTGCGCTTGACGCAGTCGAGGCAGACACATGCTGACAAGCTGGAAGAATGGGCGTTTATTTGCAGTGCACGTCCAAATATGTGACAGCTTAAGAAAGGAGGGGAAGGGAAGCAAAGTAAGAAAACAAGATAGGCAACCAGATTGGCACGTGTAGCCGTCGACATCATTTGATAACTGATAAGAACATTGCAGTTATAACACTTCTCCATCAATAATACTGAAGACGCTGCACAGGTCTGCGCTCTGGTGTTGAGCGTCGGAGTTCCGTGGCCACTGTAGGTTCACCGTTTCTCTCTTGTTCGTCCATGGGTTGAGGTGATGACTGACGCTTTGGTGGTGGCGTTTCACGTGTTTCGGCTTTTGCCTTTGGCCCTACTCCGAGAGTTTCTTGCGGAGTTCTCGAGATCGACGAGCTTGCACTTTCCCTGTGGCCTTGTGTAGCCGTTGGTCTTTACTTGCGCGAACTTGATCCACGTGTCGCCGAACGTGGACCTCAGGCGTTTCCACTGTCACCATCGGAGCTCCGTCTGCTGACTTTACCGTGCCCGTCTTCCATTTATCACCCTTACCATAGTTACAGACGTAAACATTTGTGTCCGGTGCAAGGGTCCACTCATCCGATGTTCGCGATTTTCCTGCAACCAAAGGAAGAAAAGATGTGCCGAGGCGGGACCGGATTTGGTAGCCCAGAAGAAGTTCCGAAGGAGATTTGCCCGAGGCAAGGGGTGTTCTCCGGTAGTTGAAAAGTAGTCAGCAAAGGCAGTCTTCTAATCTGCCCTGGTCCATCTTATTCAGACCATCTTTAACAGTTCGAACAGCTCTCTCTGCTAGGCCATTCGACTGTGGATGAAACGCAGCCGTGCGCAGGTGGGTTATGTTATTGTTGTTCGCAAAATCAGTAAATTCTTGGCTAGTGAACTGTGCCCCATTATCTGAAACAATGGTGCGAGGAATGCCGAATCTGCTAAAGAAGCTGCGCAGGCAAGTAATAGTCGAAGATGTGGTCGCCTGTTTCATTAGTACGGCCTCAATCCATTTGCTGTGAGCATCTACGATAACAAGGATCATGTGCCCTTTGATTGGCCCCTCGAAATCTATATGCACTCTTGACCAGCTTTCTTGGCAGGTCGGCCAGTTAACTGGCGGAGCAGATACTGGCATTGGTCGATTTTGGATGCAGCTTGTGCACCCTGCTGACAGTTGTTCTATGTCATGGTCCATTCCGGGCCACCAGAAAGCTGACCGAGCAATTGATTTCATCGCCGATGATCCTTGATGTGTCTCGTGCAACATGTGCAACATTCTATGTTGCGCGTTAACTGGAATGACAACTCTTTGGCCCCAATACAGCAAACGGTGGGCCAATGACAGTTCCAGTCTGCGGTCGTAAAAGGGGGGTAAGCTTCGTTCTAATGCTTTAGCACTTGGAGGCCACCCGTCCCTTGTGTACTACACGACCTTTGAAAGTACTGCGTCACCTGCCTTCAGCGCCTGCAGTTCTACCGACACCGTCCCTTCCTGGACACCTGCGAGTGCCAGAACGTAGTCAGGTGGCTCCCCTTCCCTGGATGGCTTCGAAGTTTCTTGTGGCAAGCTACTAAGTGCGTCTGAGTTCAGGAGCTGCTTGCCTGGCGAATACTGTAACTTGTAGCGAAATCCTCCCAAATACAGGGCCCAGCGCTGTATGCGAGCAGCAGCCAGAGGCGGCGTGGGCCGGTCCGGTCTCAACAGGCCCAGGAGCGGCTGGTGATCTGTGACCAGGATGAATTCTCGGCCTAGAAGGTAACCACGAAACTTTTTACTGCAAATACGAGGGCCAATGCTTCACGTTCAAATTGCGAATAATTTTTTCTGCTTTCGACAATGTCCTTGGACGAAATCCAATCGGCCCTTTCGTGTGAAAAAGCAGTGCGGCGATTCCTTTTTGCGATGCGTTGCACTGTAGTTTCAGCGGTTGTAAAGGGTCGAAATGAACCAACACCCCTGTTTGCTGCAAACACCGTTTTGCTTTGTCGAACGCCGTTTGTTGCTCTTCTTTCCAGAGCCAATGTGTGTTCTTTTCCAGCAGCCGATACAATGGAGCGAGCAGGGACGATATGTACGGCAAAAATTTTGAATAGAAAGTGATCATGCCGAGAAAAGAACGAAGCACGGCTACAATTTTCGGGCTAGGGGCTTCTGCGATAGCTTCGACATTGTTTTCTATTGGGTGCAAACCTTGTTGATCGATTCGATGGCCGGGATATGTAACGGACTCTTGCCGAAATTTGCATTTGCCGAGGCGCACTTTAACAATGTCGCGGAAACGCTGTAGAACGGCTTTTAGCACGTCGTCACTTCCTGCTCTTTCGGACACCAAGAAATCGTCCAGATAAGCTTGCGCGCCTGGTAAGCCTTGTAGAACTGTTTCCACTCTGCGCTGAAAAATGGCTGGCGCAGAGGCAATGCCGAAAGGTAATCTGTTGTAGCAGAACAGACCTTTATGCGTATTAATCACGCATAACTGGCGCGATTCCTCATCGAGAGAGACTTGGTTATATGCTTCTCGTAAGTCCAGTGTGTTGAAATGTTTTCCGCCGCTTAAGGACGCGAACATGGCATTAATTACTGGCAACGGGTACTGCTCTAGCTCACATGCTGAATTTAAAGTGACCTTGAAGTCTCCACAAATCCTAACGGTGCCGTCCTTCTTAAGGACGGGTACAATGGGCGTAGCCCATTCAGAGTGCGGCACTGGTGACAAGACGCCTAATGCCACAAGCCTATCAAGCTCTTCAGATACCTTGTCGCGTAGAGCGAAGGGAATAGATGGCGCCTAACAGAACTTCGGCGTGGCTCCCTCCTTCAGCTGTAGGTGCGCCGCGGGTCCTTTGATGAAGCCCAGATCCGAGCTGAAAACATCTGGAACCTCGGCGAGCACGTCAGCAGTGACCTGCGTGGTGGTAGACGACTGTGCGGTCTGCAGCTTGGCTGAGAGGCTAAGGACCGGGGAGCCCGCGTTGCGCTCAGGAGGGAAATTAGGTCTCGACCACATAAGCTTGGACCGGGGAAATCTAGCACCACCAGTGTGCATTCTACAGTTGTACTGTCGGACGACACCGGCAAGAGGACCTCTCCAACAACTGGCAATTTTCCGAGGTAGCATGATAACTTCATGCGTGAAGGCCGTAGCGAAGGCCAAGTGTTTTTGTGCTGCTCAAATAGCTGTCGGGACACTACGCATACCGGGGAACCCGTATCGATGAGCATCGAAACGTCCACACCTCCCCATGTGAAGGTGCGTCGTATTGGGGGCTTCACATTTACCTCCCTTGTCGATTTTAAAGTCCAAATGTGCACGCTATCCTGTGTCTAAATCTGTATCCCCTTCCTTAACAGCCAGTACTCTGCCGCGAAATCCCCGGGTTCCTTCTCGAGTTCGAGATCTTGCGCTTTCTTCGCTCCGGCATTTTACTGCTAGGTGACCACGTCGACCGCAGCGATAACAACGAGCATTACTCCAACGGCAGGCATTACTGTTGTGCTTTGTGCTGCCACAACGCCCACATTTGGCCAGTACCTCTTCCGTTGAGGTTGACTGCACCTTCATTTTAAACACCGCCGATGTGTCTGCGGCCATTTTATTGGCATCCTTATCTGCAGCTTCAGCCGCCAGTGCCATCGTCCTCTACGGACAGATCTTTCTTTGTCAGGAGTTGTTTCTGCAGGGAACTCGATCTTATGCCGCACACAATTCTATCCCGTATCATTCGGTCGAGCAAGGTACCAAAATTGCAGTTGTCCACAATTAGACGAATTTCCGTGATGAATTCTTGAACGGACTCACAGTTAAGCTGGCAGCGGTTGAAGAAGCGGAAACTTTCGGTAATTTCATGGCGCTTGGGATAAAAAAACTCGTTCAGGACTCTCACGACGTCTTCGTACTTTAAAGAATTCGGCTTCTTCGGCGCTACTCGTCCTGCTAATATTTGAACGGTGCGCGTGCTTAAAGCTGCTACCAAAAGCACCCGTTTCTTTGCGGGCTCCGTCACGCCCGTTACCTCAAAGTGTGCCTCTGCCTTGATAACATAGGCCTTCCAGTTGTCTCTTTCATCGTCGAAGTCGGGCATTTGCTGGTGTGCCATCTTCGAGTCGTCGCTCCGTAGCGTAGCTGCCGTCCGGTGCTTCAAGGTTTTGATTTCCGTTTCTCGTCGCCACTGTTACATCGTAGCTCGGACACTGCGCTTGACGCAGTCGACGCAGACACAAGCTGACAAGCTGGAAGAATGGGCGTTTTTTGCAGTGCACGTCCAAATATATAAGACAGCTTAAGAAAGGAGGGGAAGGGAAACAAACTAAGAAAGCAAGATAGGCAACCAGATTGGCACGTGTGGCCGTCGACATCATCTGATAACTGATAAGAACAACATTGCAGTTGTAACATATGCATTAGGTTTGAAAAGGCTCGTGTTTGCTGGATGTATCAGCCGAGGACAAAAAAGAAATTCTCAGTTAGCAATCGGCGCTCTCTAATCTTGAGAAAAGGGGTATCTCCATTAATGCCTTCCTGGCTGCTCTCCATAAGTCGTGCGAGCTTTGCATCACGGAAAGTGTGACACTGCAAAAGCTTCGACTAGAGAATGCTGGGTTTCCAGAGGAAACTCTGACATCTGTTGCGGACAAACTGTTGAAAGAAGTGAGAACTGGGAGGGAACAAAACCGTGAAGATCCACAACGACGGACTCAAATTGTGGCTATGCCGTATGTGCTCATGTCGCACCATCTAAAGAAGGGTGGCGAAAAATTGTGGCGTCGATCTTGTATTGACTGCCCCGAAGAAACTTGTGCGCTTGTGCCCGCTCGTGAACGGCGAGTCAAGGAGGCCACTGTGCACTACGAACCACCAAAAGAAGTTCGTACCATGCAAAATCGGTGTTGTCTATAAAATCCCGCTCACTTATGACAAGGCTTATATTGGGTAATCAGGACGATGCATAAATGAAAGGCTTAGAGAGCACCCCTTGGCAACGGAATACATATCGGCGGGGGGGTAGGGGGAATCTCGCTGAGCATTTCAAACGCTGTCTTATCGAACGTTACCTTGGCGAGCCCGACCCTATACCTTGCACACCAATCTTTCAAGAAACAAGCATTATAGGCACAATAAAAACGCACTCGAAACGTGAAATTTTCGAAGCTATGTGCATTGAAAAAGAATGTTTGAAATGCGTCAGCAGACCGTCTGTCAATCTATCAAAAATGAAATGTTGTTGCTAAGCGCGTGTGTGAGTATCAGCATTTTGAGATGTCTTACACTGAACGTTTTTCGAATAAACAGAAGTTGAAGAGTAGAGTCTGTCCTGTGCATTTGGTTTCTTTTCCTCATGTGTTCACTAAGCGCTAGCACACATGATTTCAACGTTGCTGGTCCGGGCTCCCTTTCTCTTTGATTTATGTTTTTTTACATTTCTGGTAGGAACAATAATACGGTGTCATCTGGGTGGTATTCTGCAGTGCGGTATTTTAGGTTAAGACAAGGTAGGCCAGATTCACGTCCTTGATCTCATGCCCTGCGTCAATGTATACAGCAAGCATCTCGGCAGTGGTCTTGTCAAGGCATTCCGTGAGGCCGTTTGTGTGCGGATGGTACACAGTTGACCTCCGGTGGTTTACCTGAATGTAACGCACGATGGGCAAAATCAACTCGGTGGTAAATTTTTTCTCCTTTTCCGCACCATGCACCAAATATCATGCACTAACTAGCGCGAACCGAAGTTTTATTGGCTTTATAAGCACCTCCGGGGTGCCGTGCCGCCGCAAAATGTGTTCCAAGAAAAGGCTCGCGACTTCTGCGGTGCTTTCCGGGGGCCTTTTCTTCGGCGTGTTAGGTGAGGTAGCGGTCCGCCACTATTATCCAATCGTTTCCGGAAGTCTACGTCGGAAAAGGCTGAGTGGGTCCATGCAAGTCTGGTGGAATGATTTTGCTGAACGTAAAAGCGCAAGAAACAAGGACATAGAATAAGACAGAGAACACGAGCGCTCACTTCCAACTGACTTTATTACATGCCAGAAACGGAATTTTATACTCTCAATAATGCCTGCAAGGCACTACTACAGAGTGGTGAAAGATAGATAACAGTCATCGAGCATCACACTTGAACGATAAAAGATAGGACATCTCTTTTCGAGAGCAGAATTGATGGAGCACTTACGCAGTCTTCGCCAGCTCGCGCTATCTCCAAAGCCTCAACAAATTCTCGTTTAATTTGACATTTATTCCCGTAAAGGACTTTGCACTTGTTAAAAATAGGACGACAACCCTCTTTTCCTTTGCTTTTGCATTTTAGGCAGTGAATGCTCATGCGCCCCCCCCCTTTAATATTGTTCACAACATAGCCATGCTCACCAAATTGCTCACTTAGGCATCTTCTCGTTTGGCCTATATAATATTTACCATAGGATAACGGCACTTTGTAAACAACACCTTCTGTGCATCTCGAGAACGGCTTTTGATGCGTGATTGTGCAACCAGTTTTTCCTACGTTTTCTGAAGCGCTATGTTTACATAATAAACTCAGCTTAATTGGGGCAGAGAACAAGACGCCAACGTATACCTTGTTGCCAATTTCTTTAAGATTGTGGGAAAGCTTATGTTTATAACGAATGACTGCAAATTTGTTATCGGCTTTTGTCTTTTCCGGCCCTTCCTGAGACTTGGCTTGCCATTTTTTTCTTTCTGATAAGTCCTTCCGCCACAGAAACCAGCATGTGCAACGTTTAACCCAAATCATGCAACTTGTTGGACTGCAGGAAATGGCTTTCTTCAATTGCATGTTCGCATGACTTTTTTATGCATTTGGCAAACCCTTTGGAGTGCAGGAAAAGGCTTTCCTCAGTTGCATGTTCGCATGACTTTTTTATGCAGTTGGCAAACCCTGAACGAGCTATGTTTCTTTTTATGAGCTTGAAATGTGCGGAACTGAAAAGTAGGGACATTTTTTTTTTACCCTGGGATGATAAATACAGCAAGTGTGGTCTTCTAAAAAAATTAACTTGATAGCGTATGCTGCCGTTCTCAGGAAGTTCATGCGTGACGACAAGTTGAGATAAGCTATGCTTAAAATGATCTAAAACGCTTCCTACCGCTTCATCTAGGGCGTTTGCAGTGGCGTCTAAAATCATTAAAAAATCATCCACAAAACGAAAAACTTTTAACACCCCTACGTCTTCAAGGCAGGCAAAAAGCTTTTGTCACATTAAGCTAAATATACGTCGCTTAACAAAGGAGCAACGCTGGACCCTATACATATATTACTTGTTTCTGCAAAAAAACAGGTCATCGCCCCACATTACAAAAGTGGAATTAAGATATGTACTTAAGAGCTCTAAAAATCCCCCAACACTCACTCCCAGTAAATTCTGGAAAGCAATAGGGCCAGCGTTCTCAATACATCTTTCAACGCACTGCAACAATCCGTTTTGCGGAAGCGAATATCAAAGGTCTTTTTCATCGATTGAGAAGGCAACCATGTTCTTTCCTTCACTTTGCTTTAGAAATTTTTTATCATGAATCCTAGAATTTTGTATCATGAAAGAATCATCAACAACTATGAACCAAGCAGCCCTGCTTACGTGAACCGTTTCTCGGTGACATATTTGGTGGAGCAACTGGGTGACGGCCCATGTACGCTGATGTCGAAGACACCCTTGACGTCAGTTCTGCACGCGTGGCTACACCAGTCCACAAGGCGAGCCGCCGCCTGCGAGGCCTATAACCCGAGTTCGGCCAACTCACAACATTGGCAAGGGCCATGACGTCCACTGCGGCTAGCCAGACAAAAGAGCATTCCGGGAATTCCCCGCCGTTCGTCCTCCACACACCTCGGTCGCCCCCATCGTTCTACGGTGAGAGGTTTGACGACGTCGAAGACTGGTTGGCCAGATTTGACCGTGTGGCGGGTTTCAACGAGTGGGACGGCGAGCGCAAATTACGAAATGTCTACTTTGCACTGCAGGACGCGGCCAAGACGTGGTATGAGAACTATGAAGCTTCCTTCACTAACTGGGAGGTTTTTCGCCGAGAGCTATTAGCCACGTTGAACACCAGCGAAAGAAAAGAGAAGGCTGAAATCGCCTTGCAATCGAGGTTGCAGCAACCGAACAAGAGCGCCCCCATGTTCATTGAGGACATGACGCGACTTTTCAATCGCGCCGACCCTGGGATGCCCGAACCCAAGAAGGTACGCCACTTAATGCACGGCGTAAGAGAGCAATTGTTTGCCGGACTGGTACGTCCCCGCCAAGAACAGTGGCCGACTTTGGCAAGGACGCAACAAGCATGGAGCGTTCTCTGCAGGAACGTGGCGCGCACTACGGTCGTCAGGCGAGTGTAGCAGCCGCTCGCCACTGTACGCTTACGTCGCTACCCACTCAGGAGCTTCTAGAGCTTGTGAGGAGCCTGGTACGCGAAGAACTCGAGAAACATCGCTTCGAAGCTCCACAGGCCAGCGTCGCAGCCATACCGGACGTGGTCCGGGATGAAGTCCGGCGAGTTGTTCAGCTGCCACCAGCTCCGCAGCCGGCGACTTACGTGATTTCATACACTGAAGGACTACAAAGCCGCCCTAAACCAGTGGTGCAAGCCTTTTCCAACGTCATTCCTGTACCTTCACTGCGGTATCAAATTGCAGCTGTACCCGCCGTACCGCAGGAGTCCCAGTCCACTATGAGAAAAGCGCTTGTTTGGCGTACGCCAAACAATAGGTCACTCTGCTACCACTGCGGGGAACCCGGTCACATCCTCCGTTACTGCCCCTACCGCAGAATGGGCTTGCGGGGGATCCCCCTGACGCACCTCGACTGCGCTATGGAGAACGGCCGCGGGATATCGAACAATATCTGTCCGACACTGTGCAGTCATCGACCTCGCAGCGACGCCACTCCCGATCGCCATACCCAAGGCGGTTTCCTTCGCAAAGCCGCCCGTCGTCTTCTGGCCAGTTCAGAGACACGTCCGCACATCGGGGAAACTGAAGACGGCGTCCTCCGGGAGTAAGGCCGCTGCTATTGGACCAAGTGAAGAGCCTCCACTCGACAATCCGCGGCTACCATCCGACCGACGACTACTTGACCTCACGATCTCAACGACGACACGCTGTGACCGACTGGTTACTGCCAAAATCGACGATTCCGTGTTACGGTACAACCGACGTCCTCAACGACAACGTGCTGTGACTGACTGGTGTCTGCCTAAATCCCAGTAACCGCTGATAACCGCGATGTGACCGCACTTGTAGATACCAGCGCCAATTTTTCTGTAATGAGCAGTCGGTTAGCGACGGTTTTCAGAAAGGTTCTGACCCCTTGATCTGGACCGCAGATCCGCACCGCCGGCGGCCATGTGGTTACGCCAATTGGCGTCTGCACCTCACGAATACAGATCCGCGGTGCTAATTTTCCTGGTTGCTTTTCTGTGCTGCCCGAGTGCTCCAAAGACCTGATACTTGGTTTGGATTTCCTTCGGGAGTGCGGTGCCGTCAGAAACCTTCAGGAGCTGGTCTTATCATTTACCAATCAACCCCCTGTTGACGGTGAACCCGAGTTACGCAGGACTAAGTTACTCGTCTATGACGACCACGTTTTGATCCCGTCAAGATCCAGCATATTTGTTACTGTGGATTGCGATAACAGCACCGGAATACGTGGCATCGCTGAAAGCAACATGTCGCTGCTCCTTGGTCGGCAAGTCTGTGTTGCTCGAGCAATCGTTGAACTGAGCAATGGCCGAACCGAAATCTTGGTGACCAATTTTGGCTGTGAACCTCAGTGTTTGCCTGGCAGAACAGCTTTTGCGTATTTCGAGGGACTCAGAGAATTCGCGGGACAACACGCTTTGTCCAGAGCCGCGGCATCAGTGGAGGAACCGACCACTCCCATAAAAACCGACGTGAACCCAAACCTCCCATCTAAACAGAAACGCTGCCTGGAAAGCGTTATCCAGTCTTTCTGCGACTGCTTTCCCTCAACCTCCAAGGTTAGGCAGACATCGCTCACAAAGCACCATAGTTGACGCCAACTAGTGGCCGTTATGTCAGCCGCCTTACCGGATCCCTTCGAAGGAACGTGATGCCATTCGCCGCTAAGTTCAAGAAATGCTCAAGAACGACGTGATACAGCCGGCGACGAGCCCGTGGGCGTCGCCTGTTGTTCTAGTAGCAAAGAAAGATTGAACCCTACGGTTCTGGGTTGATTACAGACGTTTAAACAAAGTCACAAGAAAGGATGTTTGTCCTCTGTGCGTATTGAAGACTCCCTGGACCGGCTGCGCCACGCCAAGTACTTCTCATCGCTAGATTTACGAAGCGGCTACTGGCAAATCGAGGTGGACGAACCCGATCAGGGAAAGACCGCCTTTATTACGCCCGATGGTCTGTACGAATTCCGGGTGTTTCTTTTCGGCCTGTGTTCGGCTCCTGCAACCTCCAGATGATGATGGACACCATCCTTGCCGATCTAAAATGGCAGTCCTGTCTCGTGTACTTGGATGACATTGTCATCTTCTCTGACACATTCGAAGAGCACCTGAGGCGCCTGCGCGCTGTGTTCGAAGCAATTTGGTCGGCCGGTCTTTCCCTGAAGCCCGAAAAGTGTCACTTCGCTTGCGAAGAGTTGAAGTTTCTGGGTCACATCGTGAGTGATAAAATTGTTAGCCCAGACCCCGAAAAGACTGTTTCCGTCGCTGCTTTTCTTGTGCCTACTGATAAGCGCAGTGTGCGCCGTTTTCTGGGTCTCTGCGCATATTATCGGCGTTTTGTGTCGAACTTTTCCCGCCTCACGAAAGATGCCGAAGCGTTCCTCTGGGGCCAGGAGCAACAACAGGCCTTCGAAGACCTCCGCACTCGTCTCCAGAGTACGCCCATCCTTGGCCACTTCGATGAGTCAGCCGAAACTGATCTACACACAGACGCCAGCAACATCGGCCTCGGTGCGGTCCTTGTTCAGAGGCAGGATGGTCTCGAACGCGTAATCGCATACGCGAACCGCACCTTGTCACGATCTGAAGCGAACTATTTCACCATCGAAAAAGAATGAATGGCAATTTTGTTGGCAGTAACCAAATTTCGCCTGTACCTATATGGCCGCCCTTTCAGGGTCGTCATTAACCACCACTCGCTGTGTTGGCTGGCGAATCTCAACAATCCCTCGGGACGGCTTGCACGCTGGAGCCTTCGAATTCAGGAATTCGATGTCACCATCGTCGATGAGTCTGGTAGGAGGCACAGTGATGCCAACTGTTTGTCTCGTGCTCATAACGAGGACCACCAAGCTGACCCCGACGACGATTCTGTTTTTCTTTTCGCCATCTCCACGTCCGTTCTCATTCAACACCAAAGAGACGACAGTGAACTACGGCCCCTCATTGAGTATCTAGAAGGAAGCGCTCAGTCTCCCGCGCGATTCTTTTCGCGAGGGCTGTCGTCGTTCTGTTTACGTGACGGCGCCCTGTATAAGAAAAGCTACAGTTCAACAGAAGCTCTCTATCTGCTCGTCGTGCCTACGGCCCTTCGCGACGAATTCCTGCAGGCGAGCCATGATGACTCATCTTCTGGCCACCTGGGTTTTTGTGGAACTTTGGCACGAATACGGCAAAAATACTGCTGGCCCAGGTTTGCTGCAGTTGTGAAGCGTTACGTAAGAACTTGCCACAAGTGCCAGCGTCGCAAGACGCCGCTGACTAAGCCAGCCGGTCTACTCCAGTCTATTGATCTACCTCAGATGCCCTTCCATCAAGTCGGCATGGACATACTCGGCCCATTTTCGGAGTACTCGCTGGGTAACCGCTACATTGTGGTCGCCACTGACTACCTCAGCCGATACTGTGAGACTAAACCTTTTCCCCCTGGTACTGCTGACGGAATTGCGAACTTTTTCATTCAACAACTTGTGCTTCGTCACGGTGCACCAACTATCGTTTTAACTGACAGGGAAACAGCGTTCACCTCGGCCCTTACGCTGGAGGTTATGCGCCTGAGCGCCACCAGTCACCGCGAAACAACCGCTTACCACCCTCAAACGAACGGCCTCACCGAACGGTTTAACAAGACGATCGCCGACATGATTTACATGTATGTCGATGCGGCCTGCCGGAACTGGGACGCCATACTCCCTTACGTCAACTTTGCCTATAATACTGCAGTCCAGGAAACGGCAGGGTTCACTCCATTTCGTTTAGTACATGGTCGCGAAGCCACAACCATGTTGGATGCAGTGCTGCTTCCAGCTAGCGCTACCCCCTGTGTTATGGGTGCTGCCCAATTTGTTCGTTACGCTGAGGCCGCCCGCCAACTAGCTCGAAAGCGCATCCGGCATCAGCAAGTTAACAACGCTCGGCGCTATAACCCCCGCCACCGAAATGTGCGTTACCTGCCCGGCGAACAAGTCTGGGTGTGGAGCTCAATCCGCATGTGGGGCGCTCTGAGAAGCTTCTACGCAGATACTTTCGCCCTTACGGGGTGCTCCGCCAGCTCAGTCAAGTTACCTACGAAGTTCTCTCCCAGGGAACAGTTCACTGTTCTAGACGGTCAACCTCCGAAGTTGTCCACGTCGCCCGGATGAAGCCGTACCACGCCCGCTAGCCCCTCGCGTGTGTCAACACCGTACGCCTGACACGTGCGACTACCCTTGTGGTCCTGCCTCCCATTGCTACCACACCGAGTCGGTGTCTTTCAGAGAGGGGGAGCAATGCCACACTACTAACTCCTCTAGTGGCGCCATACCGCGGCTACACTGCATCTCCTGGCAGTTGGCAAGCCTTGAGCCATCTCAGGGCTAGATGCTTTGTCGTCATCATCTCTCGTGCTGCCGGCTGCCTTGCGCGTCCCAACAACGTCTTGCGCGTATATGTAACGCAAGTAAACCAGCCCTGCTCACGCCAACCGTTTCTCGGTGACAATATATATGTGTTTCTTGGCTCTGGTGATCGCACGGCGCTAATCAACGCACAAAGGAAGCTTTAAGTCCTTCCATTACTACAGCGCGATGAACGGGAGGTAAAATAAAGGAATACGCAGGGGCACAACACAAGACATTCGGAGCTGCCGAGGAGCTCTTAGATGGCTGGATGGCTTTGTCGGGGACTATTTTCTCGAATTAGCTTCGATTGGCATGGCAGTCATGCGTCGCTATACGGTACGGATATTGGCGAAGAGGGCGGAGTCTTCACCTATTATAATTCGAAATTTGGCTCAGGACCTTTCACGAGGCAGAGAAACAGTCGCCGTAACTTCGAAGAAGGCTCTGCAGTAATTGTCAGTACTGCAGCAGGGCCGGGTTGATGTCGAATCTAGGTTGGCGATTATTTAAGTCAGGGTAATGGCGGGTTTCAGAAAATTTATTTGTTCATGATCGAAACCGCTGGCGCCCGGCTTTATCACTTTTCGTGTGACCCGAGATACGACTAGATTTATCTTGAGCAATCGCAGCCGTGGGCAACTTCTTCTACGTCATTCGAGATGGTTGTAAAGACTTTCGACGAATTACCTCGGAGGTTATCGGTCAGCATGAAACTGAGCGTGGCCGTGAGCAGCGTTTGCTGTGTACTTCGACGACCGTAGCTCAGGTCTATTGCAGTCGCCACCGTCGATTTGTTGATTTTCTTGCCGGTGGAAGTCGACAGACTAAGGCGTTTCACTTGGAAAGCTTTCGCTGTCTCCCTGCTTGCCGGTATGCCCAAGGCGGATTTAAAGTGGTGGCGAAGGCTGGGCCGAAAAGTGGTTTAGCGCGACTGCAGCACAACCAGAGGATGGGGGGCAAAACACTCATATAAAGAAATGATAAAGCTACAAAATTGGAATGTAATCTGCCAATAGAAAAGAAAAAATATATTAGCACCTTGTTTTATGAAAGAGGTAAGTCATTTTATTAAAACCTGGCAAATTTTGTATTTTTGCAACACTCTTGACCTGCCCCCTATTCATGAGTGTGCGGTGCATTACAGCGCGTCTTTGCAGGCCTTGTTTCGATACCCGGCTAACCCGGCCACAGTGGCGGGAGCTTACGAAGCGATTTCTTATCCCCAGCTGTCTGCGATGGCGCGCCAGGTAAAGCGTATAAATTTAGCTCGCCGGTCTCAAAATGCTCCTTTTGCGAAGTTTTCGTCGTCCTTGCACGTCGCTTCTTTGTTACCGTTCGGTAAGATTTGCACCCCGCTGCACCGCGGCGGCAGTTTTCTCGGTTTTGTCGTTTCCTTCGGCGTGCGGCCAGTGCGAACTGGGTACTTTTAGGGTCTTTTAGGGTACTTTTATGCCATGTACAGCCTGTTCAAGTGTCACCTATGTACTTGTGCAATATTGTCAGATAAAACGCCATACCGATAAAGCGAATGCCTCTGAAAGGAGACTTTCTCGGCAATGGATTAATTTAGTTTCCGTGGCGCTGGGATTAATTTTTCCACCTGCTCGCCCCCCCTGCAGTTCCGTGCTGGCAGGTATAATGAAATCAACCATTGTCATCATAACTACCACTCGGCACCACTGGCTACCAGGCCACCTTTTAGCAGGCTAGTTGCATCTCAGAGTTTTTAGTAGGATCTTTGTCAGCGCAACGAACAGAACAGCGCTGGACTTTTATCTGGCTATATTGTAGCGTACAGTACACTGATTACATGCTTTACTGCCCCGGGAATGTCCTTGCACTTCACTGTACGCTGTACTTCATGTGTACTTTTGTTGACGTAAAATTACTTCAAATTGATCCGGCTAACGACTAGAAGTACTCTGGAGATGGTACGCCGGCTCAATGTATGGTATTTGCTCCTACGTTGAGCACGTTTGAGGGTGCTAAAGCTGGCTTTAACATTGCCTTGCAGATGTAAACGCACCTGCTATATTCTTTCAGCTGAAGAAATTAAATGTGAAGAATAATCCCAGTGTGCTCTATGGTCTGTGTTGATGCGCCTACTTATGTCATGTTATGTTTGCTTCAATTGAAGCTGTCGTAGCATTGTTTTCTATACTTTTCAATTTCCTAACTGACAACGTTCGTGGCACTTCAGGGCTTTTTCCTATCTGCACTGTGACTATTGAGATGATTAGCCAACTTAAACAATACTGCTTGTGCTGCCTGTGACATGTATTTTTTGTTTGTGTGCCAAGGGTGTGCTTTGTGACTGTATTTGTTTGGTTGCTGCAATAAACAATGAATATGAAACTATGAAAACTATACTTGCCGTACACTCTATTGCGAACTGTGCACTTGAGCCAGTGCTTTGTGCATCATACCTTGCATCATACCTTGCTGTACTCAAAAGCTCTCATAAGTACTAGCACCAGTATTTGCACTACGAATCATGCATGCTTCGCCATGGTCTGGAAGTGTTGCTGCCTTTCTATGCTGCCCCTCCTTTACCAGTCACTTTCATTGCGTTCCCAATTGCACATTAACAAGGCCATAACTAGCAGGAACTCGAGCACGTTTGACTGGCAAAGGTTGGGGCGCGCTGAAAGGCAGATACCTTCGAGAGGTACGGGCTCGAAAACGCGGATTCTACAGAAAGACCGCTTTATAAGTCGCGCCAAAAGCATACGTATGCGTGACGTCATTCTACGTCACGTTTGCGTAGTTTGCCCCCCAAAATCCAGGGGGCGCTGGAGTGCCCACGAGCCGCCATTTTTTGGACCAATGGGCGTCTATGGAGCCTTCGCTACCAGTGTACATCTACCTTGGTATGCCGTCAACATGCCGTGAAAATTTTTTTTCCATCATGTGGCTCTCCACAAACTATTTCAGATATTGTGCATAATTAGCAGATCAAATAAAATAATTTGTTCAAAATTTGTACATTTTCACTTTATGGTGAAATCCGCTTCGTTAACTTGCAAAAGTGCTTCCAAAAACCAATCAAGTTTTTCGCGGTAACTTTCCTCCTTTGTGGTCCTTTTTTTTCAGGTTTTAAACAAGGCCCGCAAAATATAGAAAAAACTGCATGACTGCGCTCATGTGCTGCTCTACCCCAGCGTTCCCAACCGCGTTTTGATCGAACGAAACGTGCGCGCTGACCGTGTACAATTGAGCGGCCGCCGCTCAGGTAGGCGGGCTGCACTGAGATACAAAGAAAAGACTCGACTTAGAACTACGCGACTTCAATGTTTTCTTTTCTTTTTTGTTTTGTCTTTGTGATGGCTGAGAGAAAGCTCTGTCTGAACTGGGCGTAGGTGTCCCGCCTACCTCTTGTGGTAGATCAGTGCGCACGCATTCTATATTTCGAAGGGAAGAAGAGGATGACGAAGACATTGTTCGATCTACTGTCGCCTCAGCTCTGTTTGTTCACCTAATTTTTCCCTAATTTACCTAGTTTTATTTGAATAATCGAGGACGGCAGCATCTTCAAGGCGGTACAGTCCCTAAGAGAAGAGTACGGCTGCTCCGGCGCTGGCAAGCCTAAAGGTTCCACGCCAATCTAAGGAGGCTGGCTCGGAAGAGGCGGCCATGGCTTCCCAGGCTGTGGAGCGACCAGAACATGGATACGACCACCCGACTAGCGAGACGTCATCGCTTAGTGGGAATGAGTCAACGATCGTGGACGGTGACGAGTCAGTGGCCGATATGGCTGACGTGGACAACGAGGGCTTCAAGTTTGTGAGTCATCGCAAGCAACGAATGGTTGGGATCCCGGTAATGGTTGAGCCCACAGAGAAAGAGGTTGATTTAAGAGATAAGAATCCCATCTTACTTTTCGCGGCCATTCAATCACTGCTGGGATCAGCTCCGATTCGTAGTCGGTTCACCATGCACGGGGCTCTTCAGCTGGATGTCTCGACGGAAGAGCAGGTTGACAAGCTCCTGCAGAGCTTTCAGATTTTCGGTATCAAATTTAACGTGCGGTTGCCTTATTCCTACATGAAGTACGCCTGTGTTATTAAGGGTGTACCAAAGTGGTATTCAGAACGCGACCTACTTGATTACCTGAAACCACAAGGTGTTCTGTACGTGAAACGACTTGTGCGTCGTGTGGAGTCCCCAGGAAAAGAATGTGTTGCGAAACCTACCAACTCTATCGTGTTGACATTCGCTCCCAACTCAGAGCGCCCCGAAAAAATCGATCTGGGATTCACAAAACACGCAGTTCCGGATTTCACTGAAGCTCCTCCACGGTGTTTTAGATGCCAACGGTTTGGGCACGTGACCAAAGTTTGCACAAAGGATCGACGCTGTAAGTGGTGTGGAGGCGACCACGACTTTAAAACCTGCAAGGCCGATTTTGCTTGAGCCAATGCAGTGGTGATCATCCAGCGAGTTTCGGAGGCTGATCCTTCCGTGTGAGCGCTCTGCACCGTCGAATATCCTTCATTGCTGGTCCCAAGACCCCACCAACTAAGATGCCTGTCCAGGATTAGACGAGTTCCCCAGTGTTGGAGTCTGATGTTGTTGCGTTACCCAACAATGTCCCTAAGAGACCTGAATCCAGCAAGACGCCAAGGTCCATTGCGCACGATTCGGTTGCTCGACCTCCAGCGAAAAGTGTCCATGTTCCAGAGCGACCGGATCACAGCCAGTCTCGACGGCAAGCGGCACTCTCATATGCACAAGTGACAAAAAAAAACAGCTACTGCTGCCAAGAGTGTGTCCCCGTCGGCATCTTTTGTCGATGTTGTAAGTGAGTGCGTTGCGAAAAATAAGGAGCTCAAAAATCAAGGCATGTTTCACCTTCTTCATGTTTTGCTTCGGGTCTGCGTTCACATGTTCCAGCGATGGCGCCTGACAACCTGATGAACTTCCAACAGCTGGTGTTTTCTTTTTAGTCCCTAATTGCCACCTTCGCAGCGAACTTCCTTGTGATCTAATATAGATCGGGTTAAACCCCGTGGATCTCATATGCACCGATAAGTGCCGTTTATATTGCAGTGGAACTGTCCTCGGATTTTAAGTCGCCTAACTGAACTAAAACTATTCATGAAAGAGACTTGTGTTCCAGTATTGGCCCTGTCAGAAGCTGGCCTGTCAAGCGGGAGATGTTTGACTGGATATGTCGTCCATAAAAACTGCAGCATAAAGTCATTTCCAGCAGGACGTGCTGCGCTATACATAACAAGAGAAAATCCACATCCTTCTCTAAGCGTTGCCGATCTTTGCACGGATGACGTGGAGGTAACAGCTGTGAGAATACAGCTCGGCTCTCGAACCCTTTCTATTGCATCAGTGTACGTGTCTCCGCGGAAGAAGGTCGGATTTGTTTCTACGGCAGCTCTGCGAGCGCTGCCCAGCTCCTAACATCATCCACGGTGATTTTAACGCCCATCATGCCGTTTGGGGGGACAGCAACACGGATTCCCGTTGACGCAAACTCATAGAGGTTATTGACAGTTTGGACCTGTGTGTTGCCAATGACGGAAGCCCCACTTCCTTCCGGCCTCCAGCCTCAGCGACGGCTATAGACCTGACACTGCATTCACCTGACGTCCGCGTGAGTTGGTCAACAGCGCCTGACCGCATGGGAAGTGATCACTATCGGATTTTTGGGTTTGCTGCCGACTTTCGTATGCATGGTCCTAAAATTATCAATGTGGTCAACTGCGACAAGTACAGAGAGCATTTAGAACGTGTTTCTGTTTTTGTTGTTGACAAAATGATTTCCAGTACAGCTAGCAGCAACAACGGCGGTCAAGTTACCTGATCATTTTCCGGTCCCGGACTTAAAACTCAGGAACCCTTGCGCAGCGAGGAGGGCGGAGCGCCAACTCGTGCGAAAGAAGGACGACAGGGAACTGAAGACGACCCTCAATGGGCTGAATTCTGCCATTAGACAGCACACGAACAAGCTCAGGTCGCAATTGGCCTCATTCTGCGCTAGTTTGACTGTGTTCTCCGCGATGACTAGAATATGGCGAGTTACTGGCAGCCTTGCTGGAGAAGCTCGCCCTTCGAAGCCTTTTGAAGCTCTTGCAATACGCAAGGAAAAACCTATTGCGTGCTTGGCAGAGGAATTTGCAGACGTACTTGTAAGTGCTAATTCTGGAATAGATATATATACATCCCCTGCTTCCTCAAGGTCAATCATGGACGCCCCGTTCACGCTTCGTGAGCTTCAGACTGCGCTCAGTGGCCTGCAGCGCCTGTGTGTACCAGGTCCCGATGGCATCATCAATCAAATGGTGAATAATCTGCCCTTGAAACTCGGGAAGGAGCTCCTCAACTTAATCAATCGAGTTTAAGAGACTGGCGATGTTTCTCCGTCATGGAAGGTGGCACATGTAGTTCCAGTACTGAAGCCTGGCGAAGACTTGACTGACCTTGCCTCGTATCATCCTGTGTCATTGACCTCCTGTGTAGCTAAGTTGATGGAGAAGCTGGTAAATGAACGCTTATTGTGGTGGCTTGAGGACAGCAAGGCACTGCCAACATGTATGACAGGATTCCACCGAGGTCTTAGTGCTCAAGAGAGCGTCTTAGACTTGGTTAGTCACATTGAACACCAGAGAGCTTTCGGCGTTTCCACCTTAGCCATTTTTCTTGACGTTACGAAAGCTTACGACAACGTGCTTCAGAGCTCAATTCTAAACTGTTTGCAAGGCATTTGCATACAGGGTCTCATGTTAAGATTCATTCACAAGTTTATAAGTGATCGCGCGGTTTGTGTACATTTAGGGAGTACGTTAAGCACCGAAAGGGTTCTACCACAAGGTGTGCCTCAGTAAAATGTTCTTTACCCCACGCTCTTTAACGTCGTAATAGCTGGCCTTCCCAATTCGTTGAAAAAAAGTTGCAGGCAGGTGCTTATGTCAATATATGCTGACGACATCTGTATTTGGATTACTGGCCACCAACACAAGCGATTAGCCCTGATAGCTCAATAGGTTCTACCTTCGGCGCAAGCTTATCTTCTTGGTGTGGGATTATCTCTATCAGTGGAAAAATCTGGCTTTGTTCTGTTTCCAGGTGCAGGAAGACGTCAAGCGCAGTTGAAGATAGACCTCGCTCACTCTTGCATCGGTCAATTCAACCACACCCGTTTCCTGGGCGTCATTATTGACTCCCGTCTACATTGGCGAAAAGCTGTAGACGCGATTGTTTCATCTATATCTTCGCGTCTCAATGTGATCCGTAGAATTGCACGTGAGCAATGGGGAAACCATCCGTCTTCAATGGTCAATCTTCATGAAGCGCCGGTGGTCGATCAGTCACATAATGTATAAATTACCTTTAATTTTCCCCTCGGCATCACAACTTGAACGTCTCGAAGTTGTCCACAGAAAGGGCCTAAGAAGAGCCATTGTAGTTCCTCAGGCGGCTGTGAATACGGCAGTACTTCATGAGTCCATATCGAAACCTCTTAGCCTTGTCGCTTCTCAGAGGCTACTAATGCATCTTGTCCGCCTAGGAGAGACGGTAGTTGCGTGATCCCTTCTGCAGCGGCTCTGCAAGAGATATGAGTCGAAGGCTTGCTTGGCACTCAATACTCTTAGTTCTTTAGGCCTTAATGCCCGAAGGCAAAGGAAACGGTTGAAACCGCCCTGGTCTTTTCCGACCCTCGACTCTAAGGTTACAATTCCCCACGTGAGCGCAAAGCGCAGCTCTCCTTTGGCAGCAACGCGTTCGCTTGTACTGGAATACTTGGAAACAGAGTATGCCTGCCATCTTCAAATTTTCACGGATGGTTCTGTGGACAAGGTCAAACAAGCTAGCGCAGCGGCTTTTTACATTCATTCTTTGGACTATAAGTGGTCCGTACGCTTTACTGCTGTCGTATCCTCCGCAACAGTTGAATGTGTTGGTATTGAGGCGGCTTTACGGAAGTTAGGGTCTTGTCCGGCTCAACCCGTTGCCATCCTAACTGATTCAAAATCTGCCCTTCAGAGGTTAGAGCGCGGATTGCCTATTGAGGTCTTGTCTATAAGCTCTCTGCGCTTGGTGCAGAATCTGCACAGCAGAGGCTTTACTCTATATTTCCAATGAGTGCCCTCTCAGATAGGAGTCAACGGTAATGTGGTGGCAGACCATCTCGCCCATAAAGCTCTCTCAAGGAGTCTATCAAAAAATTATCCCAAGATGGGAAACGTCTCTACAGGAAAACGGTGCTCGATGATTTCATTACCCTGCGGAGTGCGCCTCACAAGCCATGTGTGACCAAGGGACTGAGAAGATCCCAGGCGACTCTACTACATCGAATTCACACGGCCTCTGCTCGCACCCCTGCCTGGGTGCATAAGACGGGCATAGTATCGGCTCCGCTCTGTTCTTTATGTGGTGTGTGCGGGGATACCGAACATCATATTATGTACTGCCCAGAGTACAACGCGGAAAGTTATGTGATGTTTGCTTCCTTCAAGAAGACCGGAACCCTTCACAGTACAGTTCAGGACATTGTTGACCCGAGTGGAAACCAGACATGCAGAAGGAAGGCTGCACGCCTTCTTTTAACATTTCTGCAGTACACGGATCTTGCTTCTAAATGGTGACAGCAGGATCGCAGTATGGCCTACTGTGACTGAATGCGTGCGTAGATGGTGTCTTCCGGAGTGGATTACGTTATACTGTGAGTGAATGTGTGTATGGATTGTGGCACTACAATGGCCTATGTTCTACTAATAATAAATATGTGCATAGATGGTTACTTCTGGAGTGGTCTGTGATGTGGTCTGTGTGGATTGATTGCGTGCATAGATGATGACTGCGGGAGAGAATGTGTGCTATTATAAGAGACTGGGCGTAGTGGGGTAGATGCGACAGGCTTCAGGACATTATTAATATAGAAGGGACGCTACGGTGGACCAATTGCCGGCAGATAAAGCAAGGCTAACCCCACCTGTAGCATTCAACACCTCAACTCATCTCAACTCCTTCTATATTTCGATGTATGTGCTGACGCACTTTCAACACGATGCTGCAGCAGCGTAGGCCGCTGTCTGCATAGTCGAATGAACATAACCCCATTGACATAAACCTCAGTAGCATCTCTGAAGTTAAGTTTTCCTGTGTGAATAAGCATCAGGTAGCTTAATCCGACTAACGCTGCTCTAATAAATGTTTTCAAATTTCCATCGAAACGATGGCACTTATTACTATGCATATGTCTTCGAGCTTTGATGAAGCGCCCTTTCTTCCTTTATGCTTACTGTGCTTGTTATATGTACAAATTCCGCTAAACGGTCCTGAAAGGCTTGCTTCCTAGTCTTTCGTTCTCTCTGCGTATACTCTTTGTTCTGTGAAACTCAAAAGTACAATCGCGATAAAAAATATTGCGGGACGCCTGTTCTCAGAAATAAATGTAGGCCTGGCTCACAACCGATTTATGCGATTTGTTTGCAGCGAAAAGGGTATGCGCATCGTCTTCTACTTAAACATGTCTCATGCAACTGCATAATATGACTAGACAGAAAGAAGTTTTTTCTAAAGATCACTTCCTATAAACTTTTGATCGCAGTAGTACATGTTTTATTAGCACACCAACCTGTCGTAATTGCATGCTATGGAAAAAAACGGAACCCAACGCAATCAAGTGAACTTCCTGCACCTTTCTTGTCTACCGTCGACAACTGTTTTTTTATGACAGAAAACAAACTGAATTTCAATTTGAATGATCATCATTGATGCATGAATGCTACCGAACAGTGCATACCTAATAATTTGCTCCATTATGTTAATCTTTTTAATTTTTTTCAAAGCCACTTTCCTCTTTCAACTTTCATATATACCTTTGTGAAGCTAATCCAGACGTCAGCGCCAACTCCTCGAATAGCGGTCGGGGGGGGGGGGGGGGTATTGCCGACTGGTCCATGATATCGTTGTGATCGCAATAGTATTCAGCCAAAAACAGCTTCATCCCTGAGCAGGATTCGAACCACTGCCGGCGATAACAAAGCAGCTTCGTATTCTAATGCGTCAGAAAATCCGGCTACCGCTGCAGCCTGTCGCGCTGCGTGCGATAACCACGATAATAAGATAACCACGATTTATTGATTTTTTTAAAACATCACGTCTCCTTCAATCACGAGCAGCACTCAAAATAGTTGAAATCGATACCCACTGTAGTTTCCTACCACTGCTAGTGCTACCAGATCCAACACCCCCGTGCATGCCCGGCAGGTTCTTCACCGGGCGCCAGAAGCGTGCACGCCATAGAGGCGCCGAGAATAGGTAAGCATGCAGCACGCGGCTCTACGGGGAAGTTCGGGTTGAACACTGTTGAGACACGGGCGCGCTACCCGTGAGAATCGCTGTTGTGGGTGCCCGTCACAGCCGTCGAGACGTTCCTGGGCCGCGGCAGGAAAATTGCTGTCATATCTGGCCCTGCAGTGAAGCTCCACCGGCGGCCAGCATCCAGACATAGCCTAATGAGCTACTCGGCGTTAACGGCTGCGCGTTGCGCAGCCCTTTTACCGTATCGCTTCTGGGTGCTTCTTGGAATCGCAGCGATCTGCCCCACGTTGTAGGGCACAGTACCACACATTCTTTTGTTAGTTACTTGGTTATAATAGCTCTGTCACACCTTTCAGCATTTCTGTTGGCCCAGGTGTTTTGTCCCTTGGCTGTGGAACTTCACTTGTCGGATGGAGTATTTCCTGCTTGCGGACATTAGAGAGTGTCCAAGCACAGGCGCTCAAGATATGCCTCGGATTACCACGTTGTGCCTCGAACAAAGGCACGATTGAGGAATCTCGTGCGTGCCCAGTATCTGTCTACCTGTCACACGAACCACTTTGTGTATATTTACGTGCGCTTACACGGCACTGCTGTCACCCGCTGACGAAGATTTTTGATGAGCGACCGGACAGCAGTTTTGCACGCGCACTGCGCTTCCATCGCTCGGAATTGCCATCAGACTATGCCCTGCCGCATCATTCCTTGCAGCCCCTATGGGTAATGGCTCAGCCTTCAGTCTGCCTGCATGTCCCTGGCATAATCAAGAAGTCTGCGATGCCGGTTAGCGGACTGAAGCAACTCGCACTTGCCTACATCTGGTCAGAATACCACAAATGTGTGCACGTCTACACGGATGGATATGCGTCTCCAAATGCATCAACAGCAGCTTTCGCAATCCCTGCACAACAGACGACCCGCAGATTCATTTGGGGACACAAGTCTACTTCAACCGCTGCACAGCTTGTGGGCCTTCGGGAATCGATTCGTCACATCTGCGGAGCACCACCTCAGGAGTGGTGCATTTTCAACGACTGTAAACCTGCGCTACACATTTTAGGATGCTTGCTACGCAACACAGCCTACCAAGCTCTGGCTCTTGATATCATTAGTCTCGTATCATTTGCTCAGGGAAACGGCCACCGTATAGAGTTTCAGTGGATCTCCGGACACTGCGGACTCGATGGAAATGAGACCGCCGACGCTGAAGCAAGGAGCGCCTTCAGCAGTGGCCTGCGTACAGCTCTACCGTTCTCTATAGTGGACACAACTTGTCTCCTTTCGGGATTGATGAGGAGGGCGACGGCTAGGTACTGAGCCCTGCCAGACACCCGCCACATCCGCGTTAAACGGCTAGATCCGACGATGACCTTTTCAGTTCCTCGCGGAATACCTCGCCCTATTGCATGCGTTATCCGTAGACTACGTTTAAACGTGGCATTCACGCGCAAATACTTGCACTTAATAGGACAAGCGGATTCCCCGGAATGTACCACATGTGGCGTGCTAGAGACTATAAAACATGTTTTAGTGGCGTGTCCAGCGTATGCACGTGAAAGACTCATACTCGCATCTGCTCTGAAGCCTATGGACACATCGCTCCTCTCTGAGGATTTGATCCTCGGCGCTTGACCGGATAGTTTTAGAACTGTAAATGCAACGCGAGCGCTCTCACGCTTTTTGAGCGACACGGACCTTGTCTCGCGTTTGTGATGTCAGAAAGTGTGCCTTGTGTTTTTTTTTTTAAAGTAGTGTTTCATCTGCCTCCTCCCATCATCATCGTCCCCCATCGTGACCTTCTTTTATCTCCTCTTCCCGTCCCCCAGAGCAGAGTAGCAGGCCAGATATTTATTTTCAGGCCAACCTCTCTGCCTTTCCTATCAATAAACCCTCTCTCTCTCTCTCTCTCTCTCTCTCTCTCTTTCTTGTCGGATGGTACCGTGCCTCACGAATCCCATTAACTAAAAGACGTGGCCTTGAAATTTTAGGATGTTAAAAATAAAATAAGGTTTTCACAACGTGACACACTACGGCATGGAATAGAGACGAACAGGACGAGTGCACATTTACAAGAATCACATTTTTGAGATATAGTTATGCAGAGGGCTGAAGTTTAAACTCATTGTTGGCAACGAATCTGTATGTAGATATGCATACACAGTATACAACTGTAATGATCTCAGCATTCCTTTAGAAAGCGTGTTTTGAAATGTAGAAGTCGTTTCTACATACCTGGACTGGCAAATCAAATATTGCAGTAACAGTGTGAGGGAAATAATTTATTCCGATTGTTTATTTTGAGAAATAAAAATAAGATGACGCAACTGATATCAGTGAAACGAGCTTGCTTAGTGAATTGTCTTTATCAGGAAAGCCGCAGCAGTGACCGAAATATTATTACGACTGTAGCCCCTATTCCAATGGATGGGACTTTAAAACACAGCGGTGCGCAGCCATCTAAATCTAACACACTGCAGGGCGACGTCGACCGAGTCAGGAATCAGGTTGTTCTCCAGGAGGCATTTCTGTCAGAAGGGAAGCGGATAAAGGGTCAAAAAACAGATTATAAGGTCTAACACATTGCATTATTTTTCCTGCCAAAGAAAAATAGCATCTTGCCGCTTTAAATGCCCATTTCGCCGTGATATCGTCTAAAGAAACAAGTTAAATTCGCATGTTTGGGATATGGTATTGCATAAACTGCAGCCGGACTCGGAAACATGTAAGGGAGAAGCTGTCCAGTTTACTGCTCTCCAGTTGACACTCTTGTGTTCATGTTCAAGCTTCGAAAACCCATTCACCCCCTCCCCTTGCCCAGGTAGAACATTAAAGCGGCCCAATATTAGAAAACCTTTGGCAAAGCATGTCCCTAAGAACGCCCAGGGTTCCCAATGAGCATCTGATATTGGCTGAACCAATTACTAACACATGCAATGATGGCCTTGGTTCTCATCGCCTTTCTAGTATTGCCTGTGCCGTCATCAAATCATGCCTATCGTTGGCCACGTTAGCCACAATTATCCCACTCTTTGCCATTCCTGGCTATGTCATCTTAGAACCATGGCTATCACGGGCCATGTTAGCCAGAGTATCCCCGCTGTTTGCCAGAACTGCCAAACAGTAGGGATACTCTATTCAAGAAAGCTGTCTGTACTGGCCTAACTTTGCCGTCACTAAGCCAGTGTTAGAAGTATACTGGCAAACGTTGGTCTGCCTTGTCCATCTGCTAAAACGACATGGGAACGTTCAATATTGCCACAACAGAGAGATACAGTTTATAATGTTTCGAACTCGTAAAAACTGACTTGAGCTCTCTATAAGATGTTTGAGACCTGCATAGACCTATCTCATGTCAGTTTAACTAAAATTGGCATGTATACGTGGCCAAAGTAGATCTTTTACGGTGATCCTTGAGACCGAAACACATGTTCTGGAGCACATTACAGCATTGGAGCAGTGTTAGATCAGCAGCGCTGTGCTATACTCTACTACTACTGCAATTCTATCATAATACCCATGCTACACGTACTTTTAAGTCGCATTTGAGTCAAACGGTATTCGACACTTCGAATGACATTCGTATTAAACGGAGTCTAAGGAATTCGTATTAAACGGGTTCACAGCAATTTCAAAACGCAATCGGAAGCATTCCAAACGCATTCGCTCGCTGTATAGCAATGGTGCTGCTGCCGTCAACTTTTTTTCTGTCCGTTCACTGGTTTTGAGTTGTAAAACGACGTGACAGCGACCTCGGTGGTGGTCATTGAACTGTGCATTGTCCGCCACAGAGGATCCGGTCTGTCGCATAAGGCCGACGACGGCACCAACCAGACCGAGAACTACAGATCTATAGAAATCTATTGTTGATACTGGGCAACTAGAAGCGGCTGAAACTAACCACTAAACTTCATTTTAAAAGATCTCGTAAATTTAGTATTTAACGAATGCCCGCTGGCATGACCGAGTTGTAATGATTCGTGAAATTGTATATGATTTAGAAAAGCCACTAATAAAAAATGCTTTTTTGAGAAGTGCACAGAGAGAGCGCACGCTGTTGCCTGTGTCTGATTTCTGGACCTAATAACCCGCCTATTTGTATGAAGTTTATGTATTTGAAAGTGTTTTTTCACGCTCTGCTTGCGCGAGTATTGTGAAAACCAGCCTAAGCAGGTTCTTCTAAAAAAAATCAAATGAATTTCATTTCATAATTTTTTTAATTTAAAAAGCGCTTTTTTGCTTCACTCTAGATAATTCACGGCCACACTGCGCGGTTGGTGTCTGCTTAATGAAAATCCTAAATCAAACGTAATAACTTAGTGTAAGTGCACTCCCTAAGCCGACTTCGTGCTCGATTTTAGCAACGTCCAGAAACGAAGCAGTGGCCTCGTAATTTACAATTATAAGTTGCGCACGCGTGAAATATTAGGCTTCCGCTTCATAAATGCACGCGATCACGAAGTAAGAGATTCCTACACTTCCGTACGTCGTTCCCTGTGATCGCGCCTTCTCCTGTTTTTTCCGATTTGCTTTTTCCTTCTTTTTCTACAGATCGTAATGTTTCAAAATGTTGTTTTATGTGTACTTTATTGTTCTGTCGCGTAAATTTCATTGAGGGCGATAGTTCTTGCTGACGTCTTTACTTATTTGCTCACAAATTAATTTGTTTTCCTTCCGAACAATGCCTTTATTGATGGAAAGCTTCTGGAATAGTTGCGAGCCACAATTCAGCACGGTTTTGTTTGTTTTCGCGTGAAATGTCCACACCAACAAAAGTTCGAGTATTTTTCGATGACCAGCGAATAAATGTACTAACAAATGGTGTTAGACGCATGTTAACCGAGTTAGTTTGCCACAGGTCCCGTATATAATACTATGAAAGAGTGCAAATTTGCGTGTATAATATTTAATTTATTGGTTTCATTATTCATGATAATATTTAAGGCATCCTGCACTAACATACGGCCCTAAAAATGCGCGAGTGTTTTTAGTCGTTTTGGCAAAATCCACCTTGAAGCTCCACGTTTCTCTCTTCAAATTTTCCGGTCGCTGGACATGATGCTTCTGCTGGGGCTTTGCAACAACACTGTGACGCTTCCGCGTTTGACACACCCTTGCCTTCTGAACTGCTTATGACTCATTCTCCGAGAATTGCAAACCTCTTTCACAAGTTTCGGCCCCCATACCTTCTCTCTTTTGAAGGCTGGTATCTCGCGAACTCAACTCCAGGACATGTCCTTTTCAAGGCAGGGTGCTAACCCCCTACCCCGCGAAGCGCTTTTTTTTACTCACTTTCTCCTAGCTGTTTCTTCCGCGGGCAGTTAGGCGCTAGGTTTTTCGTGCGCCCCCCCCCCCTCCCTCCCCAAGATCTTTCTTTCTCTACCTTTCAGCTCGAAACTTTTTTTCGCGGCCACAAAAGCTGTGTAAAAAGTAATGGCTCTCCCCTTGCAGCCATCACCCCTCCCCCCTCCCCCACTACCACGACTGTCTCCCTGTCTGCCACTCCTCACAACGCGATCTATCGCCACGACACATTCTTGACTGGACGAGTCTTGCCTTGTCTGGCACAGCGGCGACCAAGCGCACAACCAGCGCCCCGAAAAATCAAGCACACTCGAGCTGGCTCCGTTCGTAGTCTGCGGAAGCGAAAACCCACATCTGATACTATATGAGAGCTCCAACGCGGTTCAGTACCCTGGCCTGCAATATCTTATTTGTAAGTACTAGGAATATTTTATCTTGAGATACGTTCGGAACTGAATGTGATTTTTGGATTAAGTGTTGCTTTGACTAATGCGGCTTAATTTTTTCTGGCAGGAAAAAACAACAAGACCAAGCACGAGGAATATTTCTATGTACCTACTCTCATTGCGACGTCTGGCTTGATGTCGTGCGCAATGCAGATCTGCCCGAATGGTTAGAACTTTATTTTTCGTCTTCGGTGCAATGAATTCACCAAATATCCACTGACATCTGATGCATTCAGGAATACGTTTGTCACGTACCGCTTATGCAGGATAGCGATCGGAACTGCTTTGTGTTCCACAACAGACCATTCGATAAGGATATGTGTACTACTTCCACACTTTTTCCCTTTGGCTAACACACTTTGCAGGTGCAATTGAAAATCCGCAATTTTAAGGTTAAAACTTTCGCCAACTTATCTCTCTGTGAAAAAAAGGCATTACTCTGGACGGTCAGACGGGCGTTTAGTGTGCTTTTCAAGTCAATATCGAATCTATATTATATGCATTAGAAGCGGCGAAGATAAACTGTTGGAATAAAAAAAACAAAGCTCTTCTGAGTTTTTCCGTCCAGCGAATATATTTTTAACCTTTTAAAAAAAACGAGTTTTGTTCAAAAATGTTGTTTTGACGTCCATATACGGAGGAGATACTACAACCTGCACATCTTTACCTGAATAAAAAATGCGCCCTCAATTTAGAGATACGTGGTTATGATATTGTCACCGACAAACGTAGCATGAAGCACAGCCGTTTACTGGGGCGAGGCATCGCGAACCGCCGCGCTCATTTAAGACAAAGACTGTCGGCCACGTGCTGGGACACAAAGTTCGGCCACCAGGTGGCCCCGGCAGAGTATCAGAAGTATGGCATTGCCCCCTCCCTTCCAAGAGGCATCGACTCGATGCCGCACGCGAGGGGGAAAAAACATACGTAAGGCGGAAAGTTAACGACGCGAGTGTGTTCGTGGAAGGGGCTAACGGGAGTAATACGACTTCATTCGCGCCACGTTGACGACTTCGGACGTCCGTTGTCTAGGGGACCGGACAGTTCCTTGAGGGAGCGCCTCATAGGTCACCGCGCTGAGGTGGTGTAACACCTGGTGTTGACCAAAGTAAGGGCGAAGAAGCTTCTCCGAGCGCCCTCGCAAACGGATCGGGCTCCACACCCAGACCTCGTAACCGGGTGTGTAAAACACATCTCTGCGACGGAGGTTGTAACGGTCGGCGTCGCGTAATTGTTGGCCCCGGATTCGCTGTCGAGCAACTTGGCGAGCGGCTTCGGCGTCACGAACAAATTGGTCAGCGTCCACAACAGAAGAGGGAGTAGGATCCAGAGGAAGCATGACGTCCAGCATGGTCAAGGCTTCGCGATCGTGCACCAAATGGAACGGAATGAAGCGCGTCGTTTCATGGAGCGCAGTGTTGTAAGGGAACGTGGTGTAAGGCGGTATCCGGTCCCAGTTCTCTTGGTCATCGTCGACATACATATAAATCATATCGTCAATTGTCTTGTTAAGCCGCTCAGTCAGTCCGTTTGTTTGGGGATAGTAAGCTGTTGTCTTTGGATGGCTGGTGCCACTGAGTCGAAGTACCTCGTTCGTAAGTGCCGACGTAAACGCAGTTCCCCTGTCATTTAATACGACGGTTGGGGCTCCGTGACGAAGCACAATGTTGTGAATGAAAAAATGTGCAACTTCGACGGCGGTACCACGGGGAAGGGCCTTAGTCTCACAGTAGCGGCTAAGATAGTCAGCGGCAACAGCAATGTATCGGTTATCCATGAAAGATCCCGGAAATGGGCTGAGTATGCCCACTGCAAGCAGATAGACAGTGTCGGTTGGGCCGTAGTTCTTTTTGTAGAGGACACCATTGCGCAAGCAAAACGACGACAGTCCGCGCTTGAAGCGTCGAGGTGGAGATGGAGTGGTTCCGTCGAGGTACTCGATGAGGGCAGCAGTTCGGTGTCGGCCCTCTGTCTGCGTGGACGTGGTGACAGCACCGAGGAAAGCAGAATCGTAGTCTGACTCGTCCGTGGGGTAGGGATTAGGAGCGCGGGATAGACAGTCTGCATCGCTGTGTTTCTGGCCGGACTTGTGCGCGATGGTGACAACAAATTCTTGTAACCGAAGGCTCCATCGAGGAAGCCGCCCCGAGGGATCTTTCAGGTTCGCCAGCCAACACAGTGAATGATGGTCGCTCACGACCCGAAATAGGTTGCCATACAAGTACGGACTAAATTTCATAACTGCCCACACCACAGCTAGACATTCCTTTTCCCTGGTGGAATAATTGACTTCGGAAGGGGATAAAGCGTGACTGGCGTAAGCAATCACGCGTTCTAGACCATCCTGCCGCTGAACAAAGACCGCATGAGACCAACGTTACTGGCATCAGTGTGCAGTTCCGTGTCGGCCTCTTCGTCAGTCTCCAAGTACAGGCGCACATTGGAGACGGGACTTGAGTTCCGTGAAGGCTCTTTCCTTTTCTTGGCCCCAGATGAAGGGTTCAGCATCTTTCGTCAGGCGGGTCAGAGGCTCAGCCAGCTTGGAGAAATTGTGAACAAACCGGCGATAGTACGCGCAGAGGCCCAAGAAACGACGCAGGCTCTGTTTGTCAGTTGGCTTGGGGAAGGAAGCTATGGCGGCCGTCTTTTCGGGGTCTGGACTAACACCTCGAGCGCTGGCAATGTGACCAAAAAAGTTCAACTCATGAAACGCAAAGTGACATTTTTCTGGCTTGAGAGAGAAACCAGCGCAACGTGTGGCATCGAAAACAGCACGTATATATTTCAGGTGCTCATCGAACGTGTCAGAGAAGATCGCGACGTCGTCGGGGCATACGAGGCAGGATTGCCATTTTAGGCCAGACAGCACGGTGTCCATCATTCCTTGGAATTTGGCAGGGGCTGACCACAAGCCAAAAGGGAGCACCTTAAGCTCGTATAAACCGTCAGGAGTAATAAAGACGCTCTTATCTGGGACGAGTTCATAGACCTCTATTTGCCAATACCCACTGCGGAGGTCAAGGGACGAAAAGTAGGTGGCATGGGGCAGGCGGTCTATGGATTCATCAATGCGGGGCAGAAGGTACGCATCATACTTTGTGACGTTATTGAGGCGCCTGTATTCCACGCAGAACCTGAGGGTGCCATCGTGACCAGAACAGGCGATGCCCATTGGCTCTTGAAGAGTTGTATGACATCGTCCTGGAGCATTTGTGAAACCTGACGGCGGATTGCATCACGTTCTTTTGAAGACACCCGATAAGGGCGCCGTCATAGTGGTATTTGGTCATCAGGAACGATAATTCGGTCCTTAGTAAGCGGCGTGTACCGCACCTCGGAAGTTGATGCAAAACACTCGCGGAAGGAATAGATGAGGTTCTCCACTCAGCGTTTCTGGCTGGTCAAGAGGTGTGGGTTTACGTCGGTCGGAATGGCTGTAGCCATCGGCTCATAGAGGTCTGACGTGCTGGACGAAGAGCAATACCTGGTACACTCTCCAAGCTCGTCGAAATAAGCGACGACTTCTGTCTTCGTTGAATATTGCGGATCACGGGAAAAGTTGGTGACTAAGATGTCGGGGCGATAGTTGGCAAGTTCTACCAGGCCTCGAGCTACACAAACTTGCCGAGCTAGTAGCAGCGACATGTTCGCTTCAGCGATGCCAAGACTGCCGGTGCTGTCATTACACTCGACTGTGACGAACTTGCTGGCTCGCGGAGGGTTCGTTATGAGGCTGTCACATACGCGCAACTTTACTCTGCAAAACTCGGTGTTGGTGTCAACGGCTCGCCGGGCAGAAAAAGATACAATAATATCCTGAAGGTCGATGACCGCACCATACGCTTGAAGGAAAACCATGCCCAGAACGAGGTCTTTTGAACAGTCGCGTAATACGGCAAAGGAGCCAGTGAAACTAAGATAAGACCACGGGTCTGGATGCGGCAGGTGCAGACGCCGATCGGCTTCACTACATGGCCACCGGCGGTGCGGATCCCGGGTCCACACCAAGGCGTCAGAACCTTAGGGAAAGTCATGGCGAGCTGCCTGCTCATCACAGAAAAATCAGGTCGTCGCCGCTCGCGCCGTCGCGTCAAATCGTCGGGTGGAGGCTGTTGACTCTGTGTAGTGGCGGCGGACCTACCCCCGGAGGACGCCGTCTTCAGTTTTCCCGCCAAGGGGACGTGCCTCTAAACTGACCGGAGGATGAGGACCGACTGGGCAACGCAATGCGCCCCGGGGATGGCGATCGCGACTGTCGTCGCTGCGAGTTCGGAGACAGCACCTGAGCGGCCAGGTACTTCTCTATGTCCTGCGGTCTTTCACCATAGCGCGGCCGAGGCGCGTCCGGTGGGAATGCTGTCAACCCCATCTGCCGGTACGGGCAATTACTCAGAATATAGACGGGTTCCCCGCAGTGGTAGCAGAGCGGGCGATTGTTTGATGTTAGCCATACGCGCGCTTTGCTGGTAGGAGGGTACAGGTCCTGCTGCTGCTCGACAAGGCGCAGGTATCGATGGGGGGGAGTTGTGGTTTGGCAACGGGGCGAAACGCTTGCGGCGCGGGGTCAGGTCGGCGCAGGGCATCTCTGTAAGACATGACATGTGTCTCCGATAGTGGTGCTATTGATGGCTGCACCACTCGCCGGATTTCGTTACCGATGACATCGCCTGTAGAAGGTATGCTTGCCGACGGAGCATCAAAGTGAAGGTGTCGCAGTTCTTCGCGGACGATGCTCTGCACAAGCTCTCGCAGCACCTAATTCCCGGGGGCTGGCAAGGACGCGCAGCAGTGAGCGGCCGCTACATTTTCCTGACGGCCGTATTGGGCACTCCGTTCCTGCAGTGAATGTTCCATGCTCATAGCTTCCTTAGCGAAGGCGGCGACGGTTCTCGGAGGGTCGCGCATGAGGCCAGCAAACAGCTGCCCCTTTACCCCACACATAAGGTGCCGCACTTTTGTAGCTTTAGCAGCTGCCGGCGCCACCAGGTGGCACCGGCAGAGAGTCAGCAGTGTGGCAATATTAAAACAAAATAATACATTATTTCTCTTCTATTGCACATTAAGTTGTTTGTTTCACATTGAATATCTTCACTGGAGGTGCGAAACTACGGATTAAACTAAAAATCACAAATTTGGTACAAGGCCAATTAAATATCACTTTGTGCAAAAAATGCGTTGCTGTTACAAATTATCTTGTAAAATTTGTGCCTAGTGTCTTAAAAAAAATTCGGTGTTATTTATTCATTTCTGTTTTTGTCCTGTGACGGCCATATTTAGGTTCATCATGACATCATGCCTCTCTTTGCAGGCTCGACGCATTGTGAGGTCATCGTGCAAGAGCTGGACGAGGAAATTGAGTGCAGTGCAAGAGTTTTCTTGCAAGAGGAGTGCAACAATTGCTTCTGTTATGACTGATCAGTTCACAGGAGGACAGCTCCGTTAAGCACTTTATGGATATCTTAGCCGTGTTACAGCAGGTTGCCGAGCTGCACTGTCCAACCTGAATCATCGGCACGCAGCAAAGTTGAAAATAAATGATTTTTCCAGAGCCCCTGCCACCATGCTCTTTTGTCCTCCTTTCCTTTAATTCCCAGGATGATTGGTAGCAGCGCAAGCCATTATGCGTGCGCTAGAAGCGCGATCCTTGTAACTCGGTGCAATAAACCGGTATTTTTCCTGATTTCTTAGGCACCCTCATTTATGAATATTTGCTAAGTTGAATGGTACATCCACAGTTCCAGTCATTGGGCGGTGGGTTATATTGCATGTGCCAATTTTCGAAAGGAGGATACCAGTGTTTGAAAGCTGAATATGAATGTTTGAAAGCTGGATACATATATTCGAAGGCTGGATGCCAGTGTTCGAAAGCTGGATGTCAGTGTTCGAAAACATGGATGCCACTGTTCGAAAGCTGGAAAGCCAATCCGTGGCCTTTACTAACCAATGTCGCGGAACGAACGCCAGGCCTCCGTTGGCCGCTCGATCTGCCGCACGTTGGCCCATAACTGGCCTGAAAGCGCGGCCAATGCGCCAAAGTGTTCGCGCTATGCCTAAATGCCAGTTGAGGACCGCCGTTCATGTCACTTTTTGCCAATGATCGCCCAGTGTGGCTCCACGCTGTAATTTAAAGGCAGGCAAAGAAGAACAGTTTAGAAGCTGTTCCCTTGTGGTGCGCATGTAGGGCACTGGTGTACAAGCGGAAAACAAAGACCGCAATTGGAGGGGGCACGAAATGTAGCAGTTGTCCTTTATATGTGTTCTACCAATATTGTCCTATATTCTTTTAACATTGTATATAACGAGGTGGGTTTCCTACTGACCAGGTCGAAGTGCTCAGAAAGCCTTATCGTTCCTTTCAATTTCTTTTTGCCGTCTCACCACTCCAGTTTAATGCTTCGGGGCTGCAAAGAGCCTCAGCGTCATATCCACCAGCAGATTTACTAGCTCTATAGCAATCACTTGCAGTAACCTGCAAAGCAACTTGCGACACTCTACTGTGCAAAGTCCCCATTTCATGCTTGAAATCGGCTTCGCAGTGCCGGTGTTGTTATACAGGGTATTTCACCTAAGACTTTACCCAATTTTTAAAATAGGGTTTTCTAGTTCGAAGGGCGTTTTTTTTTGGCATATCATTGTCAACCGTGTAGTGCAACAAAATGCAGCTAAGACGTGCGAACTGGCAGGCGGGATAACTAATTTTGAATAGTTAAAATTTCACCTACTACTGTTACTTTTTAATGATTGAGAGGCCCGTAGCCCTCCCTACGTAATATCCGTATCAATTTTTAGAATTTCAAAAACACGGTTACCCTCGGCGCTGTGATTCAACAAATTTTGGCTATATCGGCAAGTTACGTGGACTGTAGAGTTTGCTTAGCCTGCACGTTTCTCGAAAGTGCACGTATTTTGGCGCGATGTAGCCAGATGTTGGGTGACAGCGTCGAAGATATGCGCCGTTTCGAAATTCAAAAATTGATTAGGATATTACTTACGTTGGGCTACATGTCGATTTTTTTAAGGAGCCTAACACCCATAGGTAAAAGGTTAACTATTCAATATTAGTTAAACAGTCTCCCACTTAGCAAGTCTTAGCTGTATTCTGATGTACTACACTGATTGCAATGCTATGCCGAAAAAGCGCTCTTCTAACTCAAAAAGCGTATTTTTAAAAACTGTGCAAAGTCTTAGGTGAAACACCCTGTAAACAGGAACACTAGGCAGGCGTTCCGCGGAGGACATTTTGCGAGCGCCTAGGGAACTAGTGTGCCGCATCGGTAAAAGTCATGGGCGGAGACGCCGCGCGTCGAAGTATATTTGTTTATTGTGATTGTACCCACTAACAGCCAATTCATTTTAGTGTGGGATACTCAGAGCAGTGAAAAAGAAATAGTAATGAAAACACTGAAAAAAGAGTACCAAAATAACAATTCTAACGATGGAGACGATGAAAATGACAAAGAATGACAGAGACAGTTTCGTCTATTGTAGCTCACGAGACTTTCGTCAGTTGTAGCCCACGCGGCTTTGTTTACCTTGTAGGCAGCTACCAAAACAACGGCAATAGGTCTTGCAATGACCGTAGTTCGGCATTTGTAATAGTTTATACCATCAAGGAAAACGAGGGGGCAAGAAAAACCAGACAACACAAGCGCTGACTTTCAACTAAACTTTATTACACACTTTCATAGATTTACATCTTTCCTGCAAACACAAACTACAAAAACCGAACTTAACAACATTTACTAATATCAATAACTTCTCAAAACCACCATTTCATGGTTGTCTAGTGATAATGACTGTTTGTAGTTACACGAAGCACCACCTTACAAATATTGTAAGCCTCCACTTACCGTCCCGCTAACCGTCTGATCTCTACGTGTGAAAATGACTGATGTTTCATGGAACAAAGGGTTCCATGTGTGATCTCGTTCACGACAATGAATAGGTAAATTCGATCGCGTATCGCTCTCTAAAGGTTGGTTGCGTGCCATAAGGAAGATGTCTAAACAACATCCCATCGGTCCAAAGTAGTAGCCACCGCAAGAAAGGCTTACCCGGAAGACAATACCTTTGGGAAAATCTACCATTCTAAAACCGTGCTTCAGAGAGCAAATTCTTCGCTCACTCCTTCTTGCATCCGGCTGGCGCCTCCGCTTCATATCCGGGCCAATAGTGGCCAGTTTTTGACCTGGAGAACAAAGAACATCAACAGTGCATTTCTGCCAACTTTTCTCATTCTGTGCGATACGGCGTGTACATAAGGGATAACGGCAACCTTTCTACTGACTTGTTCATCATTCTGCCAAGGAGCGTTACTGGGCTGATCCGATAGCATGGTAGATTGTGTCAAAGATGTTTTCTACCGGATGCAGCTTTCTTGCAGTGGCTTCTACGGAGGACAGACAAGCCATTGTTTGAAAATCCGCCTTATGGAACACAACAAATCTTTGAACAGTGGTACGGGATCGAATCTCACTATTCATTGCGGTCAACCTGATCACACAAGTAACCCGTTGTTCCATGAAGCGTCAGTGATTTT